>WAEK01000011.1:1172500-1641472 GCA_011634665.1 Mortierella sp. BCC40632 | reverse complement strand
ATGACTGGAACCGTTCCGGCAGCTACCTTGTTGCAATCACTGTTGTTGTTCTATCCAACTATTTTCTCTCTTTGACACTTTTAGCTTCAACGGCGTGGAGGAAACAAGTTCAGAGCTATTATCACACGTACATTTAACCAGATTATCGATTCCTCCAACAAGAACATGCCACCTGTGGTTCAAGAAAACTTTGCCACGGTCAAGAATCCCGAGAAATACCAAACTATGCAGGTTGCTGATGACAGTGGTGCGCTGTTGATGCCTCTTGTTATTGCTATGCTCAAGATTCATGCGGAGAGTGTTGTCCGAAGTGCAGGACTTCTTCCCGTTTCTGGAAGGTATGATCAAAATCCCTTTAGTCAGCTTTATTACTCAAGCCTAGACAAGTATTGCTGCCTTTGCTAACACAGGCGAAACACGCGGATCGATCTTTTAATACTCCATAGACCGAAAAACACTGCAATTTTGTTCCAGCTCTTGACAGACTACATCGGCATGCGTTACATCGACGCAGCATTAGACTCGTAAGTGTGTCTGAGGCGATGTACTTGTCTCGTATGCCTCGCGGTCCATGTAGTGATGACGTGGTGCAACCAAGCGCCACGAGAGACCGTCGAGCTAGTGATGGCATTAAACAAGACTCAAAAGTAATACTAGCATAGAGGACTAACGCATCTTACTTTCATAGAGCTATTGAAGACCTCTCGGCGCACGATCCGAAGCTCCCACCTGATCTAGGGCCTATCAAGCGCATTAAACTTGTGAATGGTATTATCCATCTCCTTCAGATGCACTTCCAAACGACTATTGTAAGTCTATTGCTTTGAATATCTGAATCCGTAGTCAGGAGTAGCCATTATTCTCTGCAAAGTCTGCGCCGTCTGCACTACACGTTACCGACTGGTCCATTCATCTAATTAGCTCGCTGACGACTATATCTATCTGTCCTTTGGTTGACCTGTAGCTGCCACTCACTGTCCCTTCGCCTCAGGTATACCGTGATACCGTTCTCCAGAAGAACAAGTTAATGGCCAATGTTGAGTCCAAGGTGAACACTACTATTCAGAAGGAGATCGATGTCATTTTGACATGGCTGGAGACATGTCTAAGTCGTCAGAGGCGTTCAGACTTCAAGCCCAAAGATGATGAGGTGGATCTGACAGGTCTTGCCACTAAGCCTTGTATGGACTGCTGCGTGTTCTTGAAGAAAATGTATGAAACTGTTCGGAATTGTTTTGATGGAAAGAACATTGAAATGTTCCTCATGGAGATTGGAATTGCCTTCCACGGGTAAGTATCTTTTTCTTTTTCATTTTTTCTTAAATGTCAAATGCTGTCTCTACTTTTCCTAGGCTCTAAAGGGCAAAGGCTTTTTTTTTTTTTTTTTTTTTTCTAATCATTTTGATTTCTTTTCTTTTTAAATGCTGTGTAGGATGCTTTTGGAGCACTTTAAAAAGTTCTCGATTAGTCCCGTCGGTGGTATCTTATTGTCAAAGTACGGATAGAAAATTATTGAATTTCAAAAGAACCCGTATGCTGCATACCAGGATTAAGAAAATGTCGCCAATACTAACGGATCGTTCTATCTGCGCCATGACTCTTGAAATCGGTGTAGGGATATCGCCAAGTATCAGGAGGGAGTCAAAGTATGGAACATTCCATCACTGAACGAGCGGTTCGAGATGCTCCGCCAGCTCGGAAACGTTTTCATGGTCAGACCCGAGATTTTGCCCTCTGTTTTGAATGATGGCTATCTTGCACAGGTCGATATCAAGACACTTCAGCCATATCTCCAGATGAGAGTTGACTTCAAGACCTCCAAGATCGACAAGCTCATGGAGAAACTCAGCTTGACCTTGGGAGGAGGAAGCAGCAGTAATAATGCTGGTCAGACCAACAATGAGTCTGGTAGTGGACCGAGCACAAGTAACCCAAACCGGCTCACCCAATTAGAGGACCTGACTGCATCCAAGTTTCTGAATTATTCTCTTCGATAGAGTCGCGGTCTATGGGATGAGCCTTTGAGAATAGTGTGTGTGTGTGTGTGTGTGTGTGTAGCGTGTTTGTTTCTTTGGCGAACTATACCAGGTTGTTGAAAATGAACTGAGTAAGACGCTTCTCTATCGTAACTACTACTTACGAGCGTATCCTTATCTCAAATCTCGATTTATAAAGTCTATTGTGGGATTTGTTGACTTCTTTGTGGTGATTGGAGTATACTTGCAGATGGACATTGTTCTGCAGGTGATGCCAAAATTTGTCTCTACTGACAGGTACCCTCGAGAGTTAAGGTGCCAGGATTCCACTCCAGTTTAGATATGTTTTGCTGTATTCAATTGCAGCTGGCCACACACTGACCCAGATGTGTCAGAGGAAGAATACAGCATAGGCGACGTGGACATTTACGACAAGTTTGTCCGACTAGATAAAATATCATATATGATGCAGTTTAGCCGTTACTGGGATCCATATGGTACGAATGCTGCAGGCAGCAAAGAATCATAAAGCCAAGATCGCGCTCGAAGACTGAGTGCTGGATGTCTGTCAAATGCCTTTTTCATGCCTCCATACAGGATTAGTTTGAGCATAGGCTACTGGAAGAGATTATCGCGTGCATGGATTGTTCTTTGTTCTTTCTTAATTGGCTGGATGGAGCTCGTGGTCATTCCGACAACAATTACCATGTGCTAGATCCATGCATGCAATACAGCTTCTATTTCAAGCTACGAGCCTAACGAGCAGCTATTTTTCCATATCGAGTACAGATCTGTATAGAGGTTCGATATGATCGCAGCTTGAATTAGAGCCTTCCTATTCCATTCTCATGGAAGTGTTTTGTGTTGGAAAAAGGAGCCGGCGCCGTATCCCAGTAGTAACCCTTATTGAGGCCTGGTGTAGCACTTCTGTTGCTAGCTAATCCTATCCACGCAACACCAGACACAGCAACTCTAGTCCTATTGACTTGGGCAAGGTTAGAAAACATCAGTGGTGATCATGCAGTGAGTCTATTAATCAAGACGGCCATGCAGGCCTATGTTGCTCAACTTAAGATGGTGTTAAAGCTGTCAGGAAGGTTGCACAAGACAGGGTAGGTGTGTATCGAGTATTCTAGGTCTGGGAACTATTTGAGAAAGATTTCAGGGACGGAAAAGGCTTTTTTTTTGCACATGGACACGTTAAAAAAAGTGATAGCACACGATAGTTATCCTAGAAACGAAACCTCCAATGCGCCTCTGAGCTGTGAGCTTGAAAGTGTGTAGTATATGCTGAGGTTGTTAAGACCTGATCGGAGCCGGAGTTACTCGTGAAGGTTGTGAATGTTCCATACTACTCTTTCGATAGTGCACACACCATGTTTCTCCGAGAATACAGTAAGAAACTTTGGGGAAGTGTAGATCTGGATTTGACCACATCTAGCAATTGAAGGCGATCAAGCACCTGGCAACTTGACAAAGAGTGGCCGATGGGCTCTCGGGAAACTCTGCTCTCTATGCTCTCTGACTAAGGGTTCTCAGCGGCCTTCATCCAACTTCTGACATAACCCATTTGAGGGTCCTCCCCCTGAAGACCTCCTGCCTGTACCGGCCAAACCGAGAGCTTGAGCAGGAGTCGGAGCGGGTAGCAGGGAGATAGAAGCTGGTGCAAGAGCGGATAATGAGCAGAAGCAGGAGCCAGAAACTTTAGAGCGTTGATGCAAGAGTCTAGCCATGAGCCCAGCTTAACGAGACGACCTGCGACAGTCTATTCAAAATAAAGAACGGCTCGGGCCTGATGGACTGTCTAGGCAGCACGGAGCTGAGTACAGTATGGATAATATGCCGAGAATGAGAGAGGCGAGGATGAGCATGAATGAGAGAGCAACAACAACAACAACAGCATTTTTTTCTGATCAGAAAGTGCAGGCAAGATCAGTCGGCAAGAATATGTACCTGATGTGGAGCGACGAATGTGCATGGCAGATGGACAGGATCGAGAAAGAGAGAAAGAAAGAGAACGTTTGTGTTTGTGAAAATGATGAGATGGGTTGCTAGTGAACTACAGGGTTGTGGAAAGGGCCAGGCTTTGCATTCTTTCTCTCTTTTCTCTCCCTCCTTCTCTCTCTCTCTCTCTCCCTTCCTTTGTCTCTCTCTCTCTCTCTCTCTCTCTCTCTCTCTCCTTTCTCCTTCGCGCCAATCCCCCGCGCCCAAACCCACCTTCTCCAGTAAGAGCGAGCGAGCGAGAGAGAGTCACTTCAGGGCCACTGTTACATCTCTCTTCACTTTTCTTGGCCCTTCCTCGGGATCCCACAGTTGCTCAAAGCTCTCCTGTCTCCTGACTCCCCGCTCTCTCGCCCCAGGAGGCATCCGTCTCCTCGCTCTCTTCACACACACACACACACGCACACTCTCTCTCTCTCTCTCTCTCTTATTATTATTTCTCCCTACCTCCCTCCTCCCCCACCCACCCCCAAAGCACTCTTTTCCTGTTTTACCATCATTGTCATTCCGCTGTATTATCATTCCCTGTACACTAGCTCATCCTCATTTCTTCTCCGCTCTAACATCAAGTGAGCAAGCTGGGTATGTAATGCCTGTGCCTCCCCCTCCCCCCAACATGGCTACCCGACGGTTGTCACTGCAATCCGCTAAAGCATCGATGGTGGAGACAATCCCCTTGGAGTCTGCACATCCTGCGGTGGACTCATGGACAGTTAATTGTACTGTGCAACGATGGGCAAGGGCTGACCGAAGTCTTTCTCAATCGCACCAAGTCCTCCACACAGCCAAGCCCTCGAAGAGGGTCCCTGCGTCGTCCTTTGTTCATGGAGAATCCACATCCAATGATAGCCTGTCTCTAACTCGCTCTGTCCTCACTGGGGTGCTTCCTCATTCTTTTCGGTGTTGCTCTTTTTTAGTTCTTGCTCCTTCTCCACAGACAAACACAACGCCCTACCTCTTCTCGTCCTCTCCTCGTCTTCCTCCACCTCCTCATAGTCCCCTCCTTCAAGACAATCCTCGCGTCTAAAGGTAAGATTGCCTCGACTGACACACTCTACCTCCGTAGCCCGTGTCCCAAACATCCAAATGTCCGTATCTGGCTTTCCCGTCCCCCTCGAACCCCGCCAGGATGAAGAAGGGCGAAATCAGCATTGAGTTCGGCTCCTCCTCACTTCTCTCCTGCAAGAGACGGCAGCAGTACGGTGCGCATGTACAGCTCTCTCATGTCTAATTAGCACGCGCCTCTTTACTCCATGGATTTTCAGACTCTTGTGTCCAAACCTGCTTTATTGTGGCCGTGAATTGGTACCGTTACTAATCAGTTTTCCTTTATTTTATGTTACACCATCGCCATCGGTGCCATTAACTTGAACACAGCACCGAACATCCGCATCCAACTGGCAGCGACCCTGTATTTCGCGCAATCCATCACTAGCCAAAGAGATTTAGGCCATTCACTCGACTGCAGATCCGGCCTTATTAGCGCGGACACAGCAGCTCACGCGTTCTTTCTGGCCATGGTGAGGAAAGACAATCCCAGTCGGAGCGCACATAACCCACTCTATCTTGGCAAGCATTCTACTCCGCTATCTCCGCTGCAGCAGCATCAACAGCTTCAGCAACAGCTGATCTATCACCACCAGCACCAGCACCTTTATCAAGCAGCAAGTTCTACCAGGACGACACCCCAGGTGTTTATCCTCTATCCGGACCCTCCTCGCCGGAGGTCTCTCTCTCAACCATCGCCTCCGCTAACCCCAGAACAGCAAGCTCAACCCTCAAACCCAATCCCTTCTAATCTTCAATCGCACGCCTACAACAACATGGGTCCAACCAAGGGTCTCGGTGCCCCGCTCTCGCCAGTCTCACCCTCCAATGTGCCGCAAATACAACATCATGCAAACCCTACATTTGGTGGAGGAGTCCGGAGACAGTCAGCATCAGCAGCATCTCAGCGACGAGAAATTGATGCAGCAAGACAGCTTCAGATTCGTAGTCAGAGTCACGACCAGATACTGAACACCCCCAGCAGCGCAACCAAACTTGACATTAAGAGTCATGGTTATGGGACAGAGGGCATGAAGTCCGCTCCAGCAACGCCCACCAGTCATATTGGAGCAGCAATGTGGTCAAGCCCCAGACATGGCAACAGTCCTGATGCAGCATCTCTCAGGACCCCAACTACTGCTACTGGCAATGGGTGGCCCGCATTGGGATCACCGACATCTACTTACTCTGCGTCCGAAAAACTGTCACTTCTGGGGACCCCTATCCCTTCGCCCTCTTTGTTGCTCTCATTTGAGCGGAGTCAGGATGCGGATCCTGAGCACTATTATGAAAACCATCATGACCCAGAGTCACTCCAGAAACAGGCTCTGCGGTTTCAACAAAAGCTCCAACAAAAGCCTCCGCGTAAAGATGGCGAGGCATCGTCTGGAGAGGATGAGGATAGTGATACAGGATCAGTCATATCGTACAGGAGATCAATTCAACGACTCTCTATCTCGTACAGTGGAAATCGCAAAGGTCGCGCAGGCGTCCCCAACATTAGTCTTTTTGCTCCGCATCAAAGATCTCATTTGCAAACAGTTTCCGAGCAGAGTTATACACCCTCTGGTTCAAGTTCCAGCAATACCATTGTCAAGCCGGCCTTGGCTCTGAATGACCAGAGGATTCATGAACCTGCGCGTCATCCACCACCACCACTTTCACAGGAGATATTGGCAAACCGACCAAAAGTGAATAGGGCAAACACTGCAGGAAATTCAGATACTACCTCCTCCAATTTGGTAGGAGCACGAGATTATAACTTTCCTGAAAGGAGTACATCCGCAGACAATTTTTTCCCGCGCCAAGTCAACACGAATGAACGTCAATACCTTCAAAACCCTGACCCAAGTCATATGTATGGCTCTAGTCAGGGTGACGGCTCAACAGGAAGAAGTCCGTTTCCTCTAGACAATCCAGTACCGATTAAGGATGCTCATGATAATGGATCAACGTTCCTGTTCCCAATGGCGCCCACTCATGTCAGCACCAAATCTAACTCTGGTCCGCCATCGGTTGTCAACTCGCAGCACATGGCAGCCCCTCGACCAAGTCATGAAAGTGCTCAGAGTCAGTGGTCGCAATCTTCTCGATCGCGCCCCGAGCAAAGGAACTTGGCCGGACCCAGTCATCATGGATACCGCTCCAAATCCTTGGGGCGTCAGGTTGGGCCTACTCCAAGTTCACAGGGACCATCTCGACAGCCTGGTTATTCGCATCACCCGATGCCGGCAGTTCATCCGACATTGGGAGCGGGCAACGGTGGAGGTGCAGGGCCATTGAAGTTGCACCCAGCACATCATTTTGCATCTGGAGGTTATGTGCGACCAGAGGAAGCCGTAGGACCCTCGAACCCAATGCCCGAGAAAGCAGAAGATTATGTTCGTCAAGGAATTGAGTTTCATGAACTGGGAGACATTACCAAGGCAACCAACTATTTCAGGATAGCAGCGGAATGGGGAGATCCTGTTGGAATGCTGATGTATGGACTTTCTGTTCGACATGGATGGGGTTGTAAAGCGAACCGAGTGCTTGCTTTCCAGTACCTTCAAAAATCGGCCGAGCATGCTGTGGGCGATCTCAAGAGTCGGGATTCATTTGCGTCCAAGGCGGCCAAGGGAGAGCTTGTCCTAGCAATTTATGAGCTCGGTATTTGTTTCCGGCATGGATGGGGTGTGCAAAAGAACAAGAAAACGGCCGCTTATTATTTTGAGATTGCTGCAGACCTAGTAAGTTATATGACCAAGGGCAATCAACTACCTATTTTTTTTTTTTTTTTTTTGTTGTTGTAGTAGTAGTAGTGGTACGAAGGGGGCTTGATGATCTAATTTTTGTCTTTTCTTCTTGTTGGAATAGGGTGATCCTGATGCTCAGAATGATTTGGCTTGGTGTTACTTCCATGGTGTGGGTGTCAAGAAGGATATGCACAAATCGGCCAAGTATTATCGACTTGCAGCGGCTCAAGGTCTGGAGACATTTGGCAATTCTTGGATCTGGAAGGAAAAGTATGGAGGACCCTCGAGTCCTACTTCTCAAGACAAGGTCCCACCATCTCTTCATCAAGCTGCTCAATCATGAGCATTTCTTGTCCACTTATTCATGTTTTCCCTCCCCCTCTGCCTTTTTTTTTTTTTTTTTTTTTTTTTTTATTATTCCGCTCTCGTCTTCATTTCTAAGCACGTTGGGAAAAAGAAGAGTAAACAAACTACTTCTACTACCCCTCCCTCCCATTACCCTTTATACGGTTGAGATGACACTACGGGTCATCCTCCTCATTCTGTTATGATTATGACTTGCAACGACATTCTTTTTACGATTCTCTGTTTTCTTTCTTCCTTTCATTTTTCTTCTCCTTTGCTTATTTTCGAGGGTCTTTTTTTTTTTTTTTTTTTATGATACCTCTGATTGTTCTGCTGCATTGTTGGTTGCATGATCACCCTCTTCCTCCTACACATTTTTTTTTCCATTCTTCTTTATTTGTCGCTGACAGACTATTGGAGCAGGAATTAGATAGTATGAAGTTCTAATGGAATATTATCCAGATACCAGTCCGGCATCACTCGTTTGTCAAAGAAAAAGAAAGAAAGAAACAAAAAACAATAACAAAAACAAAAACAAAAAAAACAAAAAAAAAAAAAAAAGAAAGAAACAAGCAAAGGGGACTCCTCTTGTCTTTTATCCCTTTGATCAATTTTATTCTGTATTGTGGTCGATCAATTTCACGGGAGAAGAAATCTGTTTAAAAAATGAGCTCAGTCTTTTTCTGGTCATTGCGGCGACTTCAGCGTTTTCGCAAATGGAACGCAAGCCTAAAGAAGTCTCAAGCTAGGAGTGCCCATGGCTTTCGTTATTGGAAGTTGGACAACACGCGGTTGCCTCATTCAGTGATAGCTGGCATTCATCTCTTATGGACCGTGAAGTGAAAGGCATCACCGACTTGTCCTTGCTCTTTTATCAATACCATCCACTTGAACACAATGTGCACTACTCCTTGACTGTCTCGGGGGTCTGTCGTCGTGTGTCCACATTGTAATAACGTAACTCTGGTTCCTGCATTCTATGGCTTTGCAGATACTGAAAAATCCAAAATTATCACTATCTTTCGACGCGACCGTTGCCGGCGCTGTCCGTCGGAAGCAAATCGGACAGAGGTTGCTCGTTAATCTTTCATTCGTTATCAAAACAGTCGTCTACTGCTGGTGCTCTTGCGGGAACTACTTGCAGCCGCATTATGCATGCAATGTAATCCTTGACCTGACCCAAAATCCCACATCCCCGATCAATCCTATTAATCGTATCTCTGGTTATTTCTTGATTCATCCCAAAAAAGTGACAGAACCCATCTGAGCCAAATATTTTGGGCCTTGTATTCCTAGAACTCGTTGCAGAAATTTGTCGTGAGCGATTTTCGGACGACGGTTCAGTGTCTTGAACTCAAGTTTCTTCAACTGTGTGCCTCGTGGTCTTTCCGAAAAGAATCTCATGTTTCCTGCAAATCTTTTCTATCCACGTCTTGTCCAAAAAAAAAAAAACGGCGCCTTTGTTTCCATTTGGAGGGTTAACTTCGGTCAGTTACATTATGTATGGGCCCTCCATTCGCTCCATTGATATTAAAGCGGCCTTCCGAAGAGGCACACTAGGCTTCAAACAAACTTCTTGTGGTAGCATTTAGGCACAAGTGACGAGCAAATCGATCAACTTCCGTGGCCTACATTACAGGGTTTGCGAGAAATACAATAGAGGCGCGAAGGGCAACTTGGGAGCTGTGCTGGTGGTATCTGTTGTCCTCTTTAGTGACCTACAGATGTGGTATAAACTTGTTTTTTATCGAGTGGAAGGGCCATTATCGAGATGGGTTATCGAATCGAAATCCATCTCGTTGAGAAACACTGTTGACAGCGACACTAAAGTCGAGAAACCAGTTTATAGCTAAATACGTTTTCTTTTGATGTCTTGCAGGGTTGGATCCTTTGCAGGTTCGTCTTAATGCGTCTGGAAGTGAGCTTGAATTGGTTGTTGGTCCAATGGTGCAATTGTCTTTTGACGAGCTGCTGGAATGGAAGTAGCCCTCATGCCAGCATTGCAAAGAAGGGTCTCTAGTGGGACAGGCACCCGCTCAAGAGCAAGGTTTCTGAATGTTTGGAATGACATGGGAGTTTAGTAGTAGTATGGAGGAGTATTTTCTTTTGTAGGATTGTGCGATAGTGAGAATTGAACTTTTGAAGGAGCTGTTGGGGGAGCAGTTCATGTACATTTACACCAATAGGTGTAGAAATATCACGGTCAGATGAGGCAGTGAAAAAAAAAAAATCGCTAGCGGCACACACAAAGTCCTAGTTGAAGAGCCAGGTGTCTCAAGAGTATATCCAGACTTGTAGTATCAACAGACTAGGAGCGGGGAGTCGGACTAGAGGTCATGCTAGAGTGAAAGGAAGATAAATATGAAAGCAGAATTTATGGTACGGAGTGGTTGGGCCAAACAAGCCCAGGACATCTCAGACGTGCACCGAGTGCTTTGGGCAGCTAGGGACGACACACTAGCGTCGTATTGTTGAAGAGGGAGAGAACGTATTTGGAGTGCAAAGGGAAATAAAGGGTACCAACAAGCATTCATTATCCCATTCCAAGGTGGTCATACGACCAAGTTCCCGGTTGTGGACACGGTATTATGCGCTACGTTTGCAGCAGCATCGAGCGTACTCTCACCCGGCCCCGTACACTGATGACAATTTCTAAGACTATCCATCTGTTAGAGACGCGATGGAGGCTACTCGCGGTATTTAGGACAGACTACGTAGGTTAATAGCACATATATTAAAATCGAACTATATAAATATGATAATATTTTCACTCACTCAAAGCGCGGATGGGCGTATGGGAGAGGGGGAGGGGAGTATTACATGAGGAACATCTAAGCATCTAGATACAGGGTTCGGATCTCTTCATGCTCCAGACGTCGATCAGCCTGCATTTCCAGCAATCCCCTGATGACCTCACGAGCTCCGTGATCCTCAATACTGTCGATCATCTCAATCTTGTCCTGGAGTTGCTGTCGGGCACGGTCATGGCCCTTAGCCTTGTCCAGGTCATCGTCATCATCATCATCGCTATCACTGTCGTCATCCCCTGTTCCATGACGCTTCTCTATCACGGCACTCAGCTTATCAAGCGCATCCTTGCCATCCACGAACATGGCTTGGTTTGTATGGAGCTCGTAGATAATTTCTCCCAGTGACCACATATCCATTGATGTAGTTGCCATCACCTTTTCCATTTCCACTGAGCCTTGAGTCGAGGTGGACGACATCGCCTTGGTAGTCTTGGTAGTCTTGGTCGTAGTCACGCCTCCCTCGATTGTGACATTGGTCGACGAGCTTGTTTCAGGGTCACCACCAGAGACCGAGGTGACGGTGGTCACTTTTCGGAGCTTCTTGGTATGGCGCTTACATGCAATCAAAAGCTCGGGTGCCGTGTAAGCGGTCGTGTCCATGGTCAGATCGACAGCTTCACCTACAAATCTAGAGTGACTAAAGTTCCAGATCTTCCATTGTTGCTCGATCTTAGGTGGCTCATTGTCATTGGTTGTTGGCGAAGACTTGTTTGAGTAAGTTGAGTAGGTCGAGGTTCGGTAACCACCTTGGCCATCAGGCTCCGAGTAGAACTCTTGCAAAAAGATGCTTGCAGGAGACAAGTTCAAGTGAACAACATGATGGTCATGGCACCATTTGACAGCCGATGTGACGCTATCAGTAAGGTTCCGAAGTTCGATGCTAGTCATAAGTCCTGGTGTGGACCGGGGGACAGCGTTTGGTCCTACCACAGGCCCTGAGCCGTGCCGCTCCTTGAGGTACGATTCAAGCGTGCGAGTGAACGGTCCCATAACGGACACAAATCGGTACTCGGCCAGTGCTGGGAGTGAGTACAGCGTGTGGAGCTCAGCAACATATCGCTCTGACCTCAGATGCTGCAGCATTCCAGCCTCACGCTTCCACTGGAACTCGTTTTGCATCCACCTCAACGCTCGCTCGCGTGGCTCAGACTCGGAGCTCGTTACAGCACCACTTGGTCCAGGGACAACGGGAGAAGGTAAGTTCTGTTCTTGGCCCGTCACCTTGGACGAATCGCGAACATGCGAGAACTTGGATCCAGGAATGCTAATATCGGGCTCAGTTCCCAGCATCTCCATCTGCGAGAACATGAGTGTTCCTGGCTTGGCGAAGGGTGTTGCTTGAGCAGCATCCGAACGTTCATATCGAATGATGCTGAGTTTGAGTGTGATCTGCGTCTTCTGGATATTAGTGGATGTGCCTGTCGGTTTGGTGACAACAATCTGTTGCGGTTGTTGTTGGCTACTCTGCTGTTGTTTAATGATCGTTGTACCTGCAGCAACAGCTCCACCTGCCAGGGCAATGCCCTCAACAATACGTTCACCTTCAGAGGTCACGGTCGTGGTCTTTTGGCCATTCACATTCTTGGTCGTTGTCTTGGTTACATGCGTGTTACTTCCAGTCTTGGTAGTGGACTCAACCGAAGACGTTGACGTGGATGCACCCTGGTGGATCATGACAGTGGACCCATCCTCAGAAACATGCATGGCCGTGCCAGAACTATCATACCGGTTATGGTGCGTCAATGGGCCTTCGGGAAGGTCTCCTAGCTCGCCCGTAAGAATTTCTTGCTTATCCCCATACAAGACATGGGATTCAGTCTTGGAAGAGTTGCCGCCGGTTGTGGTTGTCACCTTGGTCGAACTGGTAGTCGTCTTGGTAGAGGGCCGTTTCTCTTCCTCCTTAGTGTCTTTCTTGGAGTGATGAGCGGCAGCAGCCACGGCCCCTGCACCCAGGACTGCGCCAGCAATACCAGTGAGGACACCAGTGCTTGGTCCCGCATGTTCAGAAGAGGACGTTTTAGACGTCGTCTTGTTGCCCGTCACTGTTGTCATCTTGTTTGAGCCTGTATTGATGTTCGTGGTAGTGTTTCCTTGGTGCGGAACTACCACAACTGACTCAAGATGGTTATTCGTTGGAAGAGGAATGCCATGGCCTGGGGGTCGAGACTCGGTTGGACTTGGGCCAGGCGAAGAAATTGACACAGACGAAGTATTCGGTCGTCTGGCTGGAGCACTATAGTCACCACCGCCCAAAAAGAACTTGGCAGTAGAGCTTCTCTTTGGTCCCGATGGTGCATTTGAACCGACAGAATCAGACGAATCGGTGGGGACGACATGGCCAGCACCATAGATCTTCTCAGACTGTTCTTGGGATTCCTTGCGTCTGTGGCGGCTTGCAATTGCACCAGCGATCAGAGTTGCACCTCCCAACGCAGTGGTATTACCCGAAGGGCCTGCAACTCCCGAGGGTCCAGATCCTCCAGGACCCGAGGGACCATCATATGGGCCACCGGACCCTCCTGCAGGAACGGGTGTCAACGTCGGCATGTCTGAAGGTGTGCCAGTGGTTGGAATGAATTTACCGTCTGGACCAAATGCTCCGCCATTATCTGCTTCTCCTGAACTTGGGCCAGCAGGACCATGTCCTGCAGCGGTTTCTTCTGCTGACTCGTCTCGCTCGTGTCTACGGCGATGTCTTCGAGCAACGAAGAAAGCGAGGGCGATCAAAGCCAAAAGACCGATCAAGCCAAACAGGATTCCGAGAATCATGCCAGTCTTCTTGGTTGGCTGGTCACCCTCAGTTGTCTTGGATGGGGCACCATTTGTGGGAAGGGGTTGGTTGGCAGAAAGTGTGGTTGTTGGAAGCGTAGAAAGAGAGCCTGTCGTCGTCTGACCACCGACAAGGACTTGATCTCCACCATTTCCGGGATTTTGGCCTCCGATGCCAACTCCGATGCCATTTCCATTGCCAGAGCCAGATCCGGACCCATTACCAGAACCAGAGCCAGAACCACTACCAGAACCAGAACCGGATCCACTGCCAGAACCAGAGCCGGATCCACTACCAGAATCAGAGCCGGATCCACTGCCAGAACCAGAGCCGGATCCACTGCCAGAACCAGAGCCAGAACCACTACCAGAACCAGAGCTAGAACCAGAGCCGGATCCACTGCCGGATCCACTACCGGATCCACTGCCAGAACCAGAGCTAGATCCACTGCCAGAACCAGAGCCGGAACCAGATCCACTGCCAGAGCTACTGCCAGAGCCTGAACCTGAGCCTGAGCCTGAGTTGCTACCGGAGCCTGAGTCGCTGCCACTGCCAGAGCCAGAACCGGAACCCGAACCACTGCCAGAGCTACTGCCAGAGCCAGAGCCAGAGCCTGAGCCACTGCCAGAGCCAGAACCTGAGCCTGAGTTGCTACCTGAGCCTGAGCCGCTGCCAGAGTTACTGCCGGAACCACTGCCAGAGCCTGAGTTGCTGCCGGAGCCTGAGCCACTACCACTGCCAGAGCTACTGCCCGAACCGCTGCTTGAACCGCTACCGGAGCCTGAGCCATTGCCAGATCCATTGCCGGAGCCTGAGCCATTGCCAGATCCATTGCCGGAGCCTGAGCCATTGCCAGATCCATTGCCGGAGCCTGAGCCATTGCCAGATCCATTGCCGGAGCCTGAGCCATTGCCGGAGCCGTTACCAGAGTCATTGCCGGAGCCGGACCCGCTTCCAGATCCATTGCCTGAGCCTGAGCCAGAGCCATTACCGGAACCTGAGCCTGAGCCGGAGCCGTTTCTAGATCCACTACCAGATCCATTCCCGGAGCCATTGCCAGAGCCATTGCCAGACCCATTGCCAGAGCCGTTTCCGGAACCATTGCCAGATCCGTTACCGGAGCCATTGCCAGAGCCGTTTCCGGAACCATTGCCAGATCCGTTACCAGAGCCGTTTCCGGAACCATTGCCAGATCCTTTTCCTGAGCCATTGCCAGAGCCGTTTCCGGAACCATTGCCAGATCCGTTACCGGAGCCATTGCCAGAGCCGTTTCCGGAACCATTGCCAGATCCGTTACCGGAGCCATTGCCAGAGCCGTTTCCGGAACCATTGCCAGATCCGTTACCGGAGCCATTGCCAGAGCCGTTTCCGGAACCATTGCCAGATCCGTTACCGGAGCCATTGCCAGAGCCGTTTCCGGAACCATTGCCAGATCCGTTACCGGAGCCATTGCCAGAGCCGTTTCCGGAACCATTGCCAGATCCGTTACCGGAGCCATTGCCAGAGCCGTTTCCGGAACCATTGCCAGATCCGTTACCAGAGCCATTGCCAGAGCCGTTTCCAGAACCATTTCCAGATCCATTGCCAGATCCGTTACCGGAGCCATTTCCAGATCCATTACCAGATCCGTTTCCGGAGCCATTGCCAGAGCCGCTGCCTGAACCAGAGCCAGATCCGCTGCCAGATCCCTCTCCTTCTCCGGAGTCGCTACCATGACCGCTGCCTTCGCCTTCGCCTTCTCCTTCGCCTTCGTCCTTGTTGTTTCCGTTGTCTTCGTCTTCGTCCTCATCGTTTTCATTTTCGTCATCTTCATCTTCGTCTTCGTCCTCATCCTCATCCTCGTCTTCTTCATCCTTCTTTCCACCAGGGCGGTAGACAGAGACTGGAGCATCGCCTTCGTGATCGCCAGACTCGCCTGGTTTCAAATTTGTGCTGCACCGCTCTTTGTTGGCTCCACAGCCACCATAGACGAGCACGCCGTCGCCACATGGGGCGCACGTGAGATCTTCATCTCGAGAAGAAGACGAATCGTGCTCCTCGCTCTGGGACCGGAACTTGAACTTGTATTCTTCTTTGGTCTTGCAAGACTCGATGGTCCACACACCAGTGCCTTTGTCATTCTTTTTTAGTAGAGTAGTTAAAGAGAAAAAAGATATAAAAAGGAATGAGATCATTAGGACTCCTATTTCTTCCTCCCCTTCTTTTTCTCCTTTTCATTTGTTCTCTCTCTCTCCCTCTCTCTCTCTCTCTCCTTTGTCTTTTCAACTCTATTATTTACCTTGCCAAAAATCCAGACTTTATCATGGCGGACAACTGCCTTTGGATGGCTTGCGTCAAATCCACGCCATCCAGGTTCACATGACCACAACTCACATCGTTCAAGGGAAAATGGAGGCGCTGGCAGTAGTAGCTCGTTCCATCCTCATCATTATCACGACAGTGGATCATTGTCGGCATCATCCTCTGATGAAATGATCGACCCTCGACACCCAACCGACTATGGCGACCACCATCGTCGAATGTCCTCCTGCAGCGCAACAAGTTTCTCGAGCATGAGCCCTAGTCCATCCCCTGCAACTTACCCCTTCAACAATGCCTCCACTCACTCGACTGCTGTCAACAACGCTGCTGGCTTGTCTGGGACTAGTCGTCCATCAAGCAAGTCGACGCAAGGCCCTGTCCACCCGAGCCAGTACGAAGACCCATTGAATAAGAAGCGGGCATCTAAAGACCAAGGATCCACCAAGCCCAAGAGCAAGCGGCGGGACTCTTCTCGTGGGCGTGACAGTGACCCTGGATCACCATCACCTCTGCTTTCCCCGCAAGACACAGGGTCGTCTTCGGGCAGGGGTGCTTCTTCTACAAACAGCAAGGACGACTTCAAGTCTGTGGTGAGCACGATGAGCTTGGACGGTCACGGTCAACAGTAGGTTTTGCCTTGATTTTCATATGAGAGAACAGTCTCTCTTCATCTCTCTCTCTCTCTCTCGCTCCTTTTCCCCCACTACCCTCTTCCGATCTCCTCGACGTGGGGCGTCAATGCATGCCCAATGCCTTGGGATTGGTGCACACGGGCATGTTTTGATGCATTTTTTGGCTTTTTTTTTTTTTTTTTTTTTTTTGGACACGACACTTTATGCGTAAACTCTGTCTTCTCTTTCAACCCCAAGGCAACTCTATTCACTCGTGACAACTCTAATGTCCTTTTCTGGTCTGGTCTTCTCAATCTATTAGTTTTCATGGCAGCAGCTCTGGATTCTATGTCTGTCAGTTGAGCTCTCGATACCGCCAGGGCGTCTGTAAGTGATCCCCCCCTCCCCTCCCCGCAAGATACTTGTTGTAAATTAACCAGGAACACATACACTTGGACATGGGCATGAACATGGAGCGACAGCATGCAGGACTCTGGATCTTGGTGTTTGCAACCTTCTGTACATTTGGCGTCATACATAAAGTAGAAGTAGCCCTTGGAACCTATGAGGAGCGGCTGTACTGACTGTCTGCCTGTTCCATCTCTTGCACGTGTCTTGCCCACTTGGACTTTGTCTCGCCCTTCTCCTTCCTAATAGATCCTCTGCCAATGGCACACTTGAACGACAGTGATCTTTGGTCGCATTCACTTCAGATGACAAGTGAGCGTGAGCTGCCACCTAAGGACGAAATGGATACGTTATTGGGTCTCTACTTCCGATATATGTACCCGTTCGCGCCCATGTTCATCCGAAGGTCTTTTATGGAACAGCACATCAACACTCGACCAGATCTCTCGCAAATTTTGATCTTGAATGCCATCTTTTGTAACGCTTGCTGGTATTCGGATGATCCGCTTATCAGACAAGACTCGACAAAGTATTTTAACCGTGCCAAGATTATTCTGGATGAGACCTATCATGTCTCGCGTGTCAGCACAGTCCAGGCGCTGCTGCTCATGTCTCATCATCAGTACGCCGTTGGAAATTATTCAGGAGGCTGGCTCTACACAGGGATGGCCACACGTATTGCACATGTAGGTGTCAGCAGTCCTCTTCTATGGCTTGTCTGATAAAACAGAAGGATCCGACAACTCATCCCTCTTTCTCTTTCTCTTTCTCTTTCTCTCTCTCATTCTCTCGGACTTTGACTTCAATCTAATATTGGTAATCGCAGGATATTGGATTGCATAGACAAGACGTTCAAGCAAATGAGCCAGAGGAAGCTGAAATCCGGAGGCGAGTGTGGTGGGCAGTTTATATTGCAGATCGGTTGGGAGGAGGTATCTTGGGAAGACCTTTGAACCTGCGCGACAAGGAATACAATGTCCAGATGCCGACTGATGATTGGATTGCAGAACTTGGTGGAGATGACCCCGTTGAATACCCCTATGAGCCTGAAAGGATCATCTCTTGCCGTCTACTATGGTCTGTCAAGCTATTTATGCAAATGGGCAACGTCCTCAATACGATGCATTGTATCGAAGCAGAAATCAACGGAGCCTTCCTTGCGGACATTTCAAGGACACAACTGCCTCAACTTCACAATAGCCTCACATCCTGGTTCCTTTCACTCCCCAACGAACTCATGTATACACCTTACACCATGTCTCCAAACTCCAACCATCCGCCCTCACCACCTACGGCTTTGATGCACATGTTTTATTATACAACGTTGACAATGTTGCATCGGCCATATCTGCGACCCGTCAACTCGGCAGCAATTGATCCCAATTTCTTGGTTTCATCTCGCAACATTTGTACTGCGGCTGCAACCAATGTCTGTCATATTGCTGATTCGCTGATGTTACATGGTCAACTTCGGGATACATGTTACTATGGTATGGCATGTCTGCTTGCCGCAGGCACAGTTCACGTTCACAATGCAATCCAGCCCACACCCAGTAACCGTGAGACGACTCGAGCTGGTCTCTCCAAAACAGTCAAGGCTGCACACGAGCTTGTCAAGACTTTTCCTGTTGCGGAATCGCTCATCGCAGTTGCATTGGACGTCTTTGCAAGTCAGACGAGCTCAGTTCCCACTGAGATGGCTGCTTCCTTCATTGATATCTCAACGTTTGTAGCACCCTTTATCGATATGACACAGTTGCAATCAACATCCATCGGCAACATTTACGAAGCGGCCCGGTTAGCTAAACTTGCCAAGGATGGACCCGGCCCAGCTCCTTCGATCCAGCTTCGACACCCCTACGGCAATTTCTCAATGCCTTTGCCCGAATCGACCAAGGGTCAAAGCTCGACCAACTTGAGCTCCATGTGGCAAAACCACATCTCCACAGCAGTCGCCATGGCAGCTATTGCGTTTGGTGGCTCGGATCCCACTCAGGAACAGCAATTTTTTGCGAATCCACTGGACTTACCAGAGGCTCTTCGACTGGCACCTATTGATACGATGTTGCTCCAGGTTGATGGAGAGAGAGGGGCAGCTTCGTTGGATCAGCTAGGATCTGATCCTTTGCAGATCGGCAATGCACCCACAGCTTCAGGAGCTTATGACATGTCATCGCACGGTGGTTCTACATTACTGCAGTATCAACAGCCAGCCACGACTGCACCAACAGGGACGCCGTCAATAGCCCAGTCACAAATACCTCAATCACAGATGCCTCAACAGATGTCTCACCAGGTGCCTCAGCAGGTGCCTCAACAGGTGTCTCAGGTACAGCAGCAGCACAACAGCACGGTGGAAGCTCTAGACTTGATGCAAGCTAGTCTCTTGTCAGCGCTACAATCCGCTAGCCCGCCATTACAGCAACAACAACAACAACAACAACAGCAGCAGCAGCAGCAATCACATTTGACGACAATGATGGAGGATGATGCAGCAGATCCTCCATCTCCCCCGGCTATTTCATCAGATGATATGGATATGGAGGCGGCATCGCTCTATGACGATGTTCCAAGTCCACCCGAAGTATCATCCATCTCCCACTCCTCCTCCTCAACAGTGGTATCAGGTTCTTTACGGACGGATGCACAAACGCAGTGTAATTCTACATCGAGTCTTCTCGCCAATGTTGTTTCCTCCGCCTTGTCCTCTTCTCAATCTTCCTCCTCATCAGCTTCTTTGACATCTGTACCGTCCACCTCGGCAGCTTCCACGTTTGCAGCAGTGCATGAGGCCTTTCTGAGGACGTTGACGTCTGCAGGCAACGGTAGCAATCTTGGCTTTTAAGCCTGTTATTATTATCATTATCATTATTACTATTATTTTCAGAAGTATTACCGAGTATTTGTGCCTATTCCTTATGTACTATTCCCTCTCTTTGTCTTTCCATTTTTCAATTTTTTTTTTTTTCAAAAAAAAAAAAAAAGATGTAAAATTTAGAGATCTAACCTTTTCCAAAGCTTTCCTCACACTCCACCTGTCGGAGGCGATCCTTTGCAACATTCTCTGCCATAGGATTGGATAGAGTGAAGTGCCTTGAATTTTTTCAGGCATTCTGGCTATTCATTGCGTGCCTATTGATTCAAGAGTCCTTGCTTGGTTGAGAAGGAAATGAGAAGCAAGGGACTCTTTTGGCACTTGATAGGAAAGACCATCAACCCTTTACCTCGAGCATAACAACCCAGGTACTCTCACCTGCTGTTTGTTGAAAGAGTCTAACAGAGCGAAAAGCATCACTCGCTGTTGACAACATGGTCAGCACAACTCAGCTGGGGAGCAAGAATCAGGGGCCAAAGAGCAGGAGGGGTGACATGGCCTGTTTAGTAGGCGGAGCCTCAAGTGCAACAACAGGGAGAGGGATCATCTGTTCTTACGTCCTCAAGGGCATATACAACTTGCATATGAACGCTTGTGTGTGTGTGTGTGTGTGTGTGTGTGTGTGTGTGTGTGTGTGTGCCAACACCTGGCGAGCTGGGAGGAGAAACTTGGGATGGGATATGGTTCGGGAAATGCATGGGCATAGCTTCCTTTTCGGTTTTTCCTTTTCTCTCTCTCTCTCTCCTCACTTCTCTTTCACTTCTTTCTCAATCTTTCATTCTCCTTTCTCTTCTGGATGAAGCCTACGTCCATGTGAGTCGGATGCCTATTGCCGCCCTTGCCCTTTGCTTCTGTACATCTGCTCGTCAGAAGCACCTCTCCCTTGACCCAGCACCCCTTCGCACCCTTTAAGACCGGTCCGCTACTTGTCTCTCTTTCCCTCTCCTCTCTCTTTGTCTCTTCTTCTCTCTCTTTTTCTCTTTTTCTCTTTTTCTCTTTCTCTCTTACTCTCTTTCTCTCTTTCTCTCTCTCTCTCCTTTCTTCCCACATTTTCTTCCTCTCTCCCTCTCCCATCTTTCATACATATACTTGCCTTCTCTATCTTTCCTCAATCGAACTTGCACCTTGTTCTATCCAACAAAGAGTAACGCTACTACTGGACAACGCCCTTTCAATCACCTCCACCGACACTTTGTTTCCGACGCTTACTCCCTACCTGTCAGTTACAGCGACACTCCAAGGACAAAGGGTCGAGGATAGCAAAGCAGGAGGAATCTGGCACTTTTCTACGTCTCCACATGTCACCGTCGTGGTTCGGTGACTACGGCTCCCTTTGCTCCGCATGTATCCCACTCTCAGCCTGCAACCTCCTGACTTGGTCCGACCCAACCTTCAGCAACTTCTACTCTCCCTCACCTTCTTCCAATGACCCAAGAAACTTGTCACTGCCCCTCGCCGACAGTTCTCTTTCACCATCCGACCTCAGCGGTTCTTCAACTGCTCTGAAACGAATCCACAATGGTACTTCCTTTACACCCACCTCAGCCGTCACAACTACCAGAGTCAAGGCAACAGGGGCCGCCATCACTCCGACGGCCACGACTACGATAGCAGTGCCCATCCCGAGCTCTTCTCTTTTACCACAAGACAAGAGTAAATTCACAGTGGATGAAATACCCCAATACTGCTATTTCCTTACTCGAGCTCCGGTGCCAGTTCCAACTTCTCCATATGGGCTGATTCAGAGTCATTGGCGTCCAGGAATGTACACTTATGAGCTAAGGCCACCTGTTTGGGATGTAGGCACTGTGATTGTGAGTGTACTCGGGATCGTCTTGATTCTATTCAGGGTTCTAAGGAAGATTCGCCGGCGGGACTCTGCCGTAGGTAAAGCTAGAAATGAAACGGTTTCTTTTTTTTTTTTTTTTTTTGACCTTCAGTGAAGATGTATTGACCAAATGAGTCTTCCTTTATTTTCCTTCTCTTGCTTACCTTTCTGGTCCACTACCTCCCCCTCCTTCTCCTCTCTTTCTGATTTTGTCAAAGGGTATTCTTAGGCAGAACAGAGATGGAGTTATTATTCTTTATATTCTCATGCATTTTGTTTCTCCAGATATTCACGATCGGAGGACTAATCCCAGGACGACATGTCTTTATGATGGTAAAGAGAAAGAAAAAAGAAAAAAGAAAAAAGAAAGGACCGAGACAACTGTATCCAACAAGATGTAATTGGAAAAACTAAGCACCAAAAAAAAAAAAAAAAAAGGCTTTTACTCAGCATTTTGTACCCCACCCTTTTTTTTTTTTTTTTTTTTGTTGTTGTTGTTGCTGCTGTTGTAGTGGGTATCCGCAATTCACCAAGGGGCCATTACATGCTTTTTTTGGACTCTTCTCCTTAACGCATTGATCCGTAAGTATAAAAAAAAAAAAAAAAACAGTGTATTTTTGTCGGTCACCCCCATGTTGTAAATGCTCATCTGCAGTGCAGGACCACAAGATGAACGGCATGTGGACTTGTTTGTACATTTTTGGGACAGCGCCTTGTTTCAAACATCAGAAGATAACACTTCTTGGCCCTTTTTTTTTTTTTTTTTTTTTTTTTTTTTATGCTCCGTCCTTGGGTGGACCCCAAACTCGCCTCTTCAATACTAGTCTTTCAATTCGTTGAAGACGGAACGAAACATACAATGCAGGTGAGTGCACGTCGTCAGCCCTCTTCTCCCCCAACAGCCCAAGTCCAGAATCAAAAAAAAAAAAAAAAAAAAAAAAAAAAAAGCCTCACCAGGGCCCTAATGGGGAGGAAAGGGGATGTATTAACTAAACAATGTCCAACGATCCCACTCTTAGTTTATAGTTGGGACGGGATTCGCATGGATGGTGGGCGTCACCTTTATGGCACTTGATCTTTCCATGGACATCACAGGGCGTCATCATGGCTACAGTCCAGCCCTTTATTTTATGACCCTAGTCTTTCCGGCGGCTTCTGTGGTTGTTTACACGATTTTGGTTTCTATCCTAATCTTTTGGAGACTGGATGAGTACAAGTCATTAGGTATTTTTCAATCATGAAATGAGAAAAGGTGGAGAGAAAGACATATTTCTTTCTTCATACCCTTGGCATTATCCAAGACTAAGCGATCTTTTTTTTTTTTTTTTTTTTTTGTATGGCGACTGCTAGCATTCGCTCTATCGTCTATGGTAACATTCGCAGCAGGACAGCTCGTACTCTTTGGGGCAAGTAACAAGATTGCGGAAGTAACGCGAGGACACGTCAATGGATCCATGTTCTCGACCATATTGAATGTATTCTCCGTTTTACTCCTTTACAAGTTCTGGAGCTCAATTACTGACGGTAAGAACTGATTGCAGTATGACCAACACCAATGAAAGGCGCTGAGTGTATTGACTAGTACCGGAAGTACTGACGTAAAAAACCTACGCCATTCTCTTTTTTTTTTTGGGGGTTATTCGAGAATAGGCACGTGGGGAGATTCTGTTCCATAGGTGAAGCATGCATGGGATCTATCGACAAAGACCGAGAAGATTTCCTACTCTTATCCATTTCCCTGTAAAGCTCTCTTCTTAGCATCATAGAACCTATCTTCATGTATAATATACACTTCTTTGTAGCGGCACGCCTTGAAAAATGGACTGAACGGGATTCTCGCTATAATTTCTTTTTCCTCTTTATGGTACACAGATTGTAAATTACTAAACTAGAGTTCTACTGCACGCAAATGGCCTTGATTTGACAACATCCTGGAGTATATTTGGCAGGTTCCATAGGACAAAAGACTACGGTGGTGGGTGGTGGCAGCGTGAAGAGCCCTTATTCCCTTCGATCGATTTTCTTTATCGAACCTCGTTCTGCTGGATAAAATGGTTCCAAAAAAAAATAAGCCATATTCCTACTGTAGACAGGCATGCGTTATACGAAGCGGAAGCAGTCGGACCAAACGTAGAAGCTTCCGTTGGTTGGATCGGGACTCAGAACAAAGGATTGAGAAAAGAGTCGTGGGTTGGTCTCATTGCTATATTTGACTGTTCCAGAGACGTTGACGATGATGCTTCCTGGCGTATTGGGATCCAAAGATTGAGCTAAGAGGCAAATAATCCCGTGAAATATGGCTATTTTGTTAGATTGGGCACAGCAGTTTAGGAAAAAAAAAAATCGAGATATTCCAAGCACCGGGCACTCAATAGTAGTGGTAATAGGTATAGATCGCCTTCATACTTGGCAATGGGTGGCAGTCGTAAGAGTTGACGACATGCTCGCTTGAAGAAAGCTTGTTGTAAAACTCGGAAAAAGGTGTGATTCCAGAATAGGCGTTTCCTAAACAGGATCGAGTAGACACATGTTAATTAGTAGACGATTTACATCCTTTCAAAGCGATAGAAAAAGGAAGCTCCCGGCATAAACATAGAGTGGCACAAGCAAAGAGTTACCATTCCAGAGAATAGCAGAGCTATCGCGGTAAAGTCGGTTCAGGACCTTGAAACAAAAGGCAAAAAAACCAAAACAGAAAGGTCATTAGAGGACGTAGAAACTATGCCTTTTTCCGAGTCCAAGTTAAAAGTCAAGTAAGGAAGAGATCTTGGATTCCCAAATGATTTACCCCGCGCTGCGTGTCAAAGAGTTTGTAATAAAGCTCGACGAACTGATCCGCGCCTTTGGACGAAATGTCGACATGAGCTCTCAGAGAGTCCTACATTATGAATAGACCGGTAAGAGGGAAAACATTAGTTTCCAGAATATATAAATGAGGCAAGTATCCTTTAGTAGCATCCAAACTAGGGATGAGGCGAGACGGTTAGGCTGATCCTATGCAATCCTGAAGGCATGAGCAAACCTACGGCCATGGTTCTATTGGAGGTTCAGTTGATTCCTTTGGGTATCAGCGCAAAAAAAAGGCCTTTGAAACTGCTTGCCACCAGAGAGATCGAGCAAGGTGGCTTTGACCAAATCAAGGCCCGTCTTGTCTTGCTTGTCCAATGCACCCTAAGAACCCAACTCCAGTAGGTCTGCTATAAGTAGCAAGGCACAAGAGGAGGCAGATATGATAGAAAGGATTCTAGCTGCATAGACATGGGAAACTAGAACGGCAGATTTTTTTTTTTTTTTTTTTTTTTTTTTGGAGGACACGTCGAGTGAAGGCTGGGTGGCACTGTGGTTGAGAGGAATACAAAAGAGCCAGCATGTGTTCATTCCATCTGCATCTCAAATGCTGTGAATCTACTTGGTACTCGCTATTCTTTCTACATCTCGGAATCAGACTACCACCGTCAGCTAAACGGTCTCATGTCCCTGGGAATAGTGGAGAAACAAGCAGCAGGAAGAAAGAGTGGTGTTGCGCATCCAAGGCATCTAATCGCGCCTGAGACTGCTCTGCGGAGGACTGCTCGATCCACAGATTTATAAAGCAATGGGTGCTGCATCTCCTTTTTTTTTTTCTTTTTTCTTTTTTCTTCACTCCGCTCCTTCACCTTCCCTTCGTCCCCACTCAAGTCTACACGCTTCGTCATGTCCACCAAGTAAAGTATTCAATATACTTCCTCGATATTTCATTCCTTTTTTAATATCTATGCCTCCTTTCTTGATTTCCCAAGTCTTTGGTCAGATCGTTCGAAAGGATCCTGTAGTGTAGTGCATTCTTGACTGACCAAATATTTCTATTCCTATTCAACTCGTAACCACGATACTTTCCTTTCGCATATTAACGGGGGGCAAACAGAAAGATTTTGCTCCTCGGATCTGGCTTCGTTGCCGAGCCCTGCCTCGAGTATCTCGCTCGCCGTCCAGAGAACAAGATTGTTGTTGGTACCGTAAAAGATTTCCTTGTTGTTGTCATTGTTATCACCTATCCCGTGTTCGTTTCAAGCAAAATGCCTTTATACACATACACGTCCGGGAATCGCGAGTGGAGGAGCGCGCAGAAAAGAAAAAAGGGAGAGAAAGAGAGAGGGAAAGAGAGGAGAAGATGGCGTTGACCTTCATGAGAGGCAGAGAATGGCGTTGATGACTAGACGGTGGTCTTGCAAAGATTGGCTGCACGCCTGCGTTGTCATGGATCCAAGACACTAGTCCCATTTAGCGTGGGAAGAACCGGGACTAACTGACGGGTGACCGATAATCTAGGAAACTCCTCTCTGACCAAAGTATGCTGAGATTTAGAGACGATCTAGAAAATGTCGTCTTGATAGAGTGGTGAAGCGGTGCAAATGAAAGTATGGGTGGTTTGTGGGGTGGCAGGTGCGAGAGACAAGGGATTCTCGATTATCATATCGCGATGTGATGCGATGCGATGTGGGTCAGGTTGAGAGGGAGAGGGAGAGGGAGAGTGTGTGTGAGGACGGTGAGAGGGTGGTGAGAGGGCGGCGGAAAAAAACTCAAAATTTACAGTCTGTGTTCTTGAGAGCTCTCTCTCCGACCTGATCCCTTCCTCCTCTCCCCGCCTTGGTCCGGGTTGCTCCTTCAACTCCACCCACATCCAAGTCACAGATCACGGATTGGATTCACACCTGCTGGGGATCTACATCTAATATGTACAACTCTGTCGCCTTATCTCTTTACAATAGCCGCAAGACGCCTGAACATTGCTCAGGAGCTTGCTGCCAACTACCCTGGCGCCACTGCCATGTCGCTGGATGTTAACGACGAGACTGCATTGGAGGCTGCCATCGCCGAGCAGGACGTTGTCATCTCCTTGATCCCTTACACCTACCATCCCCAGGTCATCAAGGCTGCCATCAAGTCCAAGACCAATGTCGTCACTACTTCCTACGTCTCCCCTGCAATGATGGCATTTGATGAGGCGTAAGAACATTCCTTCACTGGCACAATTGTTTGGTTGGATCGTCAAAGAACTATTCATCTCATTTTTTTTTCTTCTCTATACAGTGCCAAAGCTGCTGGTGTTGTTGTCATGAACGAGATCGGTGTTGATCCCGGTGTTGACCACCTTTATGCCCTCAAGACCATTCATGAGGTTCACCATGAGGGTGGAAAGGCAAGTTAGGATCAATTGCAATTGAGTAGATACCTAAAGTTTCTTTACTCAATCGGAGTGGTCCAATGCAACCTTGCTAACTGATTACGGTTTATTTCTCTTTTCGCCATTTAGATCCTCTCGTTCTTGTCTTACTGCGGTGGTCTTCCCGCCCCTGAGGCCTCCAACAACCCCCTTGGATACAAGTTCTCCTGGTCCTCTCGCGGCGTGCTTCTTGCCCTCAAGAACAGCGCCAAGTTCTATGAGAATGGAGAGGTTGTGGAGTACTCTGGCGATGAGCTCATGACTTCAGCCAAGCCAATCCCTATCTATCCCGCTTTCGCCTTTGTTGGATACCCCAACCGTGATTCAACCCCATACAAGGAGCGCTACGGTATCCCTGAGGCACACACAATTTTGCGTGGAACCCTTCGTTATGATGGATTCCCTCAGTTTGTCAAGACCCTTGTTGACATTGGTTTCTTGGAGGATGCTCCTCAGGACTTTTTGGCCGCTAGTGCACCCGAGATCGCCTGGGTAAGGATAGGATGGTGGTTGTGAGGGACAGCAAACCTCGATTTATGCAACGGTATTAACAACCTTTTGAATCTGCATTTTTATCACCTGAACGCTTAATAGAGGGATGTTCTCGCCAAGCGCTTAGAGTCTTCCAGCAATGATGAGGCGTAAGTGATGCTGGCGAAACCATTGGTCATTCTAGCTTTCTCACTTTATTCAGTCTGGGAGTCTGGGACTTATAGTTTTACTTTTCTTGACCAAATAGTGACCTTGTCAAGCTGATCGAGGAGAAGGCAACCATCAAGGGAGAGGTCCTTGGCCGAGTTATCAAGGGAATCAAGTGGTAAGTGCCACACACTTACTTTACTTCGTATTTGAATGCGTTGAAGGTACATGTGTTGATCAGAAAGAAGTAACCGATATGTGATTGACTTGGGTTATCTCTGTTTCTAGGCTCGGTATGTTCTCAGATGTCCTCGTTACTCGTCGTGGCAACTACCTCGACACCCTTTGCGCAACTTTGGAGCAAAAGATGATGTATGGAGAGGGTGAGCGTGATATGGTTATGCTCCAGCACAAGTTCGAAGTTGAGCTCAAGGATGGAACACGGGTACGTAGCCACTATGAAAACTTTTGCCTTGGTACACAGCAGCAATGTACAGACACGGCTCACTTGATCAGACCTCCAACTCACTCACGCATTCCCATGATACATTTTTTACCATTTGATAGGAGACTCGCACCTCGACTTTGCTCGAATATGGTGAACCCAAGGGTCACACCGCTATGGCTCGCTTGGTGGGTATGCCTTGTGGTGTGGCTACCCAGTTGGTCTTGGATGGCGTTATCAACACTCCTGGTGTCCTTGCACCTATGACTCCTGAGATCAACTATCACTTGATCAAGGGTGTTGAGGCTGAGGGCGTCAATGTCATTGAGGAGACTTTGTAAGGAATTAAAAAGATGGCAACAGACAAAGGACGACGAGCCATTTGTACAACACATTGACAACCCACAGACACCATAGCTAAAGATTCACATAGAATATAAATGCTATGGAATTTGTATAGATCTTTTTTTTTTTTTTTTTTTTTTTTTTTTTTTAAGTGACTGTCATGACTGCGGGCTGTTTGTGGAGCTAAAAAGGCAACTGATCAGGTCCATTCCTTATCATTCACTCACTTTCTCCATCGTAATCTGCAATCTGATTCAGCCATGGATCCTTTCCTCCTCACCTCTAAGAAGGTTCTGACCCTTGTCATGGTTATTCACAAGGATCAGGGCAAGGTAGAATACAACTCTGCTGTCAACCAATTCTGTCCTTCTCTTATGAGAACAAACCGCTGGACAGCTCTTAACCTATCTAATCTGGTACCTGAATAGATTCTCCTCGGATACAAGAAACGTGGATTTGGCGCACATCTCTGGAATGGGTAATGACTTTCATCATGTCGTCCGAGGAGCTTCTTTACCACAGTAACCCTTCCCTTCTAAACTTCCACAACTTTGAATTGATCCGCAAAATTGATTAATTTCCCTTGTTAGATTTGGTGGCAAAGTCGAACCTGGTGAGACACCAAAGCAAGGAGCTCTTCGAGAACTTGAAGAAGAAGCAGGTATCACCGTTCGCCCAGAGCTTCTGTACAAATCGGGCATTTTGCTGTTCCAGTTTGAACACGATACTGTTGGACTTGAGACTCATGTCTACAAAGCATATGAATACGAGGGACAAATAAGAGAGTATGGAGCCTTTTTCAGTTGACTTTGAGAATCTTTGCTTCATGGCACACAACCTCCGATGGTGGTTCTAAAGGAGTCTCCTTTGATGCTATCTATTGATTCCCATGGCTAGGTGTGACGAAATGCGCCCACAATGGTTTGACTTGGCCGATATCCCATATGATCAGATGTGGGAGGACGATCGGATCTGGCTTCCTTTGATACTCAAGGGGAAGGATCCATTTTATGGCCATATGTTCTTCAAGAGGAAGCCCGTGGGGGAACAGGGACAAGAAGCAACGCTGGCCAATGTCAACGACTCTACCACACTTGGTGTCGCTGCCAATCATACGACATCGGGAGTAGTTTCATTAACCATGACCACTACTTCATTCACTGCCGCACAACCCAAGAGCGGGCCTTTTGAAATGAGTGATTACAGGTTTCAGGATTCACTTGAGTACCCTCCTAAGGAGGTTGCCCTGGATGGATCCATCGCTTCATTTGAGAACTAGACCATTGGAAATCCTAATAGTTTATAGATGCTTTCGAGTTCTCCTTTAAGTCAATAGACTCTCATTTAGCTTCATTGACAACTTAAGGCTGTCTGTTGATTGTGGATCGGGCATGAGCAGCATAGTTTGCGCTGGATATGGATTTTTTTTTTCGACGTTTATTTGTTTATTTGTTTGTTTGTAGGAGGATGCTGTGTGTTCTCCCGGAAAGTCGTGCTGGGGATTGCGAGCCCCTCCGACGACTCTCAAATCCGAAAGCGCCAAGCTATTCGTCCGAAAGATTTGGGGGAAGCTCACAGGACGACACTTAAAGCAGTGCAGACCCACCAAAGACAACTCAAAGTGGCAGCATAAGAGGCCATTGAGTCTTGATGCATTCTTGACGTAGGTAGACATGTGCAAAGGCACAGAGACAATGTAGCACCAGAGTCGCTATGAGAAACTCGCTCCTTGGCATCTTTTCATTTCTCGGCGGAAACACATGGTCATACATTGGGGACGCAAGGCGCGTTTCGGAACGAACGTCGTTTGGCGGACATGGACAAGGGCAATAAGCGTCCTTGCTTGAGCATTCGGGCCTTGAGAGCATGATCCAGGGGCCTTGGCACTCGGGAGGGTGAGAGAAGAGGGATAGCCGGAGAAGGGAGAGGAAGAAGAGGAAGAGGTTGCCCCTTAACGCCATATCTCTCCAGTTCATCCTGTTGGACACCTGTCAAGAGTCAAGACCATGCCATGGTATTTTCCAAGAGTGGCCAGAAATGTTGTCCCCGTGGGCATTTGAGTAGTAGTTGCCCTGTTGTTCTCTTTAGGGTTCCACCCCTTTGGCTCGGAGTGACAAATTTATTGCACCTTGGAACTCTCGTCCCCACACGTCTCTCTTTCTTTCTCTCCCTCTCTTCTCTTTCTCCCGCTTTCTTTCTTTCTTTCCTCTCGTCCTCCCATTCTCCTCTCAACACCATGGACAATGCATGGGAGAACTTTTTGGAGGCAATCGCCGGATTGCTCTCCAAGGCACTCACGGACAAAGAGACAGAAAAGGTCATTTCCGGCTTCAACAATTTCCAACAACGACTCCAGCGCCTCAGCAGGTGAGTCATCCCATCAACAACATTCCTCTCGTGCTCCACAAGGTGGCACTTCCCATTCGCCTGCACATCCATGAAAGTGCCCGCACATTCTTCGAGCCCTCCTCTCTTCTTCCTTCTCTCTCTCTCGCTCTTTCTCTCCTCCCTTCTCCGCGACTCCTTTCCGACATTCCTGGGCAATTGCCGCCACATTGTCATGTTTCTCACAATCGCTCTCTCCCTGCTTCGCGTCATCTAGTCACAACCTACAGCGTCTCCATCTTGAAATCACGCAGAAAGAGGAACGAGTCAGCAAATGCAAGCACGAGGGCAAGACTTGTACTCAGAACGTTACCCGCGGGTTCGTCAAGACCTGGGCAATTGCCTATGTGCTCAAGTATTTGCTTGGAGTCTTGCCTGCACTCCTCACAGGAAAGCTAGTCAAAAAGTAGGTCCGCGTCCTCATTTCGTCAGGCGCATACTCAAAAGGGAACGTGTTTAACTTGACCACACAACATTGTACAGGATGGAGCAGGGAAAAAACAGTGAGCGGAAGTAGGGGCAATGGCTTCTTTTCTCTTTTCCTTTTTTCCCATGGCAGAGTGCCACAAACAGGTTGTGTTTCCATCTTGGATACAAGGAAGACAGCGATCGGGACAATGGACGCGGTGGGTGATCCAACATCTTTCTTCCCTCCCCAACGACCCACGGGTGGGTGAGAGATGGAGGATTCTGTCTGCCAGCCGAAGCCGAGTCCGATTCGTCCTCCCCCCTTTTCTTCCCTCTTATCAAGGAACGGAAGACAAGCATTTCGCGATCGGTGGGGTGATCCATTGGGGACTTTGATTGGGCGGCGAGAGTGACAGCGTCATGGAGAATCCGTTTCGGTCGGGATGCAGGCGACAAGGAAACCGAAGCGACTATGGGGGCCAGTATGCATGCAGTAGGGAAGCGACGTGACTATGGTCTTGGACAAACAATCTGGGCACCATCATATGGAGTCCCCGCACACGAATGGGCGGAGTCGTCATTTGACTGGATTTCTGGAAAAAAAAAAAAAAAAAAAACCGAACGCTACTCTCGGAGGCACCCCTGTTCTTCACATGCCAGCCCTGTTTCCTCTTGATTCCCACACTCTTTTCGGGTAGCGACACTGGGTCCGGTTTGTCATGCATCTACCGAGCCATACCGTGACTCTCAACATCCGTTTAAGAAATGTGCATGCCAGCCCGACACCCTCCACACAGACACCCCCCTCTTTCTCTTCCCCTTCTGGAAAAGATGGATAACACACTTGCTAACAGGTTTCCTCCACTCATTTTCATGTTTTACACAGCCCTAGTATTCTCAAAAAGGCAGGAGGAAGCGATACATTAGGATTCGCGTTCTTTTTGTCCTCATTTATCTCCTCCTACAAGGGGGTCCTCTGCACAATGCGTCACCTACGGCCGGATCATGCTGGAGACCGCCTGAATGCATTTGTTGCAGGATCCGTAGCAGGGCTTACGCTGCTCCTAGACAAGAACAAGAGTCGTCGTACAGCCCTGACGCTCTATCTCTTCACCCGTTCTATTCAGTTTGCATCCAGCTACAGCATGAAGAAGTGGGAGGAGCACCGAAATGCCAAGAGGGCGGTGAATCGACAGACTCTTCGTGATAATGTGGATCCCTCGGTAGACAAACAGGTTCTTGTCACTAAGTCTGGGTGGGACGATATTCTGGCTAAGGTCCTTAATGCGTCCGCAGCGACCGTGCTCATGTCCTTGACAGCCTCGGTCAACCTTTATGCGCTCGTGATCGAGCCTGACGCTCTCCCAAAGTCATACTACAACTTTTTGATGCAGCATTCGGGACTCCCACAAAAGTTTGGCGCCATGTTCCCACCTCTGTTCGAGGCATTCCGTTCTCAATTTTCGGTGATCAAGGACATGCCTCGTGGCATTGAACACATTAGCATTCCCAAGGGCATGCCTTCGAAAGAGTTTATTGCGGCGAACGTCTCACCCAATATCGCCACGTTGTTCCCCAGCCATGTGCACCACGATCTTCAGTTGTGTGCCATTCTCCACCCTCTTTACCCCTGCAGATCACATGCGGTCGACATCTTTACGGGAGAGTTTGCTCGTGCCCTCAAGATGTATGGAACTCTAAACTTTGTAAGTGAAATGCAGCGACCATCTTGACCAAGAGAGCGGACCCTTTTGCGCGTTGCTACGTTTTTTTTTTTTTTGTCGCTAACTTGGATTGGGACTTTATTAGATTGTGACTCTTGTATTCCAGAACAAGAAGCTCGCGACCAACCCCAAGGATGTTGCTTACCGCTATGTCCGCTCGACATTGCGGTCATGTATCTTCTTGGCTGTCTATGTTACGACAGCATTCTTCGCTCCCTGCGTTCTTCGCAGGGTTCTCCAGAAGGAGACTAGATTCATGTAAGCATAAAGCAAACAGGTTGACTATTCTCCTATGGCTCAAGAAACACTGAACCTGGTCGACTCAATCTCTCTCTCACTGGCCTTCTACTCTCCAATAGTTACCTCTTCAACGGAATTTTGTCAGGATTGGCAGTTTTGATCGAAGCTCCTGGACGCCAGATGGAACTTGCACTCTACTGCTTGCCTCGCGCTTTGGAGACGACCTGGAAGTTGCTTTTGAAGCGTGGATTTGTGCGCAACTTCCCGAATGGAGATATTGCACTGTTCTGTGCCTCGATGGGTGTGATGATGACTCTTTATCAGAATGACCCAAGCGTGATTAACAAGCATTATCTGACCGTATTGACGCGTGTCTTTGGACGCAACTAGAGCAGGATTAATTCTACAACATCGACCTTTCTCCTCTCTTCTCTCCTCTCTTCTCTCTCTCTCTCTCTCTCTCTCTCTCTCTCTCTCTCTCTCTCTCTCTCTCTCTCTCTCTCTCTCTCTCTCTCTCTTCCTTCTTCTCACAACAATAGTCGTGTCTTATAGTAAAGATAAAGATTTAGTGTAAAAACGAGCTCAGAGATAAGATAATGTACGTGTGTGGTTGATCTCATTCAAGCTACTTTGCCTTATGCGACGTCCTTACCTCTTGGCGCTCGTTGAATCTCTGAGTGCCCATTCACCTCCCCTTCTATCTCTCACCTCATCGCCACCAATACACAGATATTTTTAAGAAAGATAAGGAGAATGTACTCGAAGCCGCCGCCCAGCATATGGGAGAAATGAAACGACTCAGCCTCTTTGATGGAAACTGATATCCTCGACACTTGTTTCTTGGAACAGGGCAATGGTTAAGGACTTGGGACACCTGCAAAACTTTTAGCTCTGGAGAGAGGATGGATTTGATAAAACACATTATTTCTGCTTAGGCGGTGAGATTGACGAAAGACTCAAAAGTCTTTGATGGTAACTTGCATCTCTGATGCTTGTACTGAAGTGGCGGACAGATGACTTGAACTGTTGGTGGGATCGCAACACGGCAGCTCAGACCCACTTAGAGCTGATGGCACCTGAAGACTTTTTTAATCTGCTCTTTACCGACTTTTTTTTTTTTTTTTTTTTTTTTTCTCTTGCCTTTTTGGAAAACTCACAAATCGGGATGGGATATCTTTCTGTATGATTTTGAAAGCAAGATTCCCCTTTTCAAGATGGCGACGACCAATATTTAACTTTTCTGGCGATATTATTTATTTCTGACTGAAAAAGAGCCGAGGATGTTTCTAAATGTGCAGTTGCTTGGGTGATAGATTTCCAAGAATTCTCCTACCCTTCACTCATCATGATCTTCAATTTCCAAGGATTCTCCTTTGCGTGTGTCATGGGCAAGCGGGATTTTTCAAGTCCGTTCTTATACTAATGCAAGGAAGCAGTGATACTTCTTTAGGATTGCCACGGCTTGCAGGAGCAGCAAATTCAGGGAAGACCTCGGTCGTTTAAATGCGGCTACGATTTTATGGAGTGAGCTCAATCAGAACAAGAATGTAGCGGTAGACCATGAAGATTAGGCAGCCGAATTCTGTCAGTTTGCAAGGATTACTTTTTTTTTTTTTTGCCATAGTAGTTGGATGTTAAGCAGAGAGAACGGTATACCCTTGTGGGTCCATAGTATATTTACTCGAGATATATCGTCATTAGATCATCCGAAAGACTAAACGCAACTTTGGCTCAAGTAACCATGTAGCATACGAAGAGGACTCACCTATGAAGGGTCTTTCCGAATAGGCCCAAAAAATACTGAATGGATGTAATTTAACGCGTCGGTGCAGTTGAGGACTGTTGATTTTTACGTCCAAAACTTTTAATTTTTCTTAGTACGGGGATGAGAGAGAGTAAAAGGAGCTCGTGCTGAAGAGGAGTGCATCTCATCAACCTGACCAGCAAGTGGTTCACAGCATCATCAACACCACGGATCTTTTCGACTCGGGACTATATCCATTCACCATGTCGACATCTAACACTCAGAGCTGGAAGTTTGACTTCTCGGATTTGGCAGCATCATCCGATGTAACAACGTAAATAGGAGAAGAGATGCTCATTAAGCACATCGACATTGTTCTCATATGATGAAGTGGAAAGGATGAAAGCCTGGCTCCCTTTACTGACCGCAGATGACACGCTATGTTACATCCTCTCTGTGTGTTGCATGCATACTCTTTCCCCATTCTTTCAAAAAAAAATAATAATAACGACAAAAAGCACTAGACGCGTCATTGCTGACCCTCCAGGATACGTTGGGAACAGAGATTTCTCTTCCAAGGGACAGGTATCTGACAAAGCAATCGCCACCAAATGAAGAGAAACGTTGCTCTTCTCCCCCCTCTTTCTCACCAGAGCTAGTCGACAAAACCAGATGCAAAATCATACAACGACAACAACTCTCTTACAAAGATGATCCCTTTTTCTTTTCTTTTCTTTTATTTTTTATATCTCGCTTCTTTACCTTCAATCCCCTGGATGGTTGGAAACTGCAGAAAGGAGTAAAGGGATCTGAAACGGACAATGAGATGCTCAAAGTCAAGGTATTTCTTCTGAGATGGTTGACATCTAGTTATGAACCGGAGCTATTAGCAAAGATATATGAGTAAGGTTACTCACCCGGCTTGCTGTTTCTTCTTTCATGATACTATATATATCTCTCTTTCCATGGAAACAGAAAGCATGGGATGCAGCCTTGGCCCCAGGAAAACAGCTTCCAATGCAAGCTTTCATGCTGTGGATGAGCGGAAACAGTGTCCAGATCTTTTCGGTTGCGATCACAGCCATGTTGATGTTCTCACCTCTCCGGGCGCTTGTGAGCATGTCGCAAGGTAAAAGCGGGAGCCAGAAAAATACTCATTTCCACAGATTTGACCAACTGGAAGAAAAAAGATGGAAAATGGTCTTGTAAAAGGGATAAAAAAAAAAGAGAGAAAGAAAGAAAAGGGGAGAGATGTCAGTGGCGGCAAGATCTGGACTAATATTTTTGACGACTAATTATGATCGCCCTTTTTTTTTTCTTTTCTTTTCTTTGGCTTCTGTGTCTGTCCACTGTTGGTTTATCATGGTCACTACCTTGATCTCCACTATGTGCGCATGCATGAATGTACGTCTCGCTTGCGAACCACTGCAATCGCCTCGGGACTACCCCCTTCCCCCCTCCACTCAACACAACACTGGAAAAACAAAAAAAAAAAATCCCTCCACCCCTTCTCTAGTGTTTGAAAAGTATGAGTCAAGCGTCAAGGGACCATTTATGGATGACCGACTTGCACTCCCCAAGCTAACTTTTGTAGCGATGCAGATTTTGACGATCATGTTGGGCATGTGGAAGTTGAACGCAATGGGATTGTTGCCAACGTCGCACTCGGACTGGTTGGCATTCCTGGAGCCCAAGACGGCGCTCGAGTTTGCAGCATAGAAATCAAGTGACGAAATTGTAGAAACTGTAATAGAGCGGAAAAAAAAAAAAAAAATATATGCAGTGAATGGGCCGTGCTGCCTAGGGAAGGGGGGGGGGGGGGGAAGGAGCAAAGAGAGAGAGAGGAAGAAGAGGAAGAATAAAAGATCCTGTGGGAGGAAGGGAAAGGAGGAGGAAGAGGAGGAGAAGGCGCCATTCTCGAACGCATCCATCCCGCGGCGGGGGCAGGTTGCACAAAGGAACGTGGGATGGCGCTTCCCAGCTGGTTTAGGCTTGGTCTCTTTTTTCTCTCTATCCTTTTCTCTCTCTCGTTTCTCTTCTCTTCTCTTCTCTCTATTCTCTCTAGCCCCTCTCTCTGGGCGGGTTTCCTTTTTCCACACGCACTCACGCCTGTTCAGTGATCACACATCACATCCATACTCACCCATACGACTTGACACACACACACACACACTTACACACACACGTACACCGCTTGCCTTTCCAGTCCGTCTGCCTGCCCTTCGCCGCTTTTCCTCTCGATTAGATTAACTCCTCCCACCCCCCTCCTTCCAGGTCGTTGCCGGATCCCGCCTCATGACCCTCCTCTCTTTCCTCCATCGCTGCATCCATCGCTGCATCCATCGCTTGCGCCATCCCCACCTCCCATCTCCATCTTTGATATCCCCATGATCATTGATTCTATCGCCTTACATCTTTCCGCGACCGACATCTCGTCATCTTGCCGTCTCGTTTGCAGTGCCTGGGCTGATCTTTTTTTGAATCCCATCGTTGGAAATACGTTCGCTATCGTAGCATCCTTGCTGCCTCTGCCTCAAGCTCCAGGTCTGGCCAGCGACCCGGCCAAAGCCATGATGATCTGCTTCAGCGACGCCTAGCCATCCACGCTAACCAGGCAAAGATCCGGACCCTGGATATCGATCTAACGGAGGATGCATCTCCGTTCATGCGAGAACTCTGGACCTCCACACAAAAGTCTTCCAGGCTGCAACCATACTCGGGACGATTACGAGAACTTATCTGCCGGGGCCATCTCCAGGGCGAATGCATCGAAACAGGACTTGATCAGGACCTGCTCTCTCCACAAGAAGGAGGTCAAGACAATAATAAGCACACAAATGAATCAACGGCAGTAATACACACAGGGCAGCAACCGCCAGGGGTCGTTGTTCAAACGCATGGACCACGCTCCGCACTGAGCCTTATCGGATTCAACCAGGACCTCCAACGGTTCGAGCTCCGAAGTTTCCACGAATCAACTACTGTCCATGCTCTCTACAGTCGAGCCAACCTTTCAGCCTTGGCTTCACATCCCACCCTAACCACGTTAGAACTACATCTATGGCATGGGTTCCGTCAACGCATCTTTTCCGCTGTTCTCCAGTCCTTGCCTGCGACTCTTCAGGATTTTACAATCGAGATCCAATGGTTCATGGGAAGACGCGTCCGGACCACGACTTCGATGACAGACTCTCAAGGCATGATGGACTCTTCAGGATACAGCGTAGGAGACGGAACTGCTCACTCGGGCTGCACGACGACGGGCTCTGATCGGGACCGTCGAGGCGGACCTGTCCAGCTCTCCGCAGCGACCATTGCTGCAATTGCAGCCGAGACAAGGGGCACAGGAACAAGACCATTGACTTCGCTCCGGCGATTCGAGTTTTCGGGAGATAGTCTTGGTTGTGATGAAGATTTTTTGGTATTGTTCCTTCGTCGATGTCCTAGTCTTGTGGATCTCAAGATTCCTTCCATCTTTTACGATCAGTCAGCTGCAGATCTCATGGAAACCTTGACCACGACGTGTCGACAACTGAAACGGTTGCATCTGCATACAGACGATGCTCTCGCTACGGCAGCACCCGGCGGTTCCGAAGCCTTGTACTTTTCATTCCTGACACAGTCGCTTACTCATCTCTGGATTGATGTTCAGACAGACACAGAGGATCAAGTTGTGCCGACGGTGCTCCAGCATGCGGCCGAGACCATTGAGGTCATCTCGTTGATGAACGCTTGCTGGATCCCAAGTCAGAGTATTGTTGGGCTCTTGCGTCAATGTCGAAGATTGAAACAGTTATTAATTAAGGATCACTGGCAGGACATGCGACCTACTTCAGCAGTAGAGTTGGTTCATCTGGTCGAATGCGAATGGGTATGTGACCAGCTCGAAGATTTGGCAATAGCGATTGTGGACTCTTCCGAGGTTCAATGGGACGACGGAGATGATCAGGAGGAGGAAGATCAGGAACAGGTTCACCGGGATCAAACCTATTCTCTCGAGCACCCCTATAGTAACTCGATCATGTACTCGGCACGAGAAGAGTCCTGCTACTTTGGGGATCTCAGCGATGAGATGTGCTGGGGAGCCATTGATTCGGACCGCTTCACATCTTTCGGGTCTCATTCACGTCATCGTAAGCCCTCTCGACGGTATGAACGACGACAACGAGAGATCGCACAACGGATATTACAACTCCATCAAAAGTTGGTGCCACTTAGGAAATTGGATCGACCTCATTTTTATTGGTTCTCGCCCGAGTTTGATATACCGTTGGAAACGGGTTTGGCCTATCTGGATAATCAACTAGTTGAATATGAGCTTGAATGGCTTGGCCTTGGTTGGGCTCCAGGTGAATTGGGGACTTTGGATGGATGAAAGCGCGCGCCCAATTCCTCTCTCTCCCTCTCTCTCTCTCTCTCTCTCTCTCTCTCTCTCTCGTTGTAATCGTTGCCCTATTGCTTCCTAATCCAGAGTCGTGCTTAGAGTAATTTTTCGCGCATTAAACTTGTCTATCTCGGAAGCCAAAACTTCAAAGCCGCTGTTTGTGATGGGTGTTTCAACTAGGCAAAGCTCAAGGGGACCAGAGTTTGGACCTGCAGATCGAGCAATATGACCCCAAATCATGGGCAAATCTCCATCCTTCACATCACATCTGACAAGACATATTCTCTTCATCTTTGACAAGTTACAAGCACCAATGAGATCTCCCCAGGAGATGGGCTTCAGTTTAGCTTGGTTTGGCTGGATAGGCAAAGTTGGCTCGTAGAGAGCAAGCTGGTTGAGCTGGAGATATTCAAGTGAATCTCTCAAAAGCTCAAAAATTGGTACCAGTCCTCTTGCTGCATCCGTGCCACCACCGACGCATTCTAGCTCCAATTCTTCAATTCGGTTCGGCCTCGCTCGCGTTTGGGGTTGTGGCCCAAGACATGTCCAAGGAGGCAAGGTAAAGCTTTCTTTGAGCACCTTGGAATCTGCCACCCTTTCCAAGGCTGCCATACCCAGCCCAGTGGATCCATGTGATGACGACGAGGTTGGCGGTTCGAATCCAATCTGTCGTGCTTTCTTTGCAGCTCGTTCAATAACTGATTTCCATGCAGTATCGCGATGCCTCAGCCAAGAGGCAAGACTCTCAATCCAAGGTGTACCTCTACAGCTCAAAAGTCGAACCCGTGTAAATCCATGGGATGCTGGAACCATAAAGATCCGGTACCATTTGGCTGGGAAAGCACATGTCCATGCAAGGTGAATAGTCAATTCAGAAAACTGACGACCTTGATTGAGCAACTGAGGATAGCTAACCAAAATCCAGGTTCCGTTTCTAAACGCGATTTTAATATCGAGTTGATCGGGCATGGGTTTGTTTGTAGTCTTTGAGATAGGGATCACAGGGGTTTCCGGGTTTGCTGGTGCCTTGTCTTTTGATTGAGCCTTTTTGAAATCTGTCAAGATATGCTCCCGTGAAGCCTGGATAGAGAGAAAGACTTGCCCCATGAGGATAAGCCAAGCTGCGGTTGTCGGATAAATGCTTAGTTCCGATAGATGAGTCGTCTTTTGCATGAAACGATAAAATCGCTCTCCATGCACCTTCCAGTCATTACCATCATGAACTGTGAGTGGCATCTCCAGAGATTCAAGATGACTAAAGTCGCTATTCTGGAAGAGATCGTCGACAGATTGTTGATGAGCTGGGTGTGTACGAAGGATATCGGGCATCGAGAGGAGCCGGACCTTGGTCAAAGTTTTCAGACGAAGCATTCCTAGAATGGCCTCACTCCAACGTGGGGCGCTTTCCTTTTTAAGATCATTGTCGAGTGGTTTCTCTGCCAGTCCACAACCTCCATCCAGTGTCAAGTCTTGAACCCGAGATTTACGGATTGCATCCAACACGATTTCGATATCTTGTAGCATCCATTCCCAATTGAAAAGGATTGACAAACTCTTGATAGGATACACTTCTGGGTTGGAGAGATACTCGCAGAATTCACTGGCCACTTCAACGTCCTTCAGTTTGATAAAGATCTTGTACTCGCGATCGTATGGATCCAAGTCGACTCTGTGGCGCTTCAAGAACTTTCCAAAGATCTTTCTGGAACTACGAAGGTTATAGCCTGACTGTTTGGCTGAACTTGATGAAACGTCAGAGTTGCTTGGACCTAATGCGGGAGAGAATAGGTGCAATATTAGAGAGTGTGCATAGCAAGCGTCCCTGGTATAAAGGGATTCTTCTCAAGCGGGCCACATACCTTGATTCTCTGGGGGATGATTGTCCGAAGGAGGGATTGGTGGGGGATCCTGAACTGTAGTCAAATAACGCAACAGGCTTTGTTGCATCTGTGTGTCGTATCCATGCGGCGGTTCGTTTACTACGCACACTACTTAAGGAGAGATACAAAGATATTAGAAAGAGAGCATAACGAGGGCCATTGTACAAGCAGTAAACCAACAAGTGTTTTTGGGTTATTACCTTGAGTCGCTGGAATGGAATCGTTCAACGAATGATTTTGACTAGGACCTTGGACTGGAACCGCAAACTGCGTCGGGTTTTGCAAATACAGACCATGCCCAAACGATGGCCCACCTCCCATATGTGTCATTTGGACTATACCAGGGACCAGGTTTACAGGCGGCAGCTGCTGTTGACCCGTAGGAAAATGTACCTGTCCAACATGGTGCATAGTTGAGTTATTCACCACTGTGGGTTGACACACGGCTTGATTTGCTACGTAGACTGATTGACCTAGAGAGTTTGATATTGTGTCATTTTGCAGAGTCGAGAAGTTTTGTGCATGAGGAAAGAGAGTTGAAAAGTGATTTCCATCGTGATTGCTCTGTCCTTGACTCTCTGGGATTTGACCCTCTGGGTGGTCATCTTGCCCAGCTTCCATATAGCTCGGTGTTCCAGGTAAAAAGAGTGTCTCTTGGCTAGAGGGCTGAGTCAAATAGTTTTCAGATTGTGAAACTTGTCCACCAGACTGTGGTAGTGTCATCACTACAGTGTGTTGTGCCTGCATGCCGGGCAATTGAAGTGAAGGTGAAGCATACAAGTGACCTGACAATGCTTCGGTCGGATCAGACAGATGCGAAGCGGCCACAGCTCCTGAGGAAAAGGCTGTTGTGATCGAATGGTCCAATCCCTTGTCTTCGCATACTGAAGCTTCTTCCTTTTTGTCAGCCGCAAGCTTCTTTCTGTTTCTATTGTTGCTGTTCCGGCTCAAGGGTGTCATTCCATCGACTTGATCAAGGCTGTTCTCAGAGCTGGGGCGACTAGCCTTTCGCTTTTCTTTTAGAGCTAAGGTAGCTAGTTCTGTGTTCAAGAGTGGGACTGAATCTTCAGTTTTTGGTAGTGCAGTATCTTCCACTAAATCCGAAGCAGGCGGAGCCGGGTAAATGACTTCAATAGTTTGGTTGGGGTATGAGTCTATCCAGTGCTCGGATATGTTCCCTGCAGTTCTGTACATTCCCTGTGACGAGTACCTAGAAGAAGATCATAAAAATGTGGGCTAGGTTAGCCGTGCCATTGATTGGAGAGTTGGACTGTACGATCCTCGCATCCCCTATTAAACAAATGCTTGATAAAGAACCGTTTGTACTTACTCGAGATATCCATCTTGCACACAGAGTTCGCGCTCAACATATCTTGGGTATACAAGGCCTGGTTCATGGACCTCAATAGATTTTCCGTTAACTACTATATCGTGAAAGTATGGAAAGATGTTGCGAATGAACGAGATCGGGATGTAGTCTGTTTCTGAAAGTTCTTCCATGAGGATAGGGATAGAGACTTGGAGTCCTTGTTCGGGAGAGTGGTCAGTAGAAAGAACATTGTTGTTGGCTGTTCCAATGCTGGATATCCCAATGAAACCAGGTCGTGCAGGCCCAAAGCGTTTGGTGAAAACCTGGCAACCGGGTTCTTTAGTCGTTGGCATCATTTTTTTTTTAATTTTTTTTTTCTTTGGTAGTGGAAGAGTGGATAGCAAAAGTGAAATCAGGATTGCAAGCCAGTTAGAAGAGTGAACCAAAGAAAAAAAGATGAAAGTGAAGAATCCACTTTTTAAAGCTTTGAAAAAAAAAAAAAAAAAAAAAAATAGTCTTTTGATCAACTGTGAAGCGACTACAGTTTATGACATTGATTGGCAGAGAGACATCGAGAGAATTAAAAGAAGGTCGAGCATTTCTTCCTAGATTTACCCTATTGAAGAACCGACTTGAGAACAATACCTGTTGATAGGAATCAACTAGGACTAACGTGTGGCCTTTTTTTTCCTTCGTACTTTCTATGCGCTTCCTTTCCCCTCACACGATCTGTCAATACCACTGTGTTCGCGTATGTACCCCTGAAATCTTGCCACAGCGACCTCCTGAAATTGGTAAGGATGAGATGAGAACAAGGGAAATGTACCCTCGCCCCACTCTTGTCGACGGAGCGGAGGCATAAAAAAATTTGCCCAGCTCCGAGGTCGTCGCCCAAAAAGGCAGAAGGGCGAACACACTGGCTCCTCCTCCTGCCGTTGATCATTTTGTTCAAAGCCCTTCTCTTGCTTTCCTTCCATCTTTTTTTTTTTTTTTTTTTTTTTTTTTTTCGTTCTTCCTTTCTTTCATTCTCTTTTTCTCATCTCCGCATCCCATCCTCTTGCATTTACCACCTCTTTCCTTCCATCACCTCTCGCCTTACCCGATCAAGATCAACCACTTGCATTTACCCGCCAGAATGGAATTCCCTACAGTCCCCAACAAGCATACTTCGTTGTTGCATGCCGGTTACCATCACCCGATCCACCGGAAATGGCAAGCCAATGCCCAAATCACCTCGGAGATGCTCATGTACCCGATCTTTGTCACAGACAATGACGATGTCGAGGAAAAGATCGACACTCTTCCTGGCCAATCTAGGTAATTCTCTTCTTCCTCGAACGACTCTTTTGAGCTGTCCACAGAAGGAGGAAAGGGGGAAAAGAGGGAGAACTGCGCTGCCATGGAGGTCTAGGATAATAATCCCTTTGTAGTTTTATTACATCGCTCTTGTTCACTTTGCTTTGTCCCCTCTGCCTGTGTGAGGTGCGTGTGTGTGTGTGTGTGTGTGTGTGGTATTCTCCACTCTCGGGATATATCCGCTGAAAAAGATCAACAAAAAGAAAAAAGATGCCTCTGACAAAGAAAAAGAGAGAAAGAGATTTCTCTTGTGCCACAGCAAAAAGGAGACCGAGATGCATCTCCACATGGCTCTCGGCCTTCAGTTTCCTCTTTTTCTTCTTCATCTCTCTCTGTCTCTCCGTCTCTCTCTTGGTCCGTATATGGGCATTTGCACCCGCTAAAAATCAAAAAAAAAAGACGTTATGCTAACTTACTCCTGAATCTCTACTGTTCAGATGGGGCATCAACCTCTTGGTTGATTTCTTGAAGCCTCTAGTCGATAACGGCCTCAAGTCCGTTATCATCTTTGGTGTCCCCGTCAAGATCAAAAAGGTAGCGTTCCTCTCCCTCTCTATCTCTATCCTCCCTAGCCAGTAACCGAGCCGATTTCTCCAAACCCGTTGTACATTACCGCACCAATAATAGCCGACCGAAGCTATTCGGTCAGGAAAGCTCGGAAAAGTGGGGGGCACGATAGCTTAGGGAACATGGACACTGTGCTGCGCTCTCCCACAACTCCTGTTGCTGCTCTCCCTCCATTCAACTCGGGCTTTTAGACTTTTTGTATTGTCGGACTCCCAGAACCGGGCCACTTTCTCAGGATACAGGATACGACAACCTCCGGAAAATGCCAAAATAGGAGACAAAAAAGGGCGATCTCGGGGGGCGCCGCCGAACTTAAGGACAAAAACCTCAGGCGACCACCCCAGCCATCTCGGGTGGCGGTGACTAATTGCATCCGTAAACGGAAATGAAATGCAACGTTCCCACACCTCCTCCCCCTTTTTTTCTTCTTCTTCCTTCTACCATTTCCAACCAAACCACGCGGTTTTTTTTTTTTTTTCTACCCAGCCCATTCCTTTCACCTCACCTCATACTTCTAACACAACCCACAACCCACAACCCAAAACATGAACAAACTCTAACCACTTGGCTCATTTTTTTTTTTTTTTTTTTTTTTTTTTTTTTGGAAATAGGATCCCGTCGGTTCTGCAGCAGATGATCCCAACACTCCCACTATCCGAGCACTCCACTTGTTGAGAAAGGCCTTCCCTAAACTGCTGCTGGCAGTCGATGTTTGTCTTTGCCCCTATACTTCTCATGGTCACTGCGGTGTCTTGCGTGAGGACGGAACGATTGACAACCGAAACTCTGTCCGGAGATTGGCCGAGATCTCAATGGCCTATGCTCGTGCTGGATGTGACATTGTTGCACCCAGTGATATGATGGATGGTCGTATCAAGGCAATCAAGGATGCTTTGGTGGAGGAAGGCATTGCACACAAGGTTTCTTTGATGAGTTATTCTGCCAAGTTTGCAAGTGGATTCTATGGTCCCTTCCGGTAAGCTTATTTTTTTTTTTATTTAACTATTTTCTCCGCTCATCCGATCTACTATTCCTTCAGTCTATTGACAATAACCTTTACTCTCTCTTCCCTTCCTCATTATAGTGATGCTTGTCACTCGACACCAGGATCAGGTGATCGCAAGTGCTACCAATTGCCCCCACAGTCGCGTGGGTTGGCACGGAGAGCATTGATGCGTGATATTGGTGAGGGTGCCGATGTGTTGATGGTCAAGCCCGGTACACCTTATCTTGATATTTTGAGAGACGCACGTGAATTGGCCCCAGATTATCCTTTGTCTGTGTATCAGGTTTCGGGAGAATACGCCATGATTTGGCATTCAGCTCAGGCGGGTGTCTTTAGTCTTCGCACCGGTGTGATGGAGTCCATGGATGGATTCCTGAGAGCCGGTGCCAACTTTGTGTTGACTTATTACACGCCCCAGATCCTGGAGTGGATTAAGGAAGACGCTAATTAGATGCTATAGATATTCCTTTTTATTACCTTTTCTCTCTATCTCTCTCTTTCTCTCTTTCTCTGTCTCTCTGTCTGTCTGTTTACTATAATATCACGCAACAGCAACGCTGGTCATAGTACTTGGTGTCTGTGTTTCTTGCACTTCAGTAACTGTGGCGGTGATGGGAGTAGTGGTTGTAGTAGCAGTGGAAGTATCTAATGTTGTAGGCGTGGCTGGAACTGAGGCTAGGTCTGGGACTGGGACTGGGGTTGGGGCTGAATCTGTGACTGCAGCTGGGGCTTCAACTGGAGCTGGAATTGTAGCTGCAACTGGGGCCTCAACTAGAGCTGGAACTATAGCTGCGACTGGGACTTCAACTGGAGCTGGAGCTATTGCTGGAGCTGGGATCGTAGTTGCAGCTGAAACTGGATCTGTGGCTGCAACTAGGGCTCCAACTGGAACTGGAGCTGGGACTGAATCCGTGGCTGTGGCTGGAGCTGAGGCTGGGACTGGGGTTGGTTCTGCTGGAGCCGGGGCTGGGGCTGTAGAAGTGTCTGCGTCTACCTGTCCCTCCTCCGCAGATTTTGCTTCTTCCTTCAATCGCTCTTCTTCCTTCAGTCGCTCTTCTTCCTTCAGTCGCTCTTCTTCCTCCTCGGCGTCCTCTTTCTTCCCAACCTCGTCATCGTAATCGTCCAGTAAATGAAGAACATCCTTGTACTTGTCCAAGTAACCCGCCGAATACAGTCTTCGATTGATCGAAACTCCATGCTCAAGGAACTTTGAATAAATATAACAGTCCCAGACTTTGGCTGCAATAAGATTTGTTCCTGTACCATAGTAATGAGGTCCTGGGTTGTATCGACGGGTGGGCATGGGCGGCCATGCTCTGGGGAATTTACTCCGATACGATGCTTCAAAAAACCAGACGTCTTTCAACTTCTTCCAATGATCCAACATCCAACGAACATCCTTTACATTCAAGTACTGAACAGAGCAGAGTCTGAGTTCCCGCAAGTTGGTCAATGTCTCGAGTTGCGCTAATCCAAATTGAAGCTCGAATGGGATAGAGATCATGTTTAGAGTAGGTGTGAAATTGACGTCATATCCCACTCGGTTCATGTCGATGACTTCAATTTGTTTCAGCGTCGAAAGGGCTCGGAAAACAAACCGAAGATCCTTGGCTTCTTCCTCTTCGATCAACTCATCGTACTTCATCCCTTTCTCATTTTTGCGAGCAATGTAGACCCGGAATTCCTTGAGGTTAAAGCAAGCCCATTCCTGATTCTTTTGATATCCTGCAATAATATCCTTGACATACAGGGTACCAATTGCGATATACTCAAGGTTGACACAAGTGCAGAGCATCTCATGGATAAGCGGGCTGAGGTTGTACCAGTCTTCAGATTCGGAATACTTTGGCAAGAGGCGAATATGGACCAACGTCTGTGAATGTCGCAAAATGGCTGTGCTAAGAGCGGGGCTGTGATTAATGGCCCTCATACGGATTTTCTTGAATGTGACAGGAGGTTTTGGAGGGGAGGTGGGAGTAGGTGGTCGAGAAACTGGCGAAGGAGGCGAAGACAGAACAAGCGGGTCATTACTTTTAGTGTTGTCGTTCACTGCTGCTGCATCAAGCATCATAATAAAGTCCTCCGAGGGAAGGAGAGGTGACTGGGGTTCAATGATCTCGATGGATTCAAGGAGTGGCCATGTCGTCTTTCCTGGTTTTGGTTGTCGTGCGATCAGTTTTGGGTTCGACGGTAAATTGGCGCTAATTGTCGACTGAGGGTTAAACAGGACAAGGTTGCCGGTGAACTCGCTGTTATTTCTTGGGTGATAGCCTAGGTATCGCAGGAACTTTTCTTTGAGATATATATCGTCTCCTTGCAGTTCCCACTTGAGACTCTGTAAGCGAGGGCAGTCTGCAACGATCAGATTCAAAAGAGTGGCGTCCGAGTGTGCTTTCATCTTGAGAGTTAGATTCTTCAGGCGAGGAAACCTGCAAGAAACGTAGCCATCGTTGTCCTCCTCATCATGCTGGTCGCCATTTTCGTACTCAAGATTACTATAATAGTCACCAACCCCAGTCGTCCCAGAGGTGGCCTTTTGTTTCACATTATGCCTGGGTAAAGCTCCGTTACCGTCGGCCTTAAAAACATCGCGATCCTGCCGGCTTGCTGCCATTACCCTTGCCAAAGCCTTTCGTCCATCGTACGCCGGTAACCGCATTAGATCGATTGAGATAGAATCGAGCTCCAAAGTCTCAATTCGTTGACAGAGTGCCCAAAAAGCTGCCAAATGCTTGCCCCGGAATGTAATCGAATTGAGGACGAGTGTTGTCAGCCTCGGATGAAGAAGGCACCTCAATAAAGGATTCCAAGGCGAATTGCCAAAGCGAATATCCGAATTATAAAGGACTTGATTCATATTCGACAAATGGAGTGATCGTAGTGTAGCCTTGTTTCTCCTAATCAACGTCTTGCACGACTCAATACTCTCTCGCCGCGGAGAATAGGCTGGCATTAGATCTGTCTGGGCGCCTGCAAGGTCTACGGTATTGTTTGTATCCCCAGGAGCTGTGGTCGGCCCAGTATCGTCTCCATTGCTGGGATTTGTGGTTGGGTTGACAGTGGCTGGTTTTGGGATTACGTTGGAACCCCAAGTCTCGATGGGTCCTTGAATTCGAAGCGTATGTAGCCGGTTACAGGCTGGACCAAGCTTGAATTGGTCCTTGTGAATAAAAGGTCCATAGAGAGCGGATTGGGTATAATGTGACTTTTGTTCAAGGAGTTTCCTCATCTCCTCGTCGCCAAACAGTTTTCGAGCCTTGCCGTTCGCCTGAAAGTCGAGTTCATACCAGACAAAGGGTTCGAAATAGGTATTCCAGGTTTTGCAAACGGTCAAGCAAGAGATGGCACTTTGCAGGTCAAGGAAAAGGCCGATTCTATGGCAGATTTCGTATATGAAAAGAGCTGTTGGCGCGTCCATCGTACGAGTCATTGCGACTGAGTCTGCAGAAGGAAAGAGGAGAGGGGAAGGAAAGAGAGAAAGAGAGAAAGAGAGAAGGGGCGGGAAAGAGAAAGAGAAAGAAAGAGAAGGGGCGAGAAAGAAAAAGAGATAGGAGAAAGAGCGCGAGTAGTGCTGGGTTTGGGCAGGGAAAAAGAAAAAGAAAAGGGCGAAAGAAAGGGAAACTCCTATCGAGACCTTTCTGCAGTGGATGGTAAATAAATCAGCGAGTCACCCGTGCTGCGCCGCGTCCCCACGCCCCCCCCTCCATCTTGCCACCACTCTCCGTTGCGTTGCGGATAGATTGCAACCAACATGAGTCGTCTTGATTGCTCCTATGAAAAAGCTTCGCCTCCTTACTGCTATGACTTTGGCTACTGTGCCAGGCTTCCTTTTTTATTTCACTTCATTGGGCATCTCTACATCTGCTCCGTGCTGGCTCGTGTCGTAATTGGCGCTGTGGCTGTGCGTCAGACTCCGTCGTCTGGAAGACCTCGATTGTCTCGCGCTCTTTGGTACTCGTGTCCGACCCGATTGTCCACGCTCTCGTTCTCCCTCCTCCATCGGTTGTGCCATGTTTACACTACGCCTCCGACTTCGGGTTTGAACCTCGTTCTCCTCTCCACCAGCCTCAGATGTGTCATAGTCATAGTCTCGGTCGTAGTCGTAGCTGTCACCAAATGCCCAGTCTCGACCATGCCGCGCCCCACGACTACGCCCATAGCCATCCCGAGAATGCGCACTCCTTCGTTTGGCCCCATTCTTTCTCCGCCGACTACTACTCCGCCGATGGTACTCGTCTAAACTTTGTCGTGGTCCTTCGTGTTCACCAAAATCCCTGCCTTCATCTTCACCAATATGGATGTTATCATTACTGTCTTCCCCAGAGTCGACGTGCTTGAGTTGTGGCCTTCGTCCTGCGGGATATCTCTGAGGATGACGTGGTTGGGCCTGCTGGGCTTGTGATGAGGACAAGTGCTGTGAGGACTGCTGCTGACGCTCTAAATCCATCACGTCCTGTGCCCGTCCGCTAATCGAGTCATCGCGCTGTTGTGAAGCTGATTTGGAACCGCCTGGTCCATCCTCAAACCCACTCATCAGCGCTGCTTCTGTCGCTCTCTTTTGTCTCATGATAGCAAGAGGCAATAACCCCAGGGGAATAACGATCCAAGCTGCTAAAATAGGCAAGTTATAGACCAGCTGATTGTTTGATCCCATAAGCACATGTCTTGCCACCTGCACGGCATTCAAGAACGGCATCGCGTAGGCCCATCGATAAAACTTTGGCATCAGCTCAATTGGGTTGAACACTGCAATTACGTTCAACACAACAAAGGTGATCGTAAATACAGGGATGTACACAACTGGCATTACATACATCAAAAACAGGACCATCGAGGCAACCGCAAACTGGAGCATCAACATTCCTGCAAACAGGGACATGAACTGTGCCCCCGAACCAAATGGAACCCCAAACAATAACAACAAGAGCGAATACGCAAGTGAAAGGACGATCAGATAGAGCGACAATGGTGAGAGAAGGTAAGCCACCGTTCGTGCTACTGTCGCCTCTCGAGTCATAGGCTGTATCATGTTGGCAACAAGGTAGGTACTTCCACCGGCGACCAAGAAAATCCAAATGTACGCGACGGATGTTGCTGAGGCGACAATCTTGGCGGTGATTGGATGCAAGTCCAATTCTTGAAAGGCGACGGGAGTTCCCATGACCTGAGGTGCATCCATCAACGCAATCAGGTTCACGCCATTTTTGTCAGCGAGCGAGATCACGAACCTGACCCAGGCTGGATTGAACAATTGAGAGAACTGGAGAAATTGCGTGTACATGTTCGCGACAATATATGGTTTGACAGCAAGTGGATCCCTCCCACCGTCGTAGATAAACAAGAAGGCGCCCCTGGGATCATAATCCGGAAGTGGGACCGACAGAGCCCTGTTGAGGTTGAAAGAGGCGTCTTTTTGGACTACGACCGCGCCCCAATATTCACCACTCTCCACATTTGCCTTGACTTGATCTACGCTCGTAGCGTTTTCCATGATCACCCAATTAGGCTGCGTTGGTTGTTTGTTGAGTTCCTGCACAAAGTTCCTAAAATGGACTCCGATCATTCCTCGGTCCAGATCTGCCACGATGATATTGAAATTCTTGACATGCGAGTCTGCTTGGTACTACTCAATAGTGAGACGCGATAAACAGGAGGTATTAAGTGTTAGGTCGCCTTTTTTTCAATTCGTGTCCACAGACATGAAAAAAACCCTTACCTCTGCACCAAAATACAAGGCCATGAGCGCAAAATATGAGATGGTCATCACCACAAGAACTTTGATCAACTTTAAAAACACCACACTTCCACGTGGCTGCTCGGGCATATCCAGCATAATGTCAATAAAGTTGAACATGTCTGTCTCTGGTTCCTCACCACCCTTGCCTGGAACACCCTTCTTCCGAGTCTTCGGTCCATTGGTTCCTGAGTATGACTGATTAGAACGATCCTGTAGATGCTTCTCGGCCAAAGTGTCATTTTGCTGAGGGAAATGACCACTATTCCGGTGACGAGGTGAACGATTGCCTAAACCAATGAGATCATTTTTACTTCCAGACGCACTCTGACTCTCAGGTGTCGATGCTGTTGCCATGGAAGGTCCGGGGTGGTTTGTCTTTGAGCTTGACCTGAACCGACCAAAGAATGCCGATAGTCCATTCCCTGGTCTGGAAGAGGACCTAGACTTTGAAGATGGGATTCCTCGTAAGCTCTGAGGCCGCCCAGGGAGAACACTCAGCTCATGGCTAGCACTGCGGCGTGGACTACTGCTGGCACTAATATTTCGGCTGTGGCGCGATTCGTTCGCACTCCCTCGTGCGGGAGAAGAACTGTTGACATGATTGGGACTAAGGGCTCGGGAATGGGCAGAAGGATGTTCCGAGGCCATTGTTGTGAGGGCAACAGCAGCACCATTGTTGTCGACAGGGGTGCTGTTTGAGCTGCTCGACGCATTGATTGTGTGACCACCTCGTCCACTACCGCCTACTATGTCACTGGGGCGGGTGTTGTTGTGGTGGTCAAGAAGACCCAAGTCAGAATGTTGCTCTCTTCGAGTCGTGCTCTCACCCAGAAGCGAATGATCATGTCTTTGGTTAACAAGAGTACTGTCCGTGACTCGTGAAGAACTTGAAGGAGAAGGCTGTTGTGATTGTTGAAGAAACCGGTTTCTTTCTTCCAAATCTGGATCGCTTGTCACCTGTTGCCCACTGGGTGCCTCATTAGAGTTGCTGGTATTAGGATTAAGAGTAGGACGGGTAACTGGATGGATGACTGAAGGCTGAAAGACTTTGGGTGCAAATGGTGCATGGTATATGGCTGTTGAGTCAGCAAGGGCATTTGGAACGAACGATGGGGCTGGAGTAGCGCGGACAGGTCGGTAGTCAGAAAGAGGTGGTTGCTGCTGTTGGTATCGGTATTGCTCCTGTTGCTCCTGTTGCTCCTGTTGCTCCTGTTGCTCCTGTTGTCGACGGTAGTACTGGTCCAGTGCCGCCTTTTCGTCCTGTGATTGATTCTGAGATGCAGGAGAGGCCGCAGCAGTAAATGAAGGAGGAGGAACGAAGAGAGGTTGAGGCGGTGCTTGCGCCGCTGCCAGTGCAAGTGGACTGCTGTCATCCTTGACAGCCACATTAACGGAGTTTTGGCACTCTTCAATCAGATTGGTGGTGTTTCGTAAGGACGCCGAAGGGCTGCTGCTCCTGCTGTCACTCTGCTTAAGAGGAGTGCTTGGTGGAAGTGGTAGTGGTAGTGGTGATGGTGTATGGCTGGGATCGGCCGTGAGGGAGATGGTCTGATCCTCATCCTCAGTCTGTGACTCTTGCTGATCCTCAGGCGAGATCATGATGTCATTGTTGACAACAATAAAGTCGTTGCCTCCATTGCCTCGGGTTTTGCTGTTACTCCTGCTACTATTGGCTCCCTGATGGTTGGTGGCGCTGGGATGATCTTGTTCGAATGACCTTGCTGAATTGGCACGAGGATAAGGCATTGCGCAGGCGGGTGTGCGATAGCACTCGGGGTGAGATCAACTCTGAGAGCTGCAGGATGGTTCAGTGAGACTTTGCAAGTGCAATGGTGAATGAGAGAGGAGAGAAGAAATGAAATCTAAGAATGAACAGACTACAACTGTTATCAGCCAACAAGGAGGGAAAAGGCTGGGAAACAAAGAAGGCGAGTGATTGGGCCTGGGGACCCTTGGACCTCCAACAGGTGGTTCACGGATGAGACTGCGTACAAAGGCAAAGGTACAGAGGAATGGATAACGGACAAAGAAGACGAGGTACAGCAATAGAGTTGTGGTTGTGGTTGTGGGAGGATGGTCCTTTCTCTATGGATGATGCATTATCGACGGGAGGGGGAGTGCCTAATTTTCTCGACTGTCTTTGATCTGGTACCGGGACAGAGAGGAGGCGGGATTCCAAGACTGGGTCGAGCAAGTGGGAGAGAAAGAGAGAGAAAAAAGAAAAGGAGTCCAAAGGTATAAAAAGAAGGAGTAAAAACTTGAAGAGGAAGCGCGTTCATACAAACTCCTTCAAATGACAAAAGGCTCGGCTAGACTACCCTCTTCCCCCATGGATGCCCAGCCGGTGCGTTCACGCTAAAAGGACGCCTGCCCATGTCTTGTGAGCCTGCGGCAATGAGCATCACGAAAAAGTTTCCCTTCGCCTGCTTCTCTCCTGAGAGCATACCTGAGTCTGGCGCAAGCGGAGAATAGAGGAGCCGCCGCAATGCCTCTGCTTATCCTTTGCTCTCCATTTTCTTACGGCCTGTTGCATCGTGGACTCTTGGAACACACAGAGCCATACTGTGTTGTATAGTATCGCACTGACAGTAGTAGTCGGGCCATTACTTGACAGTGCATTGGCATTATTGCGACTCGAAAGCTCATGCGTATGTCTGCCTTTGGATCTCATTACTATCGTAGGGTACCTCTCTCTTCCATTTTCACTGGGTACTGGACTGGCAATGGGGGAAACCTTGCATTATGCTCTCACATCACAACAAAACCGTCTTCGCATGTGCTCGTATCTTACACCTGCTCCACTCTGTGTCACCTCCATATGTTCCTGGTTCATGGTAAACAGACCTCAGATGATTTATTGAGAAGTGCTCCGAGTTCGTTGGTAATCCTGTTTCCTGTTCCTCATTCCTGACCTCCTTGCCGCGCTCTATATGACATCCCGGCAAACGAATTACACCCTATTTCCTCTCAACAACGATCTTCACTTGGACATGTCCAAGATCTCCTAGGTCGATTCTTGCCCATGACTCTCCAATTGCCTTGATCTTTAAACCTGGGATAGTAATCTTGTCTGCTGTGATACCATACTTTGACTTCAACTCCTTCACAACATCTTCTGCCTGGACAGAGCCGAAAATCGTTTTTGATCCAGGAACAACCTCGTTGACAGCACGCGGGAATACGAGAGGTGGCAATGCCTCGAGACGATGACGGAGTTCATGCAAATGCATCAACTTTTGCTCCTTCTTCGCGGTTTGCTGGTAAATCTAAAAGGCAACAGAAAGTTAACACTATATCCGTTGCCATTCGGCATGTAGGCCAGGTCAAAGCAATTTGCCACGCGGCCAACATCCCATCCCGCGCTTTTCTATATCCTGAACATAGGACTGGCTTGTTACCTTGGACTTTTCCTGAGCATTCTGTGCTGCGCTCTGATCCGCAAGCTTAGCATCATTGAACAACTGGAACTTCTTGTTAATGTAGTTGGCGAGTCTCATAGGATAGAGTTGATTTCTCATCCTTCCAGCTAGTTCAAAAAAAAAAAAAAAAAAAAGAGTCACCGATCAGCACCCTTGTGTGTGATCAAAGTAGAAACAGTACTGTGCCTCGTGTAAAATCAAGAAAGGAGTGGATCCGAAAAGTTGCAACAAACATGCTTACGAGAAACAACGACGACATCGCCTAAATCAAAGGTAGAGTTGACAAATATTGGTTAGCATAAAAGCCCAACCATCTCTCTCTCTCTAATGATGCACTGCCTTTCAATTTATAGTGAGTAGTAGTGAATCCAATTGTTGGGGACACATCCAAGCTGATCATCGTACCTGGCTTTCCAAGTCCTTGGACATTTGCTCTCAGAGAGACCTCAATCGACTTTTGGGATTTCCAGCGCTTTAGAGTGGTGAAAAAGACGAAATCGAAAAGTAGATCAGATCAATACACAAGTAAAGTGTTGTTTTCCATGCTTTAGAGAACTGCTTGTGTTGAGTGTTGGTAGCGCTACGGTTTGGGGGTCAACCAGCAACCGCAAAAAAGAAAAGAGAAGGAAAAAGAAAAGAAAAGAAAAAAGTAAAAAAAAAAAAAAAGGAGGTGCGTTTCCGGCCGGATAGTCTACAGTTGCAACACTCGAGCTTTGAGCGACAGGGGAGAGCACTCCTGGTTTGGATGGAGTCCTAGGGCTGTACCTTGAAGACAAGAGTCGCTGATCTGTTGATGGTGCTCAATGGGAGCGATGACCTTGTAACCGAGAACATGCTGAAAGCGACCCTGATGTTGATATTGAGTATCCCGACGGAGAGGTTGATGCATCAGAAAAGGAACCGCCAACCAGAAAAAACAAAAGAGTGACTGTCTATCCAATGTCCGATCCGGAGTACTTCACGCTCTCCCCCCCACCCCTTCGCCTCTCATGTCTCTCTTCTCCCTCATTGACGAACCATTACGCGTAGCTGTTCATCTGCCTCATTGGATCTCATAGAAACAACCATTTGGACAGAGAGAACACAGACTTTTGAACGCTAACCCAGGAAAGCAGGAGCCATGTCATTCACCACCCTTGGCCTCACAAGAACCTTCGCTGCGAAGACCACATTGCCCAAGTCGTGTCGCGCAGCAGCAGCAGCAGCACCATGCATCCGCTCAACAGCTCGGGGAATGTCTGCTCGACAAAACTTGCAGTCTCGCCAATTTTCCACTAGTATCTCATCTCGATTCTCGACGCAGCTGTCCTCTTGTCGACATGTTCGCTTCACCTCACCCAGTTCATCGTGCGTACAGTCTGTCGCGCCTTCCCGTCTCTATACCTCACTCAAGCCTTCAACTTCAGAACCTCAATACACTATCTGGTAAGGCAATGTTGGCTGATCAATCGAATTTTCGCATATCTATTTGCTCGCCATACAGTTAGCGTCTTTTGTTCCAAAGTAAAGCTTGCCCGAATGACTGACAATCTCATCTCTTGCTCTGACCAGCGATGTCACCGAAGATGAGTACCACACCATCTCGGACTCCACAATGGACCGGATGGTAGAGTACTTTGAGGATTTGGGTGACGAACATGAGATCCCTGGATATGATGTTGAGTACCAGGTGAGTTCATGCAAAAAGGTGTGCTGCTCGCTTTTCTTTCTGCCTCTTCCTCTTTGAACATTCGGATTTCAGACACGATGGCGTGATTGGCTGCCTTGATGGCTAATATAGAAGCCTATGGCCCCATCTCTTGTTTTCCTTATTAGAGTGGAGTAATGACATTGAAGCTAGGAGACAAGGGAACATACGTCGTCAATAAGCAACCACCCAACAAACAACTCTGGCTGTCATCTCCAACCAGTGGACCCAAGCGTTATGATTATGATTCCGACCACCATGTCTGGTTCTATAATCGCGACCATCACTCGCTAAAGTTCCTACTCGACACGGAAATCACAAAAGCGATTAATATCGAGATCGACGTCCCAATTAACGGCCCTCCCGACGAATGAGTCCAGCTCTAGGAATTGCTACTAGCTGGGGGCATAGACATGTAATAAAAACCAAAGAAAAAAATAAGAAAAAAAAAGTCCATTGGATGTAAACTATGTTGGGGAGATCGTCATTACCGAGTTCATGCCCAGGTTCCGTGCCATATCGCGCCGTTGCTGGTGCCATACCTCTATTCATACTTGCCCCATTGATATTTGATAGAATACAGTAGGATTCTTCGGAAGAGAAGGTATGGAGTCATTAAGAAGAGCACTGAACGGGAACTCTCTATTACCAATGACACCTTGACAAACATTGTGTTTGCCTGTCTACATGCTGGTAGTGAAGACCTTTAAGACTTCTGCTATAAGCCAGTACTATTGGTTACTTCCAACAACGCCTACCTTCCCGTCTCAATGACTTGAGAGAGAGGTCAATCTCAGTTCAGCTGATCGGATTCCCCTTGACTGGCCCTCGCATTGCCTCTTAGAGCGAGCCAATGTATTGAGGCTGAGTTGGACAAGGCTCTTCCACACAATCGTCCCCTCTTTGGCTTGAGCTTTGGCTGACCTAGATCTTTCATGCCCGTTTTACGTGGGCTTTGACTCCCTCCCAGGTTCAGCAGCCCGTAAACTCTATTTTCAATTATCTAGACTAGACATGGTAGCCATCCCTCAAGAACCCATAGCATAGGTGAGCCATCTTTTCATAGCCACTGTACTCTCCCGCTCCGCCTCCTTTTGGTCCCAACTTTCAATGCGTTCCCTTTGACTATGCAGTTGACCCAAATGTAGAGCGAGAACTAAAAATGGAATATCTGCAAAACGCCGTGTTGAAGTTCATTATGCATGGGGGATGATATTGTGGGCTGTTTTATTTTGCTCTGCTTCCTCAGCCTGCTCTCTTCAGGGCGAAGAAAAGGGGGGAGGGAAATGTGGGATGAAGTGTACTCCTTGCGTCCACGCCATCTGAGGATGTGCAGGAGGCGGTGCTGTGAGCTTTGCCACAAAGCTAGTATAAAAAAGGAGGAAAAGTAAGCTCTATGCCCTTCAGACCCATCCTCCACATCAAGCTGAACAATCCTGGTCCCTCCAATCCCTGCCCTTTAAAAAGAGATCCATCCGCCTATCAAGCCAAACACTTTTTCTCATATCTTCAAGTCAAAACATCATAGCAAGAATGAAGTCCTTTGCCCACACCGCTGCCCTCGGCTTGACTTTCGTCGCCACCATGCTTTCATTGGGGTCGGTATCCGAAGCCCAAGTCATTACTCCAATCGCTCAGTGGTGCAATGGCTTCACGACGGGCTGTGCCGCTAATTGTGCCAGAGCGGGGGGTGCCTCTTGGTACTTTTGTGTCCCCTTTTATGCGAACAATGTGTGTGCCACAACCTATATCCGCTGCGAATGCAGATTTGTCGATGGCAGAGTGCCAATGGATCTTACAACCAGTGTCCAGATGTCCCAGCCTCGTAAGTAGAAAGAAAGGAACCATATGATCTCTACCTTCTTGAGAAGATTGCAAGCCATGTTCTGTGCGGGTACTAAATTTTGAAGTGATCCTCTTTGAAAATTGGCTGAATAGCTGCACTGAACCAGGCTTGCGGCTCCGTGTCGACCAAGAACCTCTTCGCCTGTACATAGAATATGAACTGAATGAGAGAAACCTTCTCATAAACAATAAACACCACCAAGCATTTCAAAGCCAATCCCGATATGAGCCTTTGTGACGAAAATGCTAAAAAGCAAAGGAAGGGGGGGGGCTGCTTCCTAGGCCCGGATCATGTCGCCTTGGAATTGACAGTGAGTAGATCGGTGCAAATAGTTGATATTGTAGTGCTACATTGTTGAGTAAGAAACCAGTCCATAGGGTAGCTCAATCTCAAGGCTGCACTAGTCGAGATCCTGTTCCTGGAACAAAGGTTGATCCAATTAGAAAATTAGACAGTAAGTTTCATATAGCCACTACTACTGTACTATGCTTTAAGAGGAAGGCACCATGCCATCATTCGTGCCCCCAATCCCTCCTGCAGTACCCAAACGTCAACAGCGAAGCCCAGAGATCGGCAAAAAATACTAAACTGACGATAACTCTGCCAATTGAGGTAGGTGCTGACACAGACAGACATGGTCCGCACGGGCTGAAGAGTATACCCTGAATAAAAATAAAAAGGTCGATGTATTGTTATTGAAATGCGGAATCTATCAAACATGTCATGTAGCTCCTGGGCTTCCGCTATTCGTCCCGAGAGAGTGATGTGGCCGTCTTTTCTTCCTTCGGTGTGGAGAGCCGGAAAAGGGGGGGGGGCGTCCTCGCTTATGCCTGGACAAGCTTCTCCAACATGGCCTTGTTCTCAAGAGCCTCTTTCCTAGATTGGTCCAGCTCCCTCTTGAATGCAGCCGTGTCGACCAGGCGGAATGCCCTCCTCCTAGGCTCATTGATGGGTGTAGGCAGGATCTGGTCCCTGTTCAAAGCAACGCCGACATAGGTACGCTTCCAGAACTTCTTGTCCCTAGCAGGGTCCTGGTAGAACTGAACATAACCAGATTCGAGTGCAAAAAGTGTGTGATCCTTGCCCATTCCAACATTCTCTCCTGGGTAAAAGTGAGTTCCTCGCTGACGGTAAATGATATTGCCTGGGATCACAGGTTGGCCTATGAGAAAATGAAAGAAAGAAAAAGGGATGGAGAGAAAACGCGAGGTTGGTATGGATATTGGCTCATCAGGCACAGAGTAGCGTAGCAGGCAGCGCAAAATGAGTGTAGCCACAAGGACTGCGATAAAGAAAACACACACCTCCGACTTTCTTGGCACCCAGTCGCCGACCAGCAGAGTCTCTGTTGTTCTTGGTGGAACCACCGGCCTTCTTGGAGGCGTGACGAATTTGATTGGTGAATGCTAAAGAAAAATAGAGAAATTGCATTCCCAAGACAGTACAGATTAGTGTGTGAAGATTGATTCGACTTTTTTCCCGGCGATTGCCGAAAGGTGTGCATTCAAGGGTGGAACGATAGTCTTGTTGTCCGAGATGATTCGTCCTGACTAGTTGGCTGGCAGAGTGGTCGGGTCCAGGTCAAATGAGTCTTGGTGGCTAAATTCCCGATGAGGAGAGCGAGGAGGTGTTTGGATGGATCCGAGCGTGGTTACCTGATGATTCAGCAACTACATTGAGCTTTGAGAACTGACGAATCAAGCCAATCATGTTGAAGTGAAGTAGACACAAGAAAGACGGGTTGAATGGCGACCAGAAAGTTGTGCTTCCCAGACTTCAGTCGGGGATTCGGTATGGACGGATCAAAAACGATGTTGTCTTCATTGCTGTGGCTTTGCTTGATCCGCTTAGCCTCTGTCCCTTTCCTCCTGCTCAGCACTCTTCTCTCTCCAAGAGCATGAGACATTGAAGTGTCCCCGACAGCTGCGAACAATGCCTGGGCCATGGCACCACGTTTGAGAGTCTGACACCTCCTATACGCGCTTTTTCCTCGGATGGATCTGCTTGTCTTTCCAAATGACTCTAGTAGGATCGACAGAAATATTACTCATTGTCAGTGCTGACCGAACCAACCTTACTCCCGCTGACAAACAGTCAAAGAGGCTGAGTAGAGTACGTAGTTTGGCCGCGGGCCGGGAGAGGGGAAGGGGGAAGAATCTCCAAGTCTGCTCCCCAGCCCCCACCAACCTGAGAAAGGCTAGCTGCGCGGTATTCAAAAGGAGGAGATGTAGCGTCCGAAACCTCAGGCCAGCTGAACCAACCTATAACAGCCATGACAAATCGACACGCGCCGGTGTTAGATGTTAGAGCAACAGATGTTGGGTGCAAAAAGAGAGAAAGAGAAACTACCCTGTGTGCAAGACCGGGATGTGCAGAAAGTTGGTCGGATGTCCAGAAGCAGCACCCGCGTTGGTGTAGGTAGAACAAAAAGGTGTCTTCAAGGCAACAAGAGCCACGTTGGGGGGATGCAGAATCCAATGGTCAATTGGCAAAACAAAAAGGCTCTGACAATAAGGGACTTTCCCCAGACTGAGCACTAAAAAAAAAAAAAAAAAAAAAATGTTGAGTCCGTGGACTGGAGTCAGAAGTTATAATTGGCTCATGGAATGATCCGGGAGCTCGCTCTGGTCCCCTCTGTGGTAGTCAGGTCCCCTCCGAGAACGTTTAAAAGGACCCCGGAATGGGCACTTGTTTTTTTGTTTTTGTTTTATACTTTCATTCCTCTCCTCTCCATCCACCTCATTCCATTTTGCAATTCCTCTCATTCACAAGCTAGCATACAATGTCGAACCCCCACACGACGAACCTCATCACTCTTACGCGCCACGTCTTTCAGGACCAGGTCGAGCACTACAAAGAGGCCTCTGGTGACTTGACGCTACTTCTCTCAGCTATCCAGCTCGGCTGCAAGTTTGTTGCCTCCAATGTCCGCAAAGCCAGTCTGATTAGCATGTAAGAAGCCTTCATACCTAAACTCATTGGCAGGCATACTTTGAGTAGACAAGGATCACTCACCACTTCTCGAGCTGCTGCTTTGTGATTATCATTACCATTGCCCATTGACACTCTCTTCCACTCAACAATTATTCCTATCTAATCATAGGACTGGATTGGCCAACTCGTCAAATGTTCAGGGAGAAGAACAAAAGAAGCTGGATGTCATTGCGAACGAGATTTTTGTCAACGCTCTCCGATCTTCTAGCAAGGTCTCCGTCATGGTCTCGGAAGAAGACGAGGAGGCTATCTTTGTCGAGGAAGGATTGCGTGGAAAGTACTGCGTCGTCTTTGACCCTCTGGATGGTAGCTCCAACATCGACTGTGGCGTTTCCATTGGCACTATTTTTGGCATCTACAAAGTGGTAAGTTGAGGCACACACAGAGCGGAAAGAGAACGAACGAAGGGAAGCAAGTGCGGGGAAGCGCGGGGGAGACGGTGGTGATGGCGGTGGTGGTCGGTGGGGGGTTTTTCTTTTCAGTGTCTGAGTAGCGCATGTCCTATTTCGGACGTATCCGTGAGCATCTTAAAAAGCGGAGGAAGCCGTTTAACACATGAAAAGCGACTTGCCAACCGTTGAATACAGCAACCCGTGGGAGAAATACGGGCGAGTTAAAAACTTAAAAAAAAAAATGATGCCACGGAGTGTGTACCTGAGGACACCCTTTTGTTGACCCCGCAAAACAATACCAGGGCTCTGAGACCAATGGACGCGCAAAGAAATTCTGACTCTTTTTGTCTACATCCATTTATAGAACGAGGGCTCGACCGGCAAGCTCTCGGATGTTCTTCGTCCTGGAAATGAGATGGTCGCTGCAGGCTACTGTACATATGGTTCTTGCTCGACCCTTGTCTTGACCACTGGCAAGGGTGTAAATGGCTACACGCTCGACACCGAGATTGGCGAATTTATCCTCACTCACCCTAACGTAAGAACCTTCTACTATATCTTGAATCTTCTCAGCCACTTGGACTTGGTTTAGCACGCTTTAACACCAGTTTCTCTTTACCACCCTCTTAGATCACAATCCCTCCCCGTGGCAAGATCTATGCTGTCAACGAGGGCAACTCAAAGTACTGGGACCCAGCCTGCAAAAAGTACTTCCACTCCCTCAAATTCCCTGAAGACCCCAAAAAGGCACCTTACTCAGCTCGCTATGTCGGATCAATGGTAGCAGATGTTCACCGTACAATGCTTTACGGAGGTATTTTCTGCTACCCAGCAGACGCCAAATCAAAGAATGGCAAGCTTCGTATTCTGTACGAGTGCTTCCCTATGGCATTCTTGGTAGAACAAGCAGGAGGTCGCGCTTCGACTGGTCGCAAGAGAATGTTGGATGTTCAGCCTGATACCATCCACTCTCGTTCACCCATCTTCTTGGGAAGCCGAGATGATGTAGAGGACCTGGAGGCCTGTTACCGTTCTGAAGAATAAACTAGACTGAGGAAAAAAATGAAGTAAATAAACTATATATCCAGCCGCATGGCATTTAGATGTTTTGCACTCGAAGTTTGATCTACCGACCCTTTAAAACCAATTAGATGCTTTCATACAATAATATTTACAGAAGGAATTGGCTTGATGGTAACCTGGAGCCTTTTTATTTCATTGCATTTTTCTGATGCGATTCCCATTTTTGGACGAAACGAGCCTCCTACCAAAAATGTTAAAGAAATTCTGTACCCCCGCCATTCTCCTCTTTTACATGAAATGATGACTCCCCGTCAACGTCAAATGTCCATGACCCCCCGTCAACATTTGTCAAACCCAAATTTCTACACCCCCAGTCAACTTTCCTCATATTAATTTTTCATCACCCCGTCAATATTCCGAAGGATATTTTTTGTTCAACTTTTACAAAAATGGCAAAGTGTACCACATTATCCATTTGGGGCCAGGACCATATATATGTGTAACCTTCTTTACTCGAAAATCCAGAAAAAATACCCGCTAAATAAATTCAGCTCTCCACACTACAGAGTACTACATCTTCTTTTGTTTCGCCAGGAACACTATCCGCACGCAATTTTTGATCACAAATTTCCCTCATGTCTCAAGATGATATTGTCTCCTCTCTCCAACAGCAAATGGCTACTATGGCCAAAGAGCTTGCCGCTCTTAAAAGAAACAATGCCCACGACAACGATCCCCAGTTGGAGGATCCAGTTCAGATCCGCACTTTCCACCCCTCCGAAACTGAGGGGTGAGCGCTACCCTCCCCTACGCCCCTCAGACCCAAACTCCTTTTTTCGAGCAGGACATCAGCGATGAAGACTTCTGGGGAGTCGTTCAGACAGTACCCCAAGAACGCCTTTTATGCAGTACGATCCACCGAAGACCCCTTCTTCAGTCAAGTTCTCAACTTCCCAGAAAGGCCACGATCTTCAATTACGCTCGATTCAAAAGAGACTCGCCAATCTCACCAGACCAATCGACCTTTTTCTTACATCAAGTTTGGGCAATGGAAGACAGTGTTTCCATTGACGCAAAGGACATGGTGGAGATCTGCACCTCGTTCGCGACACTTATGCGAGACCACATCGCAGGAACAACCGGGAAGGTCAACAGGATGCGCCTTGACAACATCCGCAACGCTCAAGGCATCACCTTTAAGTCGGACACCTCAGACATCATTGACCCTAAGAAGCTGGAGGAAGAGCTCAAGACCCAACGTTCGTTGGAGAACACCTTCCGACCCAAGAGTAAATTCAAGAATAACAATTACTCTAATCCCAAGAACAACAACAGGGACAACAACCAGGGGGTACAAGCAGAACAATGCATACAACAATCGTCGAAACAACAACGGCGATAATGACCGTTCCCATTTTCACAAGGACAACAACTCCAGACGGAGGGACGACAACAAGTACCGAGGCTCAAACCACCGAAGAGGACGAAGCCAGAGTCGCAAACCAACAAAGAGAAGGTCGGAGGACGACTCAGATTCTTCTTAGAAGAATGGCGGACTGTTACCGACAACCCCGCCATTCTCCGAATCATCGAGCACGGCTACAGGGTCCCGTTTCTCTCCCCTCCTCCGACATCGGAGACACCCCTCCTCCAAGACCCCTTTCAAAGGAGGAAACAGCGAGTATAGACGCCGAGGTGTCAGCCTTACTGGAAAAGGGAGCGATAGAATGTACAAATGGAGATGGTTTCACCAGCCAACTCTTCACCATTCCAAAGAAGACAGGGGACTTGCGCCCAGTATTGAACTTGAGGCCTCTGAACAAGTTCGTACCGACCAGACCGTTCAAAATGGAGACGATTCAGCATGTATGCAGTTTAATAAAGAGGAACGATTACCTTACCTCAATAGACTTAAGAGATGCTTTCCTCCACGTCCCCATCGACCCCTCATCCAGGAAGTATCTTCAGTTCCTGTGGAAAGAAAAACTCTATCAGTTCAGGGTCCTCCCATTCGGTCTGTCTCTCGCACCGTTAATTTTCACCAAGATTTTGAAACCCCTACCCGCTGGGCAAGGAAAAAGGGAATTCGAATCTCAGCCTATCTGGACGATCTAATTATCGCAGCGACATCCAAAAAAGAAGTCAGAGATAGCCACCAACAGGGTCCTAAAGAAGCTCAAGGACCTCGGTTTCTTGACAAAGGAGTCCAAGTCGAGCCTCAAACCATCCAAGAAGCTGGAGCACCTGGGGTTCGAGCTAGACACAGCCTCGATGACACTTCGTCTGCCGGGCAAGAAGATCCGCGATGTTCGCAGGATGGCATCCAAGATGTTGAACAAGAAGGAATGCTCAGTTCGCCAACTGTCGTCCTTTATCGGCAAGACAGTCGCGATGACAGCCGCAGTATTCCCGGCCCGTCTCAAAGTCCAAAACCTGATGACCGAGAAGATACAAGCTCTGAAATCAGAGGACTCATGGGAGAGCTTAATATCTCTATCTCCAGCAGCATGCAAGGAGCTACACTGGTGGACGACACAACTCAAGGAATGGAATGGGCTTTCATGGATCACCTCAACACCTCAAGCAGACATCTACACAGACGCCTCCGACCCAGGGTGGGGTGTAGTGATCAACAACAGGACGGTCAAAGGGACTTGGCCTCCTCGAGATCAACACAAGCACATCAATGTCAAGGAACTGTTGGCAGTGCAAATCGCCCTTCGACAACCGGAAGCAAAGGGAAAAGTCGTCAACATAATATCGGACAATATTACGACAATATCCTACATCAACAGGTTCGGAGGGACAAGGTCACCACAATTGAGGAAACTGGCGACGACGATATGGGAATGGTGTCTACAGACAGAGACAAGGATACGGACGACATACAGTTGGCGCCAAAATGGTTTCAATGTTTTCAGAAATTTCGCTTTTTCTAATTTTCTCGTTTATTCTTTCTTTCTCTTTCATATTCAATTCTAATAGAAAGGAAAGTCTTATCAATGGTGGACCCGAGAAATAAGAAAGCGGGCCTTTATCACTTCACATGAGCGAGCTATGCCGCCTCCAATGTTGTCGTCTCATAGAAACCATTTTGCCACTAGTCCGGGAAAATTCTTCAATACCTCGTATTCCCCCCTTTCGCTTTCAACACGGCCTCTACTCTTCGTGGCATCGACTCATAGTGCTTGTCAATCATATCCTGTGGTATCAGCTCCCATTCCTCCAGCACCATATCCCACAATTCATGAACACTCGTAGGCCGCTTCTCTCGTTGACCAATCTGAACCTTCAGCTTGTCCCAAACATGCTCGATTGGATTTAAATCTGCTGATTGTGCAGGCCATCGAAGAACCTCAATATCCTGATCCTCCAGGTACTTGGTTGTTGCTTTGGCTTTGTGTTTGGGGTCGTTGTCGTGCTGAAAAATGAAGTCATTTTTTCCGAGATCATAATACTCGAGACTTTCTTTCAATGTTGTGTCGAGAATATTGATGTAATCCTCCTCCTTTTCATAGTTCCTTCATAGATCTGACAGCCATAGCCAAGTCCCTTGGACGTCATACAGCCCCAGAACATCAAGGATCCACCTCCATGCTTGACAGTAGGTTGAAGATGAAATGGTTGAACCGGATCGCCTGGCTTAGCCCAGTAATATTGTATCCCGTCCGAGTTCCAGATGTTTATCTTTGTTTCATCTGAGAATACCACTCGCTTCCAGTCATCGATGGTCCAATTTTTATGACCTCTTGCCCACTCCAACCGCGCTTGCTTGTGTCGCTTACTAAGGAAAGGCTTTTTGACTTTTTTTTTCTTCGCTTGAAAGCCGATCTCCCTGAGGTTGCGAAGGACTGATCTGTACGAGATAACTGTCCCTTCACCATTGAGGCTCTTGTGGACCTGCTTGCCAGTCTTCAACATGCCGGAAAGTAACTTTCTGTTGAGATCATTCTTGGAGCGAGCCGAGAGAATTCTTGGTCTTCCTGTTGGTTGCCTTGGTAGAGTAGGTAAATGCTTGGTTCGGATCCTTGAAACAGAAGCAGGGGCTGACTGATAATCGTCTAGCGACATTCTTGACGGAGTAGCCTGCTTTTAGCTGGCTTATGATAGAGTTTTGAGTGTCTTCTTTCGTTTTTTTCATGATGGAGGAATATCGACCATTTTCGAGCGATTGCACCCGTATTTTATATCAAACTTGTCAAGATCTATTCATCTTCTTTTAATCTCTGACTGACTGTAGATATAAGACAAACGATTGTGAAAAAAAAAAGAGATGAAATAGCAATAAATATAAATGGCGTGCCCAAGTGGCGAAATGGTTCCAATATCTAGCTTCAACAATTTACCTCATAGCACGCCTTTCTGACAACATATTGAAAATCTGTTTACACTGTCGTGAACAAGGCATTCTGGGTATTGTTTTCAATCTAAGCAACAAGGTGCATTTACATATTCTCGATGGGTAGAAAATTGCTAAAATATGAAAATTTGAGAGTTATTGAAACCATTTTGGCGCCCACTGTATGTGCCCTCAGCCTTCAATCCTGCAGACGCTCCATCACGACGGCTCGTAGGTCAACTGGAATGGTCCATAGACCCTCAGTTCTTCGCAAAACTAGATCGGTATTGGGGCCCTCACCACGTCGATCTCTTCGCCTCTCCCAGCAACCACCAACTGCCACGGTACATGACTTGGAAGCCATCAGCAGACGCCATCGGTTGCGACGCTCTCAAACACTCCTGGGTGGACCTAGGCAGAGCTTACATTTGCCCTCCATGGAATCTGATCTCCCTCATTCTTCAGAAGATCCGCATGGAGAAAATTCAAGCCACTCTGATAACTCCCTATTGGCCGACAGCAGTCTGGTTCCCAACGGCGTTAGAAATGGCAACAGCTCCACCGATGCCTGTCCCTCGACACAGAGTGATCCCAGCCCCAGGAAACGCACCGGACATCCTGGAGAAGAACCCCCACTGGTCTTTATGCGCTTGGAAGATAAGAGGCGACGCCTAATGGACAAAGGATGGGATGCAAGCACAGCATCTATCATAGTCGATAGCCCAGAAGTACAACGCAGACAAAAAGCGTATTCCAGCATACAGGACAGGTACATAACTTGGGCTACAGCACGCAACGTAGACGCAATGGTACCTCAACCAGTCCAACTCCTCAACTGGTTAGCCTCAGGTGTATCCATTAATGGATGGGCAGCCAACACAGTTGACACTTACAAATCAGCCATCATTCAGATGTACGACGACAAGTCTCTCTTCAACGGTGAAGACTACCAACAGTTCTTTTCGCTCTCTTCGCAGACGAGAGATCAAGCACACAAAGGAGTTAAGCATCGATATCAGTCCAATCGTGGAACACTTCCGACAGCAGGGGCAGAACTCGTCCCTCACTGATCTTTTCCTCACCCAAAAGCTTTGTTGGCTCCTTGGTACCTGCGGTTTCTTCCGACCCAGCGATATAATGTGCATTGATCTCTCCAATGACAGGTTTCATATAGACCAGTTCGCTGTGGTATTACCAATCCTCTTACCAAAGGAAACTAGGAGGGGTAGTCGTATCTGCAAATACACCACCGTCAAATGCCATGATGACCCTTTGTTGTGCCCTATCAAGACGCTTGCCGAGTACCTATCGCGTATTCAAGGCCATGAGGTAGATGTCCCTCACCCGAAGGACCCCTCATTATCGTATCGCCCATTGATCCGAGATGTCAGAGACCCAGACAAACCAGTCGGTTCTGAACGCATCAGCAACCACATCGCTTCGATTACACGCAAGCTAAATCTTCCCAAGAATGCCAAGCTCCCTAAAGCAAGAGCAATTGGTTCCACGGCTGCAATCAGACAGGGTGCTAGAGTGGACGACGTTGTCGTACACGGGAATTGGTCGTCCTCTGTACTTTTCGACAAGTTCTATCGGTTGAACACAGCTACTTCAACCAATTTCACGTCGATGATTTTGCCATAAATTCCGCTCTGGATCCACATATATGGTCCTGGCCCCAAATGGATAATGGCTAGCAAAGTCGAATATCATGAAGACTTTAGCCTATTATCCGAGGGGCCAGGACCATATAGCTCCCACCCTCGTTATTTCCTCCCTTAGTTTTCTTTAGTTGTTTTCCTGTCTCTCCCACCGAAGATGTAGTACTCTGTAGTGTGGAGAGCTGAATTTATTTAGCGGGTATTTTTTCTGGATTTTCGAGTAAAGAAGGTTACACATATATATGGTCCTGGCCCCTCGGATAATAGGCTAAAGTCTTCATGATATTCGACTTTGCTAGCCATTATTGAAAGAGCTGTTAGAGTAAAGCAACTTGCTTTCGGTTTATTGAAAAACACTAATCAAAGCTTTGGCTCGTCATCGGTGTCTTCCACCGGAGTTTTCCAGCTTTGACATCCGCTCTCGCAAGCATTGTCTCTGCGCTTGACTCCTTCACTTTCAGCCTTCGTCTTTTGCATCCCTTATCCTCATAGCTTGCCTTAATTCGACTGCTCTTTGGTCTCCCTGTTCTTTGTCGTATCTCACCATTAACTATGTCCCTTACCGAGATTCCTTTGAATAAGTCAGCAGAGTCAACAGAGCCACTCTTTAAGCGAGAAGATACACCGTTTGAGCGACTCTTTTTGATGTTGTTGCTCGAAACATCCCGGTCACCTTCACCGCCATCTCTTTTACCGGTTGTATTGGCTTTTCTAGACGCCCTCAGCGAATCCCTGATCTTCATATTTTTCATCGCCCTGTTGAACTCCTCTTCTGTTGCTACTGGATCTGTGAGCTCATCGGCAATCTCTCTTGACGTAGTCATCAAATCAGTATAGCGCCTCTCATATTGTCTATCGGACCTAACCACAGGCTCAGGAGAGTAAAACATGCTTTGGGTAGCCACATTTCAACCACTCAATCCATGTTAGCGGCCATCTGAAAGCAAAGCGTGCTGGACCTTCTTCGTGGATGCCCAAACAGACGGCTTCTTCATAAGTTCATCTTCCAACGCCTTGCTTTTCTGCGTCCCCTCTTCAAACCACCGTCTAGGGATACAGTCAATGTAGTAGCTGAATCTGTGGTCCTCTTGCATCATCCAGAAAAAGTGTCTACAAAAAATGCTTTGTTGGTGATCAAAACACAAGTGCAGAAAGCTTGGTCTTTATCGAACAGGACAATGATCTCCGAGTCGGAAGAAGCCTTGCTTTCGACTGAAAACGCTGCTACCACCTTTCATTATGCTTTTTTTGGCATCGACGGATCAGAGTAGAGGCATACTTTTGTGAGAATAATCCAGAAACGCTAACCTGAATGATACTTAATGAGTTTGGTGGGGAAAACGAACAAAAAGCAACGTCGTTATGAACGTTTGACTACCTCATGCTGGCTGTCCATCCCCAGATTTTTTTTCCTGTCCTGCCCCGTTATTCCATTGCCTCAGTCCTTCCCCTTTATTCTATTGTTGCTATCCTTCTCCTTTAGTCTATTCTTTTTTTTTCTGCACCTCCCCTTGAGTCCATTGTATCTGCCCCTTCCCTTGAATTCAGTGCATTGGTAGTACTGCAGGAGGTCATCCTGCAGTTGGGGTGAGCCCTGTTCTAGGGCTCCAATAGTAGACCTATGAGGGACAGGAATACCTCCTTATAAAGGGGGGATGCCGTCCTAGATAGACTCTTAGAAGTTGACCCTAGATCCATTAAACTACCTCAGCCCTAGAACACTCACTGGACCTGTTGCATATACTGCTCTTGATGTCGCCTTGTTTTGCCCTTGATTTCATGCTGGACTTCATTGTGAGAGCTGACTTAGGTGCCGCCCTTATCGGTGTTACCCCCTGGTTGCGAAGAGAGTTATCTCCCTTAGTTTTCATGTATAAATAACAGCGCCAAACTTTCACCAAAAGACAACAGATCCGTTCTCAAACCTAATAACATTCTCCACGCTCCCAAGAACCATCGCAAGTAAGAAAAACCTGCCATCATGCAACATCCTATGCAAAGTGAGGTGACGTAGGATGCTTAGAAAAACCCCCAGCGATTTCATAGTTCCTAATGACGAGAATAGAGAGATCCTTTTCTAGCAATCCGTGTAAGAAGAAAACTGTAAAATGGATATGGCTTGATTCCTTAAACAAGGACAAGTGAAATCGCTGAGGAGTCTCCATTCTAATGGCACATTTGTTTGAATACGTAAGGAGAATGTTTGTAAATTGAAAAATTACTGATGTAAATATAAAAATTCTTCTTACTATTAGCATGAAGCCCCTGATCGTCGTCCTACTATTACTGTACTGTGTCATTGTCCAAGGCTATAAATGCTATTACTGTACAAGATCAGGCGGCAACCTCGTCTTGAATGGTGGCATTGGGCATGCCGGAAAGTGCGGCCAAAGAACGGGCTGTGGGCTTCTTTGTCTCAACTGTGACACCATATGGACAGATATCCTGGAAGACTACAAAACATATATGGAGGCTTATAATACCTGTCGTAAAGAATGGGGCACGCTTGAATCTGGGCCTGATAACTGGTGTAATCCGGATGATAGAGCTGAACCTAACAATAAGTGAGTCCACGTCCCATCTCTCCCTCACTTCGATGGCACAAGACATTTGGTGTCACATCTTACCTAGTAACTTGAATAAATTCCTCTTATTACTTTGCACCCAGCCCCTAGCACAAGCTCATGACATTTAATAAGGTTTCTTCAATTTTTGTTCTTTAGTTCAGTCATAGAGTACAAGTCCTCATCAGTCCAGTCTAACTTGGTCGTGGTCTCTCTGAGATATTCTAGCCATGCCTGTCGTTTGATGGGACACAAGAAGAACCTACGTGTTTTATCTTCAGACTCGTTGTTGCATATCCTACAGTCGGAAGATGTGTCTTGACCCCATCTCAGGTGTCGGATCTAATTGGTAGCCACAATCCCATGATGGTATCCCCACCGGATTGTGCGAGCTTGATATGGGATTTTTAGATTTCAAAATCTTGTCAACTGAGCCGTACTGCCTTGTCTCCTCTCCTCAGGGAGCGGGCTTTGCAGGAAAAGCCTGAGCTGTTTGGACGAAGCGTGCTCCAACGTTGGTAGCTCCTTTGGTCTGTTCGTGTCCCCTTGGAGGACTAATAGGGCATTGAGCATTCTCCGGGCGGTGTCATCTCCGGCTTTCAGGGACAGGATAGTCATGCTCATCAACAGTCGGCGGTCAATGTGTCTCATGCTTCTTTGGAGGTCCTTCCAGAATACCTTGATTTTTCTTTCTTCATGACGAGGTTGTAGAAGATTCATTTTTTAGTTGTACTTAAATATTTCTCCTGTCTTGAGTAGAAAGGAAGCCGAGGGAGTTGTCTCTGCCAGGAGCCACCATTCTACAGGTGTAGCCATAAAGGTCTTGCCTGGCGGGAGAGGGGTATTGCTGTCTTGTGCCATCCTTGGTAGATTGTGAGCTGTTTGAACTACAGGCTTAAGGATCTGAATTTTCCGAATAGAAGACCATGCCGACTTTTTCAGCGGACCAAGTAAAACCTCTAGAGGGCGAGTGTTCCTGTAGTTACGCTGCCAAGATTGTTCTACCGAGACTTGGTGAAGGATCAAGCATGTTCCTGAGATTTTTGAGCTGGAATGCAGGAGCTTGAATCTCAAGGTCAATGATGCCAATCCACCATGCGTTTTTGGGGCACTGATGGTGGCCCATGATGCTTTCGGCTTAAAAGGACATGCAAAATCTCGTACCACCTTTCTCATTTTCTTGCATCAGTTTTTTTTGTTGGCATTCCCATAGCATACCTTCGACAGTGTCAAGGAGTTGATGACCAGTGCCCTTCCCATAACTGACTAGTTTAGTCTGCCCTGCATACTTCAGGGAGCATCCATTGCATCTCTAACAGATGTTGGAGGCGTGGAATGCTGAATTTTCTCCTGTGAATACGAACAGATATGCTTGGTGGGACGCACAGTCCTGACAAATGGCTCTAACGTTCTCCGCTCTTCCGAGAGCAGATTCGACCCTCCTGCTATCGTAATACAAGCAGCCATATTCACATCCCTGGACTTGATCGTGTTTCCTCGCTGGACTGGCCCGCACTGATTGTTGCCTGTTGGTACACTTCATTGCTCTATGCACCTGAACCATCTTCTCCTTGCCATCAATAATATGACGCGACCGTACCTTCCTCAGTTATCCAAAGCACTCTGCGCACGTCTGGCTCGTTCTGGACTCGTCTGTAAGTCTAACCATTCCATACCACATATGCTGCTCTCGCATCTTTTTGCCTTCCTGCCTTGCATGCCCACTGATCCTGCTCCCCACTCCTACCCCTGCTGCTTCACACAAAAATTAGCTAGACTCACTTTTCTTCAAGTTCAGATATGCTAATTTGGCCCTGACATGGTGCCCTGTCCAGTAGAGCTAAGGCCCATGGAGAAATTTGAGTCTCTGAACAGATATACCTTTCAGATGTTGGTTTCTTTTGATTAGTGATACAGTTGAGTTCAGTTTACTGGTCACCATTCAGAAAAAGTTGAGTCTCCCTTTACATATCTGGCAAATGCGATGAGTTGCTAGTACTACATGCCTCTACTCGACACCTATCTTTCTAGAACTTTATTGAATGTACGCTCTACTCAGGAAATCTCCTATTTTATTGACCACCGAGTAATCTCCAATTCATGGAGAGATGTAGCCACTTGAGCACAGTAATTCCAAGTACGATTTCTTTTTTCTCTTTTGGCGCCGATTTTCAACAATTTTGAACAGAGCCAACTGATCGTGTTTGCCTTCTCTCTCTCTCTCTCTCTCTCTTTCCATTTCTAGGATCCTTTGCCTCTTTTTGTTAGCTCCAAGGGTTCACAAACTCTAGGTGGCATGATTGTGTAATATAGCTGACCAATGATAGTTTCTCGGCACTCACCTAGAACATGGCTTCACCTAAAGCTTATGCCATCTCGCCCCTTTCTTCCCATACTGGGTGCACTCAACATTATGGAGTCTGCATCATACGTAATTCACAGTTCTTTGAGGAAATAATCTGGAAAACGAGGCTCAGTTTCGAGTTGTGGCAAAGTGAGCGCATAAAGAAGACGTCTTGAGGGATCCGTGTCACAAGTAGACAGTCTGGAGAATGCGCCAACTTTCGAGATTTCGGAAAGCGGGTTGAGCAGTGAGATCATTTGTGCTTCTGACCACCACATGTGGAAGGACAGGAAATGAGGCATGATCAAAACTCAGTGCTTTTGTTTGGTTCCATGTATTCCGAAGATGCATGTAGATTAAAACTTTGTTCTCATTCGGCTGAATTTAACTCAAGTTAGAGCCATGACTTTATTTTGAATAATCAGATCCCTGAGTCGACTTTAGGCACAACATAAAAGATTCACATCCTACTTTCCAGCCCACTCAATTTTCATCTTCTTATTGATCTAGTTCCCACCCAACTTCCATAACAACCCTTCTAGTCTCACCACCCCCCCGCCCCCAGATCTCCCTATCCTCCATCCAGCTTCCTAGACCTCTACAATGGATGAAGGTGGATTTAATACTATCATCCTTCTCTTCGGATGTATTGTCCTCTTTGTCGCTTTGGTTTATTGCGTTAGCAAAGTTAGCCAGGCTTTTTCGCCCAAACCCAGCGATACCCCTCATATAGCCATCATTCCCGCCAGTCGTCCAGTAGCAACAAACACTCATCAGCTAGAAGTTATACATCAATCTGCTGTGTCAAATCCACACTCCACAGTTGTCAATATTCCTTCGTACTCAGAAGATCCTTCCGATCCAACAATATCGCGACAGTATACCGCCCCTCCTCCAAGTTACAACGAAAGTGTACAGCAGGCACAGACAAGCCATTCCGGATCAGATCAAGCAGCACATTGATATTACTACCAGCAAAGCCTTCTAAGCATGGTCATGGACCCATTGATACCCTAATTTTCAGTTCAAAATAAACACCCAATTGTAGATCCAATGCAGATTGGAATTTTTCTTATGCCATCACGACTTGACAGTACCCCTCTCCTTCTATTATCTCAATTCGCCTACCCTGAAGGAGTACATATTCTTTCTATGTTTTCGAACTTTCGTGAGATTTTGCTCGTTTAAATTTTCCTTTGGCGACCAGGGCTGATCTCATCCTTACATCTCTGCACGGGGCTGTTCTCCCTTCTTTATGAAGATTGACTCGGTGCTGAGCTGGTGACAACACTCAGTCGAGCAAGCTTTCTGGGAGTTCCCTTTTACCTCTCACCGAACAAAAAAAAAAAAAAAAAAAAAAAAAAAAAAAAGTGGATTCGACGGACTTCAACCTTAACCCTTTTCACAAGTCCGGTACCTCTGCGTCTTTGTCACAGAGCCCAAAAAGACTCCGATTCTCCATATTTTCACCCTCCCCCCCTCCCCGCTCACTCACTTTTCCGATCTCAAAGACGACACTACGTACTACATTCTAGAATCAGTTATGGAGACAGCTCTTCAGGCTACATACCTACTGCTAGTGGTTTGTCTCTGATCCTCCTTGAACTTTATTGACTCTACAAAAAAAAAAAAAAAGACGAAGATCAATCCCCCCGCCTAGCCATTAGTTGGCAGTCATTGACCATTAGCACACAACAGGTAGCATGTGTTGTGAATCCATCATACACTCTTAGTATTGATCCTATCCATTCCCTACTCGAGAACAGGCACTGGCTTTACAACGCCTGTCAGTTCTTTGCCCTGCTAGAACAAGTACTTTTTTTTTTTTTTTTTTTTTTTTTTTACGATTTGCCTCTTCCGGAACAACTATTTAGCGAACCTGGGGCCTTCCTCGTGGTTGCAATTGTCCAAACGTCATGCTACATTTTTTTTTCAGAATGAGCTAATGAAGCTATGAGGTATCGGCAACCTACCAGGCTCTGGGGTTCAAGGTGTCAGCTGATGCTACGACTTCCTGATCACCAGAGAACGATGCATGAAGCAGCTCCCTCAGGGCAAAAGCGTGCTCGAACACACAACGATGCTGGATTTCAACCTAAACGTAAATTTGCTTTTTGACTGTTAGTCATGACCATGGCACCTTTCGATTGAGACACCAAAAAGAAAATGGAGATTGTGCTCGGTGGTTGAGATGTTAGTAAGTTGGTACTGGCATTATGTATTGATGCATCTGGCTGACAGTCTATTATTTCGGGAGGTGCGGTAGCGATATAATTTAGACTGGGGAGATGGTGGTTGTGAGAATATGGGTTTTGTAAGATAAAATGAATAAAGATCTGAGGGTGTAGAAGAGGGCAAAGCGAGTTCTTTGAATAGGCTTTGTGCACTCCATCCCAACTTGGACAGGAACTTTCCTTCCAACAGCTTGGTCATCTGATAGGCGCCTCCTCCGGTTTGAAGAAACTGCACTCATGCATTCTGGAGTGCTGATAGGATAGCAGACCCATTCCACTTTCTTCCTGGGAATGCGGGATGTCAACACCACTGGCCCAGGAACAACGAACTGGCCGCACTTGCCTTTATGCCCAGCTTCGTCAAGCTAAAGCGGATGAGTATCCACCGCGGGGGGACAGAGTTGATAATATCCGAGAAAACAGTTGTGCTGAGTTTTAACCTAAAATGTGTCGCCCGAAGGCCATCGACTCAAACAAGAGCCGCAGTTTCTAAATGTCGACTTTGTTGCATGGGTCGATTCTACCGCTATGATCTGTTTTGCCGGTTCAAAAGGTTATCTTAAAAGACACCACCATTTGACTCCTTTTATGCCTCTATCCCTCTATTAACTTTTCTTGACATAATATCCACTTTCCTGCTACCCTTACTACATTCACTTACCACTCTCAAATCCCTCCTCTCTCTCCCTCCCGCTCTCCATCCCAGCTATCTACAATGCAGAATAATGAGAGTACGCTACCTATTGTTGGGGGTTTGGTTTTGGCTTTCATGTTGATCTGCTCCTTCTTAAAATTGAAGGTGCAGGCCGAAAACCAATCCCGGTTGGCAATTGTAGCTGTTCAAACTCGAGAGGTAGTACGTGTGCCTCCACCTGCGATGTTGAGCTCAGAGTCAACAGTTATCAACATTCCATCCAGTCCTGAAGATCATCACTGTCCAACAATATCACGACAGTATTCAGAGCCACCTCCAAGCTATAACGAGAGCGTCCAACAAGGACAGCTGAATCCTAGTCAAGGATCGAGCCAGCCCGTATGATGACTAAAATATATAGATGAACACTCATGTAGCTAAACTGAACCCAATGACATCCTAAATCCACTGCACCTCCCTTGTACAATAAAAACCTCTTCGCCACTTTTTTTTTTTTTTTTTTTTTTATCTCTATGATGGACTAATAAGTATCTCTTTACATCCCGTCTCAGACCAAATGAAATTTAAAAAAACTAATCTAACCTCGATCACCACTCTGCGGTGGCAATCCTCCATTAACACCAACAGTTCCGCACCTTGCCGCTGCTACGCTTCTCGGCGATTCTATCTCTTACTCTCTTACTACAATCTCCGTAGTAGATGGCTAGTGCGGTATTGGCCCTCAGCGCCTCCATTGTTGCCTTGCTGCCCATAGAGCCAATATTGTTAAGATTCAGTAGAATGGTTGTGTCTCTTCTATTGCTCTAGCACCTTTATCGTCAATACGATTCTTTCCAAGGTCAACGATCGTTAGTGTAGTGTTAGCTCTTGGTGTCGCTGCAACTGCCTTGCCACCATCCGATCCGATATTAATGCTATACAGGTTGATGGTCGTCAGTGTGGTGTTCCTCTTTAAAGCATCTGCCGTTGCCTTTCCTGCTTCTGAGCCAATAGTATTGTTGAACAGATCGATTGTTGTCAATGCGGTATTGCTCATCAATGCCTCTGCTATGGCTCTGCCACCGCCACCACCACCACCACCACCACCATCACCATCACCGACGCCATTGTCTCCCAGATGCAGGACTTTCAGAGTGGTGTTGCTTTTCAATGCTTCTGCTATAGCTTTGCCACCATCCGAGCCGGGGTTGTTATTACGGAAGAGAGCGGTCATCAATGTCGTATTGCTATTTCATGCCTCCGCTATGGACCTGCCACCGTCTACACCAATATTATTGTTGGATAAGTTGATGGTAGTCAGTGTAGTGTTGCTCTTTAATGCCTCTGCCATAGCCTTATCACCGTTGGCACCGATTTTGTTGTTGAACAAGTTAATGCTAGTTAGCGTGGTGTTGCCCTTTAATGCGTCAGCTATAGCTCTACCACCATCAGATCCAATACTATTGTTGAAAAGGTTGATGGTTGTCAGTGTGGTGTTGCTCTTTAAAAAAACTTTGCTAGTGCTCTTCCGCCCTTGTCACCAATACACTTGTCGCGCAGGTCAAGGATGCTCAGTGTGGTATCACTCTTCAATGCATCCGCCAATGTCTTGACCCCTCATCATCAATAAGACTGATATCACCAAAGCTACTTCTGTCCATATCGTTTGGCTGTGTGTATGAGTGTGAGGTGGAGAAGGGAGAGAGAGAGAGAGAGAGAGAGAAGGGAAGTGGTTGTTGATCGAGAAGTTAACCGAAGGATCGAATAGAGTAAAATGTCAATGAAGCTCAGAACACAAATCAAAGACATGGTGTTGGGGATTTGGGCTGATTTGGACTGAATGCACAAGATATTTCAAGGGGATCGGCCAGATACAAGACTACCACTGCGCTTGCGTCTACAAGGGTGGGAGCCCAAAATGTAGACGTGATGTTGGGTGTGTGAAAAAAAAGGAGGGTAAAGAGCTGGGGAACAAAAGGCTTGGCCGGATGTGATGCGTCTTTCTTTTTGGGCAAGGGTCGCTATTTAATACTGACCCTGAGCAGCCCGCCTACGGAGTAAAAATGGTGTCTACAGTCATATTTCTGACCGTCTATAAACGTCTCTTGGCTGTCAATCTAGGTTTCTAGTGTTTTTGCTAGACAGAAAGTATTGTTTTCTACAACAGCAAAACTCACGTTCGATTTCTTCACTCTCATTGTTTGTGCGGATAAATTTTTTCCGATGCGGTCATAAGGGTTAGTTTTCGTAGCATGATCTACGGCAGTCTTGCTGATGGCAAAGAGGTCGTGGGCGTCTTCAGCACCTAGGTTGGTCTCAAGTGGGACTTAACGGGGAAGAGGAGCGCGGGAATTCATGCGCAGGTGAGACTACCAGAGGATGAAGCAATTACAGGAATGGTGTCCAGGTTCTTCGCAGTTGAAAAATCGCCCTTCACCATATAGTCGTTGGTATCAGGGTGATAGGGTTCTCGAGGTCTGCGGCCTGGGAGCTGGTCCGCTTTGCTGTCTCAGATGCTGATCAGTCTGGGACGAAATTGGATCTCATTCGGTCATTGGCTGTGCTGGATACGATTTAGAACATTTCTGTGCTCCACTAAATTGAAACTCACTGCTTGGGCCTGACGAGAGAGTGTTTCCAGTTCAGTGTCGGGAAATCCTCTTGGAAGTGAATCGATCCTAGCCAATGGGTAGTACCGTTCATGGACATTTACAGCAGTTAGGACTTATCCCTCCTTGCTGGTGAGGTCACGTATCCGGTCGTCTTAGGCTCTCCAGGTAACACTACGGCTCTAATCTCAAGCAGGAGCGCGGTAGCGGAGAACATGCGCTGGACAAGATCATCTAGGATAGGACCAGCGTTAAAATTCGGTTCACCACGATAGTCTCTTCATCAGTTTTCGTTCGATCGTTGTCGAAAGAAGCGAGTTTCAATTCCAGCAGAGACCATGATCGCATGAGTACGATAGCAGCTCATATATCCTTCCTTGAAAGCCTCGAATCTGGTCCACTTGCTACAGCTGGCTTTGTACCAAAGTTGAGTGGAGCCTTTCAGGTAAACTCGGAGGGCGTTAAGCTTCGCTGGGCCAACCCAATTACTGTCTCGGGTAATGGCCTTTAAAAAGCTTAACCAAACAATAGAGTTGTCATCGGATCGGTAGCCTCCGGGGGGGTAGCTAACACTCGCTACCAAAGGTTCATGGCAAAGAACTGGACAGGCACGGCGGGGTCGTGCCTTCGGAATCAGATCGACCTGATCTTGCGGTGGTTTGGGTAGACATGTTCAAATCGTTCTTGAGAACTTGTATTTTAATACTTGTGCCGCGTGTTTTTTTATTAACAATTTGTTTCTGCTGGAATAGCCATGAGGGCAAAGACTAAACTGAGAAACCTAACCTAGCTCCTGGAACGTAATAGTTCACGTGGCCGTGGCCCCACGCAATCATTGTCGCCTCACTCGAGTAGTACGGGAACCTCACGTGAGGGCTTTTGTGACAACATTATGTTAGGAATGCGGACCTGATTGGCGCGATCTGATTGGCTGATCAGTGAACTTTCAATAATCCAGGATAGCAAAAAGTCAAAGGAGCCCGAACAATCGTCGAACAATAGGAGGATTGGCGCAATTGGCAGCGCGTCCGTCTCCAAAGCGGAAGGTCGGGAGTTCAAGTCTCTCATTCTCCAGAGTTCTCTTTTTTGCTTCGCCTCCCTTGGGTTTATCGAGCACCGGAGGGAGAAACCATTGAAAACCAAGACAGACAAAGCCGAGCTTTGAGTGTTTCATTTTGCCTCTTGAAGTTCGGAATAGAAACCGTGCCTTAATCTTCATGAACGGGCTAGTCGGTAACTCGCCTCACTAGTATTTTTCTCAAGCTCTCTTGCGGCTCGCCTCGCTTAACAGAGTCGGTCAATGGGCTGCTATTTTTTTAGGGTCTTCTCGATAGGGTTTAGTTTGGCGTGTGCATCCACCCAACCTCCTACTCTATCTTTCGCTCTTCGATCCATTGGTTGATGACTTCTTAGTCTTCTCTTTTGGTTTATCAAGAACAAGAAAGATAGGAATCACTCCCGAAGGTTACAATCCCGAATTTTAGGTAGCCGTAGGTTCCGAATTCTAAGAGGCAAAATGACAATCCTGAAGTTCAACTTTCTCCTATTCTCAGGCGTGGAGGCCTACGTGTGTCTAGATGCTTCTTAGTGCTTTAGCGCTAATTTCAATGGCTTCGCACCGGAGGTTCCTTTTTGTACATAAGGGACTTGGTGGACGCTCAGGAGAAGGGGTTACCTGTACTTTTTAATGTTGAGTGATCATCCGATATGATTAACGATTCTGTCATTGGAGTCAATGATATCAAAAAGAGAGGGGGGAGGGGAGGTTTCGCCAGAACATATTTCGGATGTTGGAGTCATCTTATCGCAAAAGGACTGGAAAACGTCCTCACCTTGTTGAGCTATTTGTGCAAGCTCTTGACAGGATTTCTTTCTTTCTTTCTTTTACAAATGGGTTCTGTCGGATGGGCAGCCCACTTTTTTTTACAGGCCCAGTAGCCCACTCTTGGGTTCGAAGGTCCAAAAAGTCATACACCACCTCAACACCCGATTCCAGGGCCTGAAAAAGAAAAACCCTGTGTATGTGAAAAAAGCCACCGCGAAGAGATAAAATTGCGCCCTTTGCCACCAAAAGGAACTCAACCTCTCCTCCCTCGACGATCTGCTTGCCTTTAACACAACGCAAAAAAAAAAAAAGTTCATCACGATTCTCTACACATCAGTCTTACCTACCCGAATCGCCCTCTCGCAGTCAGTGTTGAGAGGAAAGAGCTTCTCGGGAAATTCCATTGTTGGTGTCGTTCGCACAGGATCCATCTCTTCTTCATTGAGCTCTCCTCACGGCCGACTCTTCAAACTTCAGTCGCTTCAATCAATCAGTTCATCCTTCCACACAGGACTAGCCGCCATGGGAATTCACGGATTGTCAAAGGTCATTGGCGATAATGCCAAGGAGGCGATCAAGGAAGATGACATCAAGAATTACTTTGGGCGCAAGGTTGCCGTCGACGCCTCCATGTCCATCTACCAGTTTATGATTGCAGTACGACAGCAAGACGGTCAATTGCTTCAGAATGAAAGTGGTGAAACGACAAGGTAACAAGGTTATCTTGAGACTGACTAGCTGCAGATACACTTGGACTCTTAATTCTAAGGGAGCGCCGAACTGACCTTTTATTTTGAGGCGCATCATGCCTTAAATGACGCGCTTTGTGAACTAGTCATCTTATGGGTATGTTCTACCGCACGCTCAGGATGGTCGATAACGGCATCAAACCCGTTTATGTGTTTGACGGAAAACCCCCTACCCTCAAGTCAGGAGAGGTATACTTTCAGATCAGTCAGGTCAATTTGAGTCAGTTACGATAGTGTTCTCCAAGATGCACAGCACTGAATTTTGATTCTCACATAATACATAGCTTGCAAAGCGTACCCAAAGGCGTAAAGAGGCTACAGCAGGAAAGGAGGAGGCGGAGGAAATTGGTGACACGGAGGCTATTGACAAGTTTACTCGTCGCACAGTCAAAGTGACTCCCCAACATAACGAAGAGTGCAAGAAGCTCCTTAAGCTCCTTGGTATTCCTTATGTCAATGTATGAACTCTGATCGATGGAACGTGGTTATTTCAATGGGATTTCACTGAAGGTAGCCATGCTCTTATCCAAAATTGATTTCTGAGTTTACTGGTATTTAATCTCTCCCTAATTTTTGATGTCTGGATAGGCCCCATGTGAAGCTGAAGCACAGTGTGCAGCATTGGCAAAAGCAGGGAAAGTTTACGCTGCAGGATCAGAGGACATGGATACCTTGACTTTTGGATCACCCGTTCTGTTGCGACACTTGACATTCAGTGAAGCCAAGAAAATGCCTATCAGCGAGATCTCATTGAAAAAAACTATTGACGGCATGGGGTTCACTATGGACATGGTATGTTAGCCATCGCCATTGCTTGCTGGATTATGCTGGTTTACAAAAAAGAACTATGGAGGCACTAATCTCCTATTCAGCATACAAGTCAAGAGTCTAATAGAAATCACTATTGATCGAATTCTTCCTCCTTTACTAGTTTATCGACCTTTGTATTCTTCTTGGATGCGACTATTGTGACTCGATCAAGAATATTGGACCCACCCGCGCTGTGTCGCTGATCAGGGAACATAAGAACATCGAGACAATCATCGAGAACTTGGACTCCAAACGCTACCCTATCCCAGAGAACTGGCCCTACAAGGAGGCACGAGAACTTTTCCGCAACCCGGACGTGACCGACCCCAGTACTATTGAGGTAAGCCACGTCAAACGGGACGCTTTTCTTTACCACACGACATTCTTATGATTGGATATTGGACTTAGGAGCGGTGTCTCATTTAACGTTTCAACTATCGCCATTTGTATTCAATTTGTAGATCAAGTGGGAGTCTCCAGATGTCGAAGGACTCGTTGAGTTTTTGGTTCGTGACAAGGGATTTAGCGAAGAGCGTGTTCGTAAGGGTTGTGAGAGACTAGAGAAGAACTTGAAGACTGCAACCCAAGGACGGTTGGATGGGTTCTTTACTGTCACTTCGTCCAGTTCAAACAAGCGCAAGGCGGAGGAGGCAGCCTCTGGAAAAGGCAAAAAGCCGACCCCTGCCAAGGGAAAAACTGGAGGCCGTGGCCGACCTAGAAAGTAGGCTTGAAGCGCTGCCTCCTCCCTCCCCTCCTCTCTCTTCCATTTGTTTCTACAATAAACTTGATCTGCCCAGAATGAAAAGGACAAACTGGTAGCACTCCTGGACGATTAGACCGCACGAAGATAGGAAGAGGGATATGATGAAAGTAATGCCTAGGATAGGTAATAGGAAGACCGAGCCAACCAGCGCGAACCCTCCCTATTGAGATGAGAACAATGTGCGTGACAGCTGGTGTTACTTTGCTTCCTATAGCGGTCTTTTTGGTGACGCTGCTCTCATCACATGCGAGGACTCACTATATTTACCTCAGCAACTGAGAACGCAGCAGTGTTGATAAACAGACAACCAAGTGTTACGATCGACATGAATGCAGCAAAGCAGAGAACTGGGATGGTGCTCAAGATTGTGAAACCAAGGACGCCCAGCTTGAAAGCAGGGGATGCATCATTGTACTTTTCTTTGATAGAGCCCCAGGTTGGCTCTATGTAGTGTTTGGCAACCCAAGACTCAGTCGCGGCAGTGGCAGTGCACGTCGCAGGATTGGTGATTTTTGCGTCTGCATTCGCGACCATGCTCGTGCAGAGAGACAGTGGGATGATATTTATTGAGCGGAATAAATTCCCTTTGGTGCGTTTGTTCGAGTTGATAACCTGGATTGAAAATACAAAGCGAGGCAACGGTCTAGAAAACTTAAGGCGGAGGTAAAGCATAAAAAAGAAAAAGAAAAAGAAAAGAAAAGAAAAGGAAAGAAAAGAAAAGAAAAGAAAAGAAAAAAAGAAAGAAAGAAGGGAGGAAGGAAGGAAGGGAAAAAAGAAAGAAGGAAAGAAAGAAGGAAAGAGAGAGAGAGAGAGAGAGAGAGAGAGAGAGAGAGAGAGAGAGAGAGAGAGAGAGAGAGAGAGAGAAATACTCCACACAAATAGGGGATGCAGATTTGAATCTTTTCACTCAGGAGATAGATTGTGATTGGCACGAATAGCTAGTGATTTGAGAAATGTAGCCCGATCAGGCAGCCAGTTCAAAGAGTCGTGCTGATCTGAGAATCCAAAATGCATTTACCAAGAAATTCTAGACTTTATTCCATAGACGATCGACGGCATAACTCGTCTACTCTTCATTTAACACTGGCTATTCTTATGTTCTACTCATTCGTATGCGCCGCAGTATGCGCGAAGGGAGATCGCACGACGGAATGGAATAAACGTTAATTGCATAGCCGATTGGTCGTCTCTGAAGAATTCGACATGAAAGGATCCCAGATTAAACGTCAGATATAGGACATATAGGACAGACAAGCATGGTATCGCTTTCCCACTATGCTGGAGAAGTTTGGCAGCCCTCGTAAGGCGTGGGTTTTGGGCACTGCCACACCAATCTAACCCGACTCAGCATTTGACCTCTCATTGAGCTCTTTCAAGTAAAGTGATGGGTTCAAGAACCTTAAGTGAGTCAACTGAAGATGAGGCATTCCCTACACATGTATTTGAGGTCAATCCTTATTTTTGGTCAAAATAGGAAATCTAGAATGCAGGGATATTCTAATCGCCGAAAATGCTCTAACCATCTCAGCAACACAAGTTGTGAACTGGCCGTTTTCGATGCTTTCTTGGTTTCTTGAACTTGGAGGCACAGCCTATGAGAAAAGCGCCTTTCTCTCATTGTACAAAGCAAACAACTCACTTCTCGGACTCCTGGGAGCCCACAGCCGGAGTTGGGTCCGAACAGTGATGAGAGCCGGAATTTAACAGCAGTGCCTCCAAAGCTTGTGTCTCTGCACGTTCTTATGGCAAACCAACTCACCAGACGAATATAAAAGAGTCGATCTCCCTTCCAGCAGGCTGTTTCCTCATTACCTTCCTATTCACATTCTCCTGTTCTCTTGAAGCCAAATCCACGCACTCCAACATCTACATCATGAAGCTCTCGTTCACCCTTGTTGCCATTGCAGCTGTTGCCACTCTTGCTGTTGATGCTGCTCCCACTGGCCCTGCCACGCCTTCATCTTTGTGGTGCTCGGCCTTCAATGCAGCTTGCAAGGAGGCAGCATTGACAGAGTGCACTGCCAACAACGAGTCCAGGTACTCCTGTAGCAGCGAATTTGCTGGTGAGACTTGCAGTGCTTTCTCCGTCATTTGTCAGTGCATGCCCACTGGCGGGGCCGTCAAGACCATTACCAAGCAGGCACTCCAGGCCACATTCAGTCGTAAGGCGTCCAGATCAACGATAAATGAACTCTTTGTCTCTTGATGACGATACTTTTTAAACTCATTTCGCTGACTCTTCCCCCTTTGCTTATTTGACTTTCTAGGTACTGGCGGAAAGTGCAGCGACCTCCCACCCGGCCCCGGTCCTGTTTCTCCCCCTGGAAATAACATTCCATCCAACCCTGCGCCTAACACAAACTTGCCCGCTACTTCTCCTTCTACTTCTCCTACTTCTACTGCGGCCAGTTCCTCGACAACCACTGGTTCGACCGCCCCCACCAACACTGCTGGCAGCAACAACAAGAGTGCCGCTTCAGCATCACAGGTGGCAGCCCTGTCGACGGTTGCTCTCTCTGCGGCTGTTTCTTTGGTCTTGAACATGCTGTAGATACATCTTTAAACGATGAAGCGATACCCTAGAAACTACCCGGAGCCTTGATATATTAGAATAAGCGAAAGACATTAAATACAAAACAAAAAAAAAAAAAAAAAAAAAAGATGGATTGAAGGGTCTGCTCCTAGAGCACATTCCGTCCGATCCGATTTTGATGATTCTCCCACGCGGGCGATTTAGAAGAGCGAAAGAGACTGACACTATTGTTCACGCGACGGGTTCTTTGAGGAGAAAGGATGGAACGTTGTGCAAGACTCAGGGATGGTCCTCTTTTAGAAGGCTAGGGGTTCACAAAGCAAATTTTGATATGCAGGGCAGCTTGATGTGAACTAAAGAAGCATCAGGGGACAGATGTCATGTCCTTTGAGCCATAAGTAGAGTGGTTTGTTTTGGAAGCGTGAAAATGGAGAAAATGACCAAACATTTGTCCCATGGTAACGGGCTCGCTTGATTGCATGGATGGATTTTTTTTTTTTTTTGAGCCGAGGACCGTTTGGATGGCTCTTATTCGTTGCAGCCACCAAAAAAGCTCACTTTTCACACGCCGCTCTCTGGTTTGTCCCTTTCTCTTTCTTAACATCCTCCTCCATACTCTTGTCCTCCATCCACACCATTTTCTCCCTTTCAACCTTCTCTCCCTCTTGTTTTGTTTCCTTTCCCATGAAGGCCATCTTTGGAACTCTTGCTCTGATAGCCATTTCAGCACCAGTCATCGCCCAGACACCACAGGTCGCCAACGACGAGGCTTCTGCTAGAGCATGGTGCACAGCCTTTAGTGATGCCTGCCGAACGAGTGCTTTCAACGGCTGTGGAGTTACCTCTCCAGGATACCTCTCTTGCTATTCTCGGTATGAGAATGGGACTTGTACAGACATCCGAGTCCATTGCCGATGCATGCCCATGGAGCGTCAAGGGAAGGATGTCACCTCTATTGCGTTCAGTGCTACCGTCAACGGTGAGTGATATTCTTCCAACAGGCACCCTTTTTTTTCACTTGTCTCTTTCTATCTTTCTACTTTCCCATCTTTCCCCCCACTATCGGTAATCGGTATCAGTAGAATCCACCACCCACGATTGACCGATTATGTAAAGACAGCGTAAGCGAGCAGTTGCAAGATGAACCTGACCATCCCCCCCCCAATTTGTTTACGTTAGCAACGGGAGGTCAATGTCTGAATGCTAAGGGAGGTCCCGAGACTCCAGAGCCATCTCCAACAAGCAACACAACCACCACTGCTCCTCTCAACCCGACCTCATCCCTTTCTGTTACCACGACCACTTCTACTACCACGACCCCAAGTTCGAGTGTTGTTAACGGAGCCAATCTTGCCACCTCGACCCAAGGTCCCGGACTACTTTTCACCAGTGCTGGAGTTCTCATCCTGTCTTTATCCATTGGTTTCGGAGGACTCTTGTTGTGAAGAAGAAGAAGAAGAAGAAGAAGAAAAAAGTCTTAAACTGGGCTCAGGGGCGGATGCAAATTGCCAAATAGACAACTCGCAAACCATTGACTGAGGAGTTCATTTTGAACGAAACGGATATGATGATTGGGGGTTACACAAGGAGTTGAATTCAGGCGGGCCTAAGGGCATTCAGCAGTAAGAGAGAGAGAGAGAGAGAAAAAGAGAAAAAGAGAGAAGTGGTACTTTTCATATCGCACTTTGTTGTATGGCCCCTTTTTGGTCTAGCATCCTTGAGGCATTCCCGGGGCATCTTTGGAGAAACGAGAGACTCCTTCAAGATCGTTCCTACTAAAGATTGCAGCCTCCATTTTTCCCGCTCTTTCAACATCAATTGTTTGGTGCTCTTTTTTTTTTTTTTTTTTTTGACTGGCTATTGAGAACCTGAAGCTCTCGTGATCCGAGAGTAGGAGAGGATCCTCTCTTCCTTGTCCAAATGGTCAGAGCAAAATGAATTCCCATATATCTCCTAATAATTGATGCATTGTTTTGAGCGGCTTCATCTTCCCCTACCATCCCCCTCTCTCATTCTTACAATGACTTGATCGAGTAGGAACACTGAAAGTTGGCTAGCCCAGCTATTTCATCCGGTATCTCAAGGAAGGGCAATGAAGGCAATGAATGGTGGAAAGGGGAGGTGTGATGGGGGAGGAACATTCTTCCGAAGCTTTCCTGTTTGTCTTTTTTAACTTGATTACAGTTTCCCAGTAGCTTGCTCGATTAGGTGGGAGAGAAGGGGAGGGGGAGGGAACAGTCATAGTTTGGAGTGGGTTGAACTTTAAGACCACCTCTCACATTAGTTGTTTTTTTTTTTTTTTTTTAAAAAAAAAAAAAATAAAGTAAATCTCCGGGGTTGGGCAAGATACGCTTCTTAGCATGCCAAGAACAAAAAAAAAAAAAAAAAAAGGCACGCTCGGTGATCACACTAACAGAGTCATTCATATCTTGTATTCACATATTACTTCTTTGCCTTTCTAACATCTCGATGTTAGTCTTGAGTTACTATTTCAGAGGGCTGAGGAGGGTGGGGGCGGGGGGTGGAGAGGCAGTGAGCATGTAAGTGTTGCTCAGGCTCATCGTCTAGTGAAAACCTTTTTTTTTTTTTTTTTTTTTTTTTTTGTCCACGGTATGCTCCTGGATGACTTTTTCCGTGCAAAAGAAAAAAAGAAAAAAAAAAAAAAAGACTGGATTGGATTGGATTCCTTATCTGTCGAAGGATCCAGTAGGTGTTCTAAAGAACTGAGCCTCCAAGACCGACGTATACTGCAAGGACAGCGGCAATGCCGGTGGACAAAAGCTCAGGGGTCTTTGATTGAGCAAAGTTGGTTTCTTGACTAGGAAGGGGACCTGGAAAGCCGATGGGCGGGGAAATAGTAGGATTGGATGTAGAAGGCGTTGGTCCTGAAGTTGGCAAAGGCGATGCTGAGGCTGGGTCCGCAGGGATCCTTTCGGCCTTCATGCACATACCAAGTGAGGCTAATGTGATATGCCAAATACCGGAAACAAAGACGAAAAGGTGAGTGTGAGAGAAATTGATTCGTTGCAGTAGCTTTCTATTGTTATACCCAGAAATCCTTAAGTTGCTGGTTCATCGCACGTTGGTTTCCTGGCTTATTGCCCGCTGGTTGTGGGCGGGCAGGAATAGTATGAGCAGAAATGAATCCTCTTATTACCATTGATAACAAAATTGATGGTTGAGTTGGTAGCGTTAATCTCCATCCCATTAGGGCCTTTGCAGAAACATTGCACCTGCATACGGGTGCACTCTCCATTTGAAAACTCGGTGAGGCAAGTGGAGTTTCCAGTTGATGAAGGCCCACACTTCCAATTTTTTGACGTATTACAGGAATTGGTGAATTCCGTGCACCAGTAGATCGCAGAGGCTGTGTCGTTGAGTTTAGGAGGTCCTAGCTGAGCACGAGTCAACCCTGTAATGGTGGCTAAAGCAAGAGCGTAAAGGAAAAGCTTCATATCGTAAAGTGGGCGGAAAACGGGAAGAGATGAGGAAAGAGAGAGAATGTACAGTAGAAACGATGGAGAAGCGAGTTGAAAGAAAGAAAGAAAGAAAGAAAGAAAGAAGGAGAGAGAGAGAGAGAGAGAGAGAGAGAGAGAGAGAGAGAAATGCTTTTAAGGGGACGGGAAGTGGCAGTGCTGCAAGCTATACCGAACTTGGACCAAAAAGACTAGTTTGGCATCATCGGTTGGTTACACAAGCGATGGTCCATAATGTCGCCGGCGTCTTTGCATAAAATGCAAATCATTTGACAGCGGGACTCGGTTCAGCAGGCATGATTATAAGGCAGCGAACAGGTACAATCTTTGTCGCACTGATTTTCGTTCGACTTTGAATTCTTCACACACAATCTCATATCACGATTAGTCGACTATAAGAATCTCTCCTCTTACTCAGACGCTGGAGTTTTGACAGCATGTCTTGTAACTCTGCCTTCTTTAGTCGCAATGCATGCGTCATGGTGTTTATTTATGTATTTGATGACAAGAATAGATCTAGAGTGGTAATAGTACGTAGAGTGATATTGGTAGGCAAAGTGTGAGAAGGTTCAAAGAGTGCAGAGTTGCACGCTGGTAGTCAACCTAACAAGTAGGGAGGGTTATGCTTTACAAGCTTGCTAGAGACAAGTCAAGTCATCATGATCTTTGTTCAGCTTCGAAGGTGAATTGCGAATACAGATGAATTATATGCCAAGAGAGGTATATAGAATCGGCGAAATTTGCTCAGAGTAGGCAATATCCAGGTTGCCAGCATTATGTTCTGATGTCATGTTGCGGACTAAATACAGCTCATCTAATCTACAGTGCCTGCTTTCATACGGTCCGTCTTCCTGAAAAGCGAAAGAGCTCGAAAAGAGCTCTATGAGAATATGAAAATAGTATTCTCAAGGGATCAGTAGATGTATTCACCAAGAGAAATGCGTGTCTGCCGAAAAACTCTAGTCAGCAGTCTTACCTACACTGACTTCTATTAAAGACTCTCAACCATATTACACAATAGCTTTTTGAGCAGACAATCGCGGTCGGACACTGTTCATATGATTGGACCACCACGAGCACACATCTTTGAATAAATCTAGGTTTTGTGCATCCGCTCCTTCTCACTCGTTCTACGACTGTCTTCTGTGTTTGTCTTCATTTCAGAGTCCGAGCTTCCACACTCTAAGTCCTTTTTTCATATTTCCTCATTAGTGATGCTGACGGTATATCAATCATTGCCCCATATCTTTCTTGTTGATCTTCAAGTCAAAGTATCTTTCGTCTTTTTTAGAGTATCATTCACAAGTGATATCATGCTGTCATTGGGAAGGTGCAGGTGTATGGCAGCTTCAGGACAATGTATGGATTGCATAACGGACGTTAAAAGGTTTGTGCAATTGGAGATGTTACATGTGACAATGGGTGCGAAGACTACGTACGTCCATGTATTTACTTTGGCTACAACATTAAGCTAGCATTAGAGCGTACAGAGAACGGTTTTGCGTATTGCAGAACTTTTGACTGATGTGAGATGGCAACATGCAAAAAAAAAAAAAAAAGGTCTGAGAAGGGTTGTCACACATAGGGGAAACCACATAGAATATTGTCATGCCAGAAAGACAAGGTCAAGAAGAGATCTCGTACTTTTAGATCTGAGATCCACATGTGCTGCTTTTAATCAGATCAAGTCCCACGTTCCCCCCCCCTCCCTTTTTTTTTTTTTTTTTTTTTTTTTTTTTTTGCTTTCCATACTGCTTGTTTCAAATCCAGCCCTTTCATTGTTTTCAAATCGAATTATTCTAAGGAATGTGGGGAGAGGCAGAAAATTGAAGCTAACGGGAGGGACTCTGGGGGATAGAAGAAAAAAACGGTTATCCAAAAGCGGCCAGCTGTGTTCGTTGCGAATGAAGTTTAGAAAAAAAAAAATGGCGACACAGGAGAGTGAGGTGGGCCTCAAAAAAAAAAAAGCTGAGTTTGTTTTTCTCTTCTTTTTTGCATAATGTTGATACACGGACACACACAGGTATTCTAACAAAGACCTGTTGCTAGCCTGGGCGAATGCGCCAGAGATCCAGGGTTCTTTCTTAGAATTCCCAAAGAGCCTCGCCATGCAGAGTACAGAAGGAGAACTGATACTCTTCCCCTTGGTAGTATGGTGTTTGGTGTAAGGATCCAAGTCGGTTTTTTTTTTTAAGTTTCTTTGTTGCGCTTGGTGCATCTGGTCACCACTGAGCGAGCTTTTACTCAATGGTGTTCCTCGTGAGTGCCGAGTTTTTTGTTCCACTATTGCCTCTTTTTTCTTTTCCTCTCCACCCTTTCGGCAAAAGGTAGAGGCTAGTTGAGAGAAAGCATTCAAACTGCTGCGGATGGGATGGAGCCAAATGAACCAAGTGGTACTTGAAAAAACAAAATGGAGCGAGATCTACTAGAGTATCCCATAATGTCAGGGAACTCATTCAGACACTGTTCATGTACATACTGTTTTTTTTTTGAACCCCGGGAGAAGAAGGAAGAGGCCATTGGCTTCTGAGATTGAAGTATTGTGCTGCCCTACGCAGACCAGAGTTCATTAGACAAACCGGGCGCTTAAAGGATCAAGGAAAGAGCGGGCAAGAGGGTGTTTTAGTGAAATCAATGGAAAAGCAAGAGGCTGAAGAGAAGGACGAAGGTGGAAAGAGGGGAAGGTGGACAAAACAAGTATTGTAGGGTGATGGTGGGTGAATTGTTGTTGAACACCACGTTTTTTGTTTTTGTTTTATTTTTTGTTTTTTGTTTTTTTTTTTCTTCCATACACAAGTGGGTCCATTGGGCCTACCTGGTAAACCTGTTACCATGAACATATTGAGACGAGGCAGCAGTCCATCTGTTTGTATGTTTTCGTATGTTTGGCAACTGTTGTGTTTGTGCTCTCAGTTCCACAGAGTTTCTCGTTTCTTACTCATGGCCATGACTCCATGCCAAATGCAACAACAAAAAAAAAAAACTCTAATGAAGGCGCTGGTTCAAATTCGGCTTATCAGATGTTGGTAACCGAGACGGAGCAGGGCGTCTCAAGATGGGTACTTATGCAAGTGGTTATCTGATCCTGGCTAGCCTGGGATATGGATCAGAGGCGTGCGAGTAGTGGAGCGAGACACGCGCGCCATGTTGAAGTGAGCTCTTTTCACACACACACACTCACCCCGCAATTGTCCGCAGGCCTCCTCTCGTTCCCAGTCTTACTCCGCTGATGAAATGCGACTGGGTACGGTTGCGCCAGGATTTTTTCTTTTCCATGTCTTCGTTCCCCGATCATTGCCAGAAAGGATCTGATAACAGGGAGTCACGGCCTCGACCGCTGCATCCTCTTTGTTTTCGTATATAAACCTGTGCCTTTTTTTCTTTGCCTCCACCTTTCTTTCTCCTCCTTCTTCATTCTTTGCTTACTCTTCTCACATCCCCTCAGTCCCCTCCATACCCACTCCCCCCACTTTTTCATATACCATGAAGTTCATTGCTGTCGCTTCTTTGGCCCTCCTCGGCGCTGCCACCGTTTCTGCTATTGGACCCGTTGACCCTACCAAGCTCTCTAGCGGATGGTGCTCCACTTTCAACGGCGCCTGTGAGGATGTTGCCAATGCTACCTGCGGTGATTCTACTTGGAGCACCTCCTGCGAGTCGTCCTTCAACAACGTCACCTGCGCTTCCTTCAAGGTTCAGTGCATCTGCAAGCCCTCCAACGGCACCGAAGTCAAGGATCTCTCGGCTGAGGCTCTTGCCGGTAAGTCTCTCTACACCCCCCGACGGGCCATGAACAGTGGATAGTCAGTAAATATGGTGAAGGACGGCGACAGATTCTTATAAAAACTCTTCATCCACCCCAAATTCAATAGGCTCATACAAGATCTGCAACAAGCTCGGTACCGAGAAGAACAAGACTGGTCCCGGTCTCGTTTCTACAGGACCCCTGGCCAACTCTACCGGCGGTAACAACAACACCAAGCAGCCTGATAACAACACCGGCAACAACACCGGCAACGGCAAGAGCGGTGCCAACTCGGTCCACTTGGCTCTTTCCACTGTTGGTCTCGCTATTGTCTCCTTGGGCATGGCGATGATGTAAAAAAGAAAAAGAAGCCTTCCCCCACTTTTTTTCAAGTTACTTTTGCATCCAAATCCATGAGAGGACCAGCGAGCAAGACTCATAGAAAGCGCAAAAAAGAACAGATTGTATCATACAAAAAACTGACCTAATACATAATACCATTCACATTCTCCTCCCAACCTCTTGGCCTTTTTTTTTGTTTGTTTGTTTGTGTCTGGTATATTTGGTGTTGTATTCTTACTATTCCCAGTCTGTGACCACATGGGACGCTCTTAAGTGTCGTGAAAAGTGCACGAAACAAGACAGAGCTACTTCAGCAAGAAGGGAGAGAGAGAAGAGCGACTCTTACATGGACAATAATGTGGAGGAGAGATCGAGTCTGAATTGCTTTCAACATGAAGAGAAAAAAAAAAAAAAGAATGACAAACTGATTCTCCATTCCCACGATTTGTCCCAGTGATTACCTACCCTAAGGCGGTAAACATGCTTTTGTCCTATCTCCGCTTTGGAATGTACGTAAAAAAAGCTCTGTTGTCCTTCCTCCCTCCTTTTTTTGGATAAAGAAAACCATGGTAGAACCAGGGAGAGGACCTCTTTCAACACTTTTTCCCATTCACAAAATAGCTCTACCAGCTTGTTGGAAGGAAAAGGAGCTAGAGATACATCCAGGGGAGGGAGGTGGAGGAGGAGTGATGGTTGGACAACTGCAACAATGACGAAAAGTCCCGCAACGGAAAGGACTCTTGATCCGACAAAGTGTCGAAAACAAAAACAAACAAAAGAAGGCTGCCAGGGAAGAGGAGGAGGAGGAGGAGGAGGAGGAGGAGGGATGCTGCTGGATGGGACATCCAAAACCTTGAACACTTTTGTTGTATCAACCAAAGGACAAATAAAAATCCGGGTTTCCCATTCCGGCTCGGGGCCCTTCCCTCCTCTCCCCCCTTTACCCTTCCCTCTCAAGTTGCTTAGAATGACCTTTATTCTTCATAGCAGTTCACTTCCAAGTCAACGCTTTTTTTTTTTTTTTTTTTTTTGCATTTGATACCAAGAAAACCAATCTGAATTTGATCCAACTAAAAAAGTATAATAGTTGAAATACAACCATCAGGGTCCTCTTCGTCTCTTAACTCTTACGAGAACCAGGGATCGTAGGCAATTGGCGAAGTCCCAGTTCCAGTTCACTTTTTTTTTTTTTTTTAAATTGCAATGAGTGTGATTTCTTCAACAATAAAGGATCGTGTCAGTCTCATCTGGCAGAGGTGGTAATGTAACATGCTCATCCTGCTAAAGGAATATCATTCTTTCGTAGAAGCCTCCCTTTTACTAGACTTCAGTCTTGTTAGCCACGTCAGTTTTTCCTCTTCGAGTAATAGTAATAGTAATGTAATACAAACAATGTAAGCCATGGCATGAGTGAAGGACGGTATTCGATATTCGATATCTGAATTTCTAGGACATAGGCTTGGGAGAGAGGCATTCCGAGTATATCCTTTCTCATTTCTTTTCTTTTCTTTTCTTTTCTTTCTTTCTTTCTTTCTTTTGCGAGTAATGTTACAGTTGAGTTTTCATAAAAAAAAGGTGGGAACCTGATAGTCAAGTGTGCGAGGGGGGAGTTGGGGTAGAAATAATACTACTAGCAAACAAACATCAAAACAATAAATATTAAGAAAAAAAAAAAAAAAAAAGAAAAAAAAAAGTTCATCATCCACTTGATCCTGTCGGACTGTTAGATTCAGAGGGTGCGGTTGGGGTGGGCGAAGCACTCGTCACAGCCTTTGACTTTTCGCCCGCATCATTGGGTTCTACTCGTTTCTCTTTAGATTCCACATTCGTTCCTCCGTCTCCAGTCGATCCCACTGAACTCGAATTTGCACTAGTCCTCACCGGTGCTGCTGACCGACCAGTTGTTGCATTTGGTGTCGTCGACGGTGAAGACGATGTTGAGGTCGAAATTGACGCTGGGGCGGATGTGGAAGGTGTTGTTGAAGCCGACGAAGGACCTAAACCCAGACCCACCGTCCCTGTAGATAGTACTGCTTTTGCAGAAGGACCGGCTGATGCTGTAGAAGGCGATGAGGACGTAGAGGTGGTTGTCCCGACTGGGATCTCGGTAGTGAGCCATTGTTCTAACAGTGGTTTGACGGGCGGCCCACCACCATCCAATCGTTCCCGGAATCTAAATACAATCAGACTCTCGTTCCTCTCTGGATTCAACAGCTCTTTGTCAAATCTAAGGATTGAGTCAGGTATCAAACGCTCGGAGCTGTTAGTGAAACAAAGAAGAAAGGAATAAAAAGACATAGGAAGCAATGTATCTTGCCAAGTAGAGATAGTGCCATCTTCTCGGGATGGAGGTTATCATTACCGTGTAAGATACTGTTTCAAGACCGCCTTGAGGACAATCATACTCTCGCCATCGCCAACATCAATTACTTGGAATTCTGTCCCTTCTATCGCCTCCTTCCATACGTCGATATCAGTTCGTTCCCCAGTTGTCCCGCGACTACTACTGCTACTACTACTACTGCCTCCTCCTCCTCCACTACTACCTCCACTGCTACCACCACCGTTGCTGCTGTGGTGCACCAACTTGATCTGGAATCGGTTTTCATACAGCACGACAGCGCAATTCGGATATGCGAAAAAAGCATTATTGGGGCCAAAGGCAATCGAAATAGTCGGAAAATGCAACGGGAATGTTGCCGTGTTGTTCGTATACAGGTTCTTGGTCGCATACAGGGATAAAAGTCCTTCGTCCGCAAGGTGTTGCATCGTCATCGAAGTCACCGCCGATGCAGCTGCTTGACTCAGCTGGTATCGCTGTGCACCTGCATTAGCATAGGCTTTTAGTAATGACAGCTTGGCGGCAGCTGTCAATGGTATAGACGATTTACTCGAACCTACCGCCGTGCTTGAAGTGGTCGTCGTTGTCGATGTCACTGGAGTTGACGGAGCTGATCCTGGCGTTGCTGTTGTTGGTCCGTTAGTACTGGGGTTCTGAGTCGCAGACCCTGTTGTCGCGGTTGTTCCAGTTGAAGGCCCTGACGGTGGTGCAGCGACCGGCCCTGGAGTGCTCGTAGTTGCTTTTGATCTGGGCGTCCGTACTCCTGTTGCGCCTTGTTTGGCAGTGGCAGACTTGGCAGTTCCTGATTTGCCGCCTCGAGTACTCGTTCCAGTCCTTGTTCCCGACCCTGTCAGCGCAGTTGCGCCTGATAAAGGCAAAGCTGATGGAGAAGACGATTGCTCTCCTTGTTCCTGGTTTGGCGAAACATTAGCAGTCACTGTCTCTGTCGAATTCGGTACTTCTGGTGAGATGATGGCCGCGGCAACCACAGGGTCAGGGCCCACTGTAGTGGCAACAGCCTCGGAAGCAGGGGTTGCTTCTCCAATAGCTGTATTCGGAGTTACTCCTGATCCTTTTGATCCGGATTGAGCCTTCCTGCCTGGTCTGCCTGGGGGTTTGGTATTCTCACCAATTTGGTGAATAGGCACCATCTTGGGACCTACAGCTACTGACCCTAGAATGAATGAAAGTTGACAAGTAGTAAGTTTTAGGGTCAATTTGGATGAAAAGAAAAAGAAAAAAGAAAAAAGAAAAAAGAAAAAAGAAAAAAGAAAAAAGAAAAAGAAAAAGAAAAAGAAAAAGAAGAAAAAAAAGCTGTGGCCAGAGTGATTCTGCATACCTTTGTTTGACTGCCGCTTCTTTGAGGAAGCAGGTTTCTCTACACCATCCAATTTGGACCCATGCGAATCTCTTTGTTTTGCTCCGCTATCAATTGCATTCGATTCCTGCTGTTGCTGTTGCTGTTGCTTTGAGGCTGCAGTGCCTCTTCGACTACCTGCCATTTTTGTTTGAATCCTGCTCTCTTCAATTCCAGCAGCATAGGCTTCCTCCATGGATTGGGCCGTCACCAGATTCTCTTTATGCATCCGCAATGCTGCGTCCGCTGTCGTGGTCAGTATTGGAGGAGGGGGAGGAGGTTTTGGGAGATGCACTGTTAACGCCATCGGCGGGGGTAGAACGACTGACGGGGGTGCCATAACCGTCGCTACGACTGGATTCGCTGGTGGAGGCGAAGGCGAGGGCGAGGGCGAAGGGGAGCGAGGTGGTGGAGAGTCTTCCTTGGTAGCTTCAGACGAATGAATGCGAGCCTTGGTATATTCAAGCTTCCCGTTTCTCCACTTTACACCGCAGGCATTACAGAGCGTATGGGGTCCATCGGGTCCTCGTCTCCACATTGGTGTCTTGGTCGAGCCACAGTAGGCGCATTTCTTTTTTGTTTGGGATGCTGAGGAGTCTGCTGCCTGTGAACCTTTTTTAGATGCATCCTGTCCTGCTTTTGAACGTTTTCCTTTCGATCCCACTGCTGTAGTTTGTTCATTCTAAGGCATTAAAAGAAAAAAAAAAAGGAAAAAAAAAGACCAGCAGCCGCATCAGAACTCATACTGCGATGATATTCTAAGAGCAATGTAAAAAATAGTTCAGTATATCAATTTTACCTCAAGCTTCCTTTTCGGTGCTTCAAGGCTGTAAAGAGACACAACTCTGTTGTCTGGGAGCTTTTTGAGCCCCAATGGCTCTAATTGGTCATCTGGAAAGTCTGTTGGTAGGTTGTATTGGACATAGGACCGGGCTGGGATATGCTTCATCCTTTCCATCATAATCCTGTAGACAGCTGTCGACTCCATTGTTGAATGCTCAAGCCCACGCCAAAGATCGACCGTCGCTTGGATAATGACCATTGTCGTTGCTTGGCCATATCCTAAAATACCACCGGGTCCTGAAATAGAGGAATTGGCCAAAGCCGTGGGACCATGTCCTGACTTTGATCCTTCAGGTGAGGTCTGAAGATAAAATGAGGCAAAGATCCTGGCAGGATCCTCTCCATTCTCGGGTGCAAACTCAATCGAGGCCTCATGAGGAAAGAGCCATCGAGCTCCTGGGTTTTCTTTGAATTCGAATGCAATCTGGTGTCGTGGTCTCTGTTGTCTTGCTGCTAATGCCCTGGCCTTTGCCGAGGGCGCTGGTGTTGACGTTCGTACTAGAGAGACCTTCGGTTTTTCTAGTTCGGTAAGTTCCACAGAAGGCTTGACCTTTGTAGGCTGTTCTGCCTCGTTGTTCTTTGAACCCAGTGTAGGTTCAGGCTGTTCTTCTTTGATAGCGGCACCCTTCGCCTCTGAAGTACCCGATGGCGTCGGAACCTCAGTCATGACTGGCTGGATAACATCTACATCCATAGCTGCTGAGTCGTTCATGGTAGATTGTCTCTCAAATGTAGTGCTCTGGTCAACAGACGGGGCTTGGACATGCTCACAGTCATCGGTCCTTTCGCTAACCTCCATATCATTAGTGTCAGCGCCACATTTGTTGACTGTGTCAACGTGCATCTCGGTTGAAGCATCATCCGAGCCAGCGGATAGTTCCATTTTTGATGTTGATGTTGTTTCTGGTGTAGGTTGCCTCTCGGCAGCTTTCGCCGCCGATGCCTTTTCTGCCTTTTCTACTGCTGCTGCAATACTGTTGGTTCGCGCAATAATCAATTCAATGACTCTCTCTGGTGCTGGTGAACCTCCTAAAACGACAGCAGGTATAGCCGGTCCAGTGGACACGGCGTTCATTTGGTTTTCACCACCCTCATCGCCATTATTGTCGCCATCAATTTCCATTGGTCCTGCAGATGTTGTTAGGTCTATCCCCGCCACCAACTCTTCTGTTGAAGGTACTATTGGCGCAGGCAGGGGTGGATTATAGACATGGTAAAACTTGGTTTCCAGGAAGATGTGGGGACCGATACAAACGGTACAGACTCCAGCCAACGAAAGCTCCGATGCAAACTTCTTCCCTCCAGGTCCTCGTGCAGCAGGTTCGGGCACAAATCGTGGGAAGGCAGTATGAGTCCATGAGTAGCGAGATTGAGTCAAGGTTGCCTGAAGGAGGGCACTATTTATGAGCGATATGCGGGATAGTAGGCACGTTACCAAAGAGGAAAAAAAAAAATAAGAATAAGGAAGAATTAGAGCTGTATGATAGTAAAGACGCGGTCAAGTGAGTTTCACCCCGATTCTTTTACTCAAGATCAATTCTCACGGACCTTTCAGTTACACTCATGGTCGGATGGTGTCCTCTGTGAATAGAAATAAAGTTGTGAGAAAAGAACTGTTTGCACCAAGGTTGCAAATGAGTGTAGGGGCAATGGTAGAGCAATTGGCCACTGGAAAAAAGTAGGTTGCATCCGCTACTGAAGTATCTACAGGTATCCAATGAACTCGATCGAAGTCATCGACAATGGTCGCTTGGACAAGCTGGTAGGAATCGAGTCGCCAAAAGACTAGAACGAGCAGGAAAGAATAAAAAGGAGAGTAGAACGCTTCTTCTGCAGGACAGAGCCAGTCAATGACGAACACCACCTGTGAGAAGATGTAATTCTCCCATCAGCATTGGGTCCATCCACATGGAGAAGTGAAATGACAAGGTCCATTTGATGGGTGGCGTCGCTTCATGAAATGATGATTCAATAAAGAAGAGTAAGGTATAGGATGCTAACAATGCAACTCGTAACGCGAGCTTTTCTCCTTACCGATACAGTACAGGAGCAGGGTTCTAGGGGTATGATCCGTTGCTGAGATTGCAGGACTGGAACAGGAAATGCGCGATGTCAATGCTCTCACTCAAAAAAAAAAAAAAAAAAAAAAAAAAACCATGACTGCCAAATATTCCATTGGTGAAACGTATCTGGCACTCATGCAAATCTACGTCAACCTGGCGCCGCGTGGGTATAAAAGAGCAAAAAAGTTCTCGGTGCTTTTCATTCTACTACCTCTGGGACCTCGCTCTGGTCTACATACCCAATCTTGTCTCTACACAGGATCCGAGCCAGGTCCAACTCTGCTACCTTTCCTTGTCCTTCAGCCTCCCAATCACTATGACCGCAATTGCAGTCCTTTCCTAGTGACTCACTCACCCTTGTCGCCCCAGAGCCTGTCCTGGACATGGCTGTTGTTTCAGTCTCGTTCATGAAAGGGTTTGCACTTGCTTGTCCACACACTGAGGGAGATGTTGGAGCTGAGGCTAGGAGCCCCTTGGCCACTAAACGACTTTCTACAGTCCTCATAAACGTCCCCAATACTTGTCTTGAGATATCAAAGTCCATACAGGTGTTGTGAACTGCATACAACACCGTCAAGAAGCCAATCTGATATTCCTGGTTGTATTCAAGCGACCCCTCGCGTGGGAAATCCAGCTGCACAGTCCTGCATTGGTTTTGTCCCTCTAGCACCTCTCCTTCTTTTACTCCGCCTCCATGCCATGAAGAATGGGGTATCTCTCCAGAATGGGGAACTGGCTTTTCATTGCTTCTGCTTGTTTTTTCATTCCCTCCTTTGGGCCCATGTTGAGGGGAGGTCGCAAATGTGCTACTGTTGCCAGTAGTCAATTCACTGCCGATTCCAGAGTCTGATTCAAGCGATGTGGTTGGTCTCTCCTCACCAAATGGGTGAGAGTTCTGTTGTTGTTGGCGAGATGAAGTCCTCTGCACTAATTCTGGGTGAAGTCCTGGAACAGGACCGAGATTGGTTCCTGTCGAGTATCCATGCTGTTGGAACGAAAGCTCTAATCCTTCTCTAGCAAGCTCATCCTCCTCAAACGCCGCCTCACCGGCCTCCGTCACCGCCAATTCCTTTGTGCACGATTGAAGCCGCCTTGCAGTCAGAGCCGTATGGAAGAGCGTGTGAGAATTAGAAATGAGGATATCAGCATCTTCCTCACCATGAATCAAAAGTAGTGGCGATTTAATTGTCTAGTTAACCATACAAAGAGTGATAATTTTGGGTTAGTTTTCTAGAGCAAAGGTAGAGTATAGTCGATCCTACCTCCACTAGAGATACTCAATTTTACCTCGACTGCGCGCACAGTCTCAAATCGATCAGTGATTTTCATCTTGAAATGGTTTATCAGCATGGGGAATCTTGCAAATGGCCGGACAATAGGTATTCTTCGATAAGCTGTCATCATGTCAGGCATAGAAGTAAAGGCAGCATCCAGGACCAAGGCCAGAGGGGTTTCGTTCTGGTCCTCTAGCTGAAGGCACAGATTCGTCGCAATTCCTGATCCTAACGAGTGTCCATAGATCATAACTTTGCGGCTCTCGACTCGGTCCGTGATCCAATTCCAGGCGGCGAGTGCATCAACTTTGAATCCAATCTCGGAAGGGAAGCCTTCCGAGTCTCCATATCCTCTGCAGTCCATAGCGATCACATGTGCAGATGGAAGGGCTGTTTGGATGCCCTTGTATGTTGCCACTCGGTTGGACTTGCCGCGATCGCCTAAGGATGCGGCATTAAAAAAGAGTAGATGGTAGAGACATGTTGGATAGGGTACCCTAGTAATATTTCGACCGATAGTCAAGAAATGTGAAAGTATTCCTTACCGACTTGGCCGTGGAAATAAAGAACAACCATCTCTGCCTTGTGGAGAGCATCCTCATAGAGCATTTCCGCCTTTCTATCCATATTAGCCACATGATCATCATCGGTGATATCCACACCCGCAGTAGAAGTATCTGTAGCTGAGATGGAGCGACTTTTGAGCGCATGGATCCTCTCGAGTGTCAGTCGAGGCGTGTTGTTTGGTAGAATGTGCCATGCGCCGAGCATAAGCCCATCTGGGGTCGATATCCGGATATTCCGTGTTGAGAATGCTATAAGAAAGGAGAGTAAAAAATATTTTCAGGGCCTATCCAAGTTACTTAAGAATGACTTGGATTGAGAGGGAGCATATTCTTTCACGCGACCATTTTCTACCGTATCACGCAATGCCACAACAGAGACTTACGTCTAAGCGTGTATGCCTCAGGTGTGAGGAGCCGCACAGGGTTCTGGAGGCGGAGCCAGTGCGCAAAAACAAGGTATGCTTGTGTCCAAGGCACAAAGAGAAGAATGGCTAGTGAAGTCTATTATCGTGGGAGAATTAGGGATGGGACAAGAGATAAACGCAGGTCAGCCTGCAAAGTTGCTCAGAGTCCATTGGACACCCTGCATTCATTCATTGAGCTTGATCTTTCTGGCAACAGACAGTCGATTGGAATTACCACATAGGCAGCCAGTAGGAGGATCACGCCTAATATGCCCAGAATGAGCATAGTCGCTAGTAAATTGAGAATCATCCTTAGCTACCCGGCAGCCTTGCTGGATGCGGAGCGATTATCTGAATGAGGTTGTCAAACAAAAAAAAAAAAAAAAAAAAAAAATGAATGCGATGTTGTCGGTCTGGGGTGTGAAATGAGGACAGGTATTCGCTGGCTCAAATAATTGGTACAATGGATGAAAAGAGAATGAGGTGATGACAAAGAGAGAAAGAGAAAGAGAGAAAGAGAAGAGAATGCTCGGACCATACTATTTTTTTTTTTTTTTTTTTTTTTTTTGGTACCCAGTTGAGATTTTCTTTCCACCACTCCATAACCTTTCACTCCATGCCAAAAGAGACCTTTGGGGCGCGAGACTCTTCACAAATTTGAGCAGTGATTGGTCAAAGGGAACCGAATTCTGCCTGTCCACAGAGCTGAAGACACCTATCCGTCCTTTAATCTCCTTGTCCATGTCGTATCGGCTCTCCACTTCAGTGTCTTCTTTGAATGTAGCTTGGGAAGAAGGATTCGTGGAAGTAAGAGCCAAAAGCACTTTCAATGCTTCTGAGCTGTCACTCATACTCACACCTATCCTGTGTTGACCCGTTGCTGGGTCCAGTAGCACACATGTGTTACTTTAACAGAGGACTCTTCTTCTACAGCTTGCTTGCTTTCTCAGGAGGGTTAAACCAAGTCATCTCAAAGGCTTACATGAGAGCGAGTGAGAGAGAGAGAAAGTTGAAGAGGCAGTGGAAAGATATCACGAACGAAATCTAGAGGCATAATAAAACTGGTGACGGTGGAACGATGCATCGCTTTGTACTATTGAGTGAAGCTGGTGTCCGTCCCATCATTCAATGTCACACGATACACTAAAGCCCCAAGACAACTACTCCAAGAGATCTGGTTTTTGTTTAAATTACTACTTTGAGTAGCTAGCTACATCATCACTGGCCAGCCTGAATGGAGAAATTCTTCCTGAACTCCACTCAACTCTAGATTCCGGTTCGGCAAAGCTGACTGTTGTTGCTGGTGTTGTTGTTGCTGCTGCTGTTGCTGAAGAATTGGTTGGGATTGTCCAATAGACATCAGCAACTGCTGCGGCTGCTGTTGCAGCAGCTGTTGCTGTTGCAGTTGCGGCTGAGAATAGGTCGGTTGCATCGTCGAGTTCTGGGGTAACGTCAGATATGTATTAATTCCATGACCATGCTGTGAGAATAAATTCCGGGTATTGTTGTTCATCTGGACTGACGGTTGTGAAAGATATATGTTGTTTGAATGCATTTGACCGCCGCTGGCCGCTGCAGCCTGAGCAAGCGTCTGCTCTAATAGCGCTTGAACCTGGTCTGCAGTCAGTTCTTCATCCATCAATCCAGTAGTAATCGATGGGTCTGTCGCCACGGTGGATGGTATGATTCCTGAAGGCGTGCCTGTCGATGTCATCGTCGTTATTGTCGTCGTTGGAACAGCACTAGCGGTGCTGGTAGTGGCTAGCAACTCGGATGATGGATCCGCAGACTCGACTTTCATTGTCATAAACAAACCCGTTGAGGGATCTATAATGCCTGCATCTCCTGTATTAGCGACCGTTGTTGTCGTCGCCGAGGGTCCATAGAGTGTTGCGTTTAAGAGTCCATTTGTGACTGCAACGGCCGTGGCCGCCGCAAAAGCACCGTTAGGGCTGTTCATTGTCGATCCTGTTCCTGCTCCCACTCCTGTAGAGGTAACTGAGGTAGTGGTGCTTGCATTATTGGTAGTGATAGTACCCGCGATATTAGATGATGCGGTGCTGGTCGCAATAGACCCGTCCAATAGCTGGGCCGGGTTCATGTCGGTTGTCATCATCCCCGTACTTGTGTTTCCTCCAGGCAGGAAACAAGTCATGCCAGTCGAAGTTAGGCCAGTGGACGCACTCATTTCGTTCCAGAACTGAGGATTAAGAGTGTCGAATAAACCGACCTGTTGGCCAATTTGTCCATACAGCTGCTGTGCTTGTTGTGGAGGCATCTGGAGTTGCTGTTGTCGCTGCTGCTGCTGCTGCTGCTGCTGAAGAGCCATCGCCAATACCTGTTGATGTTGCTGCTGCTGCTGCTGCTGCTGCTGCTGCTGGCTACCAAATCCAGGGAATATCTCGCTTGCAGTAGCCGATGCATTGCCAAGGGGTTGCTGCATCGTTCCCATCACCTGAGGTTGGCTGAGAATGGCCTTGGATGTTTGGAATTGTTTTAAACTTTCCATCACCTGAGGTCCCGCAAATGGACTAATAAACTGAGACACCTTTTGAAGCTTTCCTGGGTGCATGTATCCGTTCGTTGTCGAGTTCCCACCAATTAATCCCGTTCCTGCTGTAGAGGTTCCCTTTATGCCTACTCCTCCAGGGGTTGAAAATACTGAGGATTCTTGAAGACTGCTGATGTTATTCCGTTGCTGAGCCTCATGTTGGAGTTGGCTATGTCGTTTACGATGAAAGCTAGTCGTCGTCGTCGTTGATGGCGACATCAATGCTGACGGCCCAATCTGTGGCATCGGGGGAGACAGCAGAACTGATCCACCTCTAGCCCTGGCACGCTCTTGTTTGCCGATCTTGACAAGTCGGCTGATATTCTTTGAATGGCGCCCTCCTGCAGCCACCTCACCTGGACTTGATCCGGACAAATTTGACGATGCTGAAACGCCTCCAGATAGTTGTCCCTCCTGACCAGAGACCTGGTGTCCATGACTGTGTCTTTGTCCATGGCCACGACCTTGAGCCTGTATGGGCGTGCCCGCAATCCTCCTTCCACCGACTATCCTTGATCTCTTAGCAATCGCCAAATTCTTGATCGCTCCTGCACAGATGTGGACCGTTGCCTGGGACATCCCCTTGACTGAGTGCATAAATTCATCAAAGAACTCCAGTACACAGTTGAGAGATTGCTCGTCACAGTTGGCTCTTGGCGAGGAATAAAATTCTTTAAAGAACCGGAGGATGTAGTCGAATTGAGCCGACGCCTCCTGCGAAATCTGAGCATCGGTCGATTTCATGTACACAACATGGATTCGGATCGCATTCAGCATAGCATATTCAGCAACTGAAGTTAGCTCAAATGCCTTTGGATAAGTCCGGGCAAGAACTTTGGCAATGTCTGTAATCTTGGTTGCTGCCTTAATACAGATATCCTGTGAACGATAGGGTGAACGCTTTAGGTGCTCTGATGAAGAGAGGTAGGGTTTGTGAAGGAGAATCAGCGCTGACTCATAGAGCATTTGTGCAATGCCTAAAAAGAGAGAGTGTAGGAGAGAAACAGGTGAGTAAAATTTACCACCATTCTTCCACGCCAAGGCGAGCCGAAGTCGGTCATCAAAAGAGTAGAGGCTACTCTACGCCTTGTCCCTTACCTGCACGCGAGTTGTACTGGGCCTGAGAGTCATCAGGTTTCATATCAAAGTTGAATCTGAGAGCGGCTGGAAGTTGAAGCTGCCATTGGATCAGCTGCTGCTCATAACTCTTAGGTAAACTTCCTGGCACCATATCCTGGACTTCGCTCGCATTAAAGATATATCTCTTGATGTTCCGGAAGATCCTCCAGAGTCGGCAAATATACACCAGAAACAAGGTCTGAGCTGTCTCAGTTTCTGACTCTCCCTCCGTAGGTACGATCATTGGCACATCAATCTCTGTATCATCAATCACTGGTCGACGTCCAGTCACGCTAGCAGACGAGCTATCGGCACCGTAGATACACCAAAAGACACGTTTCCTAGCCTCTTGCACCTGCTTATCGGGAATCCACCGATCACATTTTCGATGCAGACCCAGGTCGAGAGCCATCGTTATAGCCTGCTGTCGATAGCTATACCCTAGACCTGATATCCTTGGATATCGGGACAGCATGATTAAACCCTGAACTGTCGAAAGCCGAGGAATGCCAATGCAATAGTCGAGAACCATTCGTGCTCTCTCAAAAAATGGTGTTCCCAGAGTTTTAGGATCATTCGGAGTCGAGAAGCAGGAAGGGTGAATGTAATCTCCTGTCAATGCTGAGGCCATGAACACACTGTTTAGAAGGAAAATACTCTGAGGTTCAAACCGATCTTCTAGTGCTTGTAAGAGGGTCGTTTTCTGAATCATTGGCAAATAAACGTAGTAGTGCTAAAATGGACAAGTAGTAGTTACAGAACAAAGAAGCCATGCTAGTCAATCGTGGGCGGCCTAAACAATCGACAGCTAGAGCTGTATAAAACGGCACATATCGCCCATTCAATAGCCGGTTCGTGTACAAACCTGGTAATAAATATCGAAAAGAGCATCGATGACTTCTACAGGTGGCAGGACAGTAGCCTCAGCGGGGATATCGATGTTATGGACATCATGAACATCAAATGAAATCTCTTCGTCCCAAAACTGATTTTGATCCGTCGAAGTGAAAAGCATTGAACCCTTTCCAAAGTAGACTGAGGCGTCAAATAAGCGAAGTTTATCCATTGTTGCTGCTAGTTCTCCAAGGTCCTCATCATCGCCCGAGCTTTCTGCCTGAGTGTGCTCAACTGTTGGTGTAAATAGTGGCATTGTTGACGATGCCGTCTACAAGCGGAGTAACAAGAGGTAAATGAGCATATTAGCCATGGTAAAGTTATTGCTAATCTTTAGTACAAGACAACATATCCAATCATTTAAGTAGTTAGGTAGTCGACTTGCCTGGAGTTCTGGAGTGAAGAGTGGTTCAGAGTATGGTTCCTCCTTAAGTGCCTTTTGCCGTGGTGTGCTTGCTCCTGTGGATCCCGCCATTGCAGAAGCAAGTGTTGGTGTCATTGATGTATCGATAGACTAAATATCCCCATAACAATCCAGAGTAGATATTGATAAGTCTTTTGCGTGCCTGATGCCAACGGACCCTTTTTTTTTTTTTAAAAAAAAAAAAAAAAAAAAAAAAATTAAGCTTAAGATAGAAACGTACCATAGTTGACGGACTGGTTACACCTTGAATCCATGGTGGCTCTGGGCGACTAGTGGCTTTATCGAGAGGCGAGTTGATGTCCATCCAGCCATCATCGTTTGATGTATCCATTGCGGTTGTAGCTGAGCCAGAAGGCTCTGAGGCTGTGACGATTCGTTGAGAAGTCTTTGAGCTTGATGAAGAAGTGCCCACTCCTGTGTCTGCTCCTATCGTGGCGCTCGCGCCTGTTCCTGAGGCATAGCTGGCCTGAGCGCCTTTTGAGGAGCCCTTTTTATCTGAAGGCATGACCTTACTAAGGAGTGTTTCCATTTGACTCAGACGTTCCGAGTAAGTGGACTCGATGGTCTCGAGACGAGCTTCGAGGATCTCAACCTCAGATGTTGGTTTCTTGCGCTTTGAGGCGGGGGTCTTTCCAAGGAGGAATGTGCATTCCATAAGTCCTGCATAGAGACATGGCCCGCATGTTGGCCGGACTTGGTCACACTTGGTCTATGCGAGAGAAGAGCGGGACAATGTTTTGGGTAAGTATGAATCACACTCTATCTCTCAAGTTCGGGAAGATTCAGACCGCCAAGGGCAGTGGAAGGCTCGGAATGGCGACAAGAAGCATCAAGGTTCAGTGGCCAGGTTCCTGTCATACACGAATAGGGTTGTTCGTTCAATCTATGGGAGAGCAAAAGTATGAACCTTTTTTTTTTTATGATTACGAACCCACTGACCGAGTGAGGCTTTTCCGGCCGGGGTATCATAATCCCCATCCTTCCATTCGAAGGACGAAAATCTCCTGTCTGGCGCTGAACAAGGCACTCTGTCGACCATACATGGCATTGTTCGATGCGCCGCAGTTCCCCCAGACGCCAAACATTGTCAGTGATCTCTTTTTGAGGAGCGTTCATCTGACGGGCACCAACACACAACAATTGAGTTCACACGCGCAGTTGTAAAAAGTCCAACCCAGCCTACCCACTGAGCCCTGCCTGTTAGGCAATCTCCCGCACACATCACTCAACATGCCCAAAGAGTACGTGTTGGATCGTGTCCATTTTAGGACCCTTTGCGAGATGTAGATACTCTTCCGTCGATACGCCCTTTCAAACAAGCGTGCAGAGCGACGAATGCAGCGGGTGAGAGAACACCCAGACCAGACCGTGTTCTTTTTTTCCTTTTTCTTTTTCTTCTTTTTCTTTGTCCCATCGAAGGAGAAGGGAGGATGAGGATGAGGATGAGGATGAGGATGAGGAGAGAAGCAATTGCCGCGCGGTGTCTTGTGCAACAAAAAGGTTGGGAAAGGATTCATTGGAGTCAAGGGCCAACCACATACTCTCTGTTTTCCCCAGTTCGACTCGGACAGCGCAGCTTCACGCATGGCCAAGACAGGGTTAAGCTCATGGATGCTACTGCAGGGGTGTCGGCGTCATGTCCCTCGAATCGAGGCAAATGACTTCTGGAAGATCGAGCCCACTGAAAAGAGATAGAGTGAAGATATAGAGCGAGCACATGGAGAATATCTCTCAATCTCGCTTGCTCAGAGGTTCGGGAGCTTCACTTATTAACTGGACAGGAAAAGAGACAGGATGACTCTATGGGGGGGGGGAGGTTGCTTGTTTGTTTGATGGGCTGGCAGGCTCGAGGGAAGGAGGATGTGCTGTACCACCAAATGTGGAAGATGGAGACAGCCCATATTCATACAACACGAGAAAGAGTGGGCATTGGGGCGAGGACGAAGTTGGGTAGTGGTGCAGGTGAGAGCTGCCCGCCTGAGTACATGAGTGACAAAAGGTTGACGGGACTAAGATTAAACCACTGTTCTCTTCCACCTTTTGGGGTACTTGGTCTGGCGAGCGTTGCAGACTATGATCAACGTCGGGGAAAGGTTGGGACTAGGCGGCGCCGGGAGCGGACGGGAGCATGGATGGCGGAAGGAGACTCGCAGATTCGTAAGAGGAGAGGATAGTTTACCTTACGTCGGCGGCACTGGTCGCATCCGAGGACGACGGCTGTCCTCTTTTTCTTTGGTTTTATCGTCGCCATGGATGAAAAGCTAATTTGCGTGGGGCCTCTTTATGGAGAGGCTGGGTGCCGTATTGGTGGCGGACGGTGACAAACAAGAGCGGAGAAGAGTCGTGGCAGGAGAAAGATCGATTAAAGGGTCAGGAAGAAGCGGCGCAAGGTGCAGATGCTCGGATGGGTGAAGAGCGAATGAAAGAGTCGGAAATGTGAGAGCGGCAAATTGAGAGGAAGATTGAAATGAGATTGGTTCAAGTTGGGTGAGGACTGAGCGTGAGACTGGCTGGGGATTAGGATTAGGATTAAGATTATTAGGACAAGAACTAGGGCTAGGATGCGATTTGCGATGGTGGTGGAGAGAACTAGAGAGAGAAAGAAAAAAAAAAGAGTGAGAGGGTGAGAGAAAGGAAAAGTGAGAGTGGAGAGTGAGTGAGAATATGGGTGAATGAGTGAGTATTTGTGCGATGAAGGCGGATGGCGAGACGAGGCAGAGAGACAAGGCAACGAGAATCGAGAAGAGTGAGAGAAACAGGCGGGTGAGGCGGGTGAGATGCAGGATGAGCAATTAGGGAGGGATGGGCGTCTAGCAGGATGAAAGGAGAGAGAAAGAGAGAGAGAGAAAAAGAGAGAGAGAGAGAGAGAGAAAAACAGAGAGAGAGAGAGAGAGAGAAAAGAGAAAACGCGCAGGGCGTGGGGATGCGCAGTAATAAGCGCTTGATCAAGTGGTGGGATTTGGCGATGGCAAGGAGAAAGAAAGAGAGATCAGGTCAAGGCAAGGCAGCACCTGGCGTAAAAAAAGAGAGTCTGTGCAGGGGTCGTGCCCATGCCGTGCTGCTGGGAAAGTCGCCTTCCTTGTAGAAAAAAAAGAAAAAAAGCCAAGCATGGTCTGCCAAGAGCTGTCTTTTCCCTCGCTCAAAGTCACCCTTTCTTCTCGCACATGATCCATGCACCCTTGTCTCAACTGACAAATGAAGCCACCATCAGGCATCAGCAATGTTTCCCATGCGCCATGAGGCGTTTGAACGTGAACTGCGGGCAAATTGAAGCCGAGCGTTGGCAAGAGGTGGATCCCAGGCAAGGCCAAGAGGAAAAAGGTGTGAAGAGACTATCTGTTGGACCAATCGCACCTTTTCCGATGCCCTCTCTGACACTCAAACCAAGTCAGGCCAGAGCCATGCGAGTGCCCTTCCTGCGCCTCCTCAGAAGACACGACGCAGGTGTATCAAAAAATTTCCTGGCAGCACAGCACCCAACAGTCTTGTTAGTGGGCGTGGTTCTCTTTCGCTCCTAGCCAGTCTCAATGAGGTAAAAAAAAAAAAAAAAAAAAAAAAAAGCTTTGTGAATGGATACTACTCATGCGTAAAGTTGATTGAATGAGAAGCGCACCGTGAATGCAAAGCCGATTTTTGTCCACGCGTCGCAGGTTCACTCTTGCGACTGTCAGTGCTTCATTTAAATAACAAAGTGGAACGACGGTTTCCGATAGTGCGTGTCTTCAGCTGATCAACCTTCCAGATCATATCTCCTGTGCAGCAAGGATCCTCTCCATTGGATCTATTGGATTTCTCAACCAAGCGGGATTAGCGAGTCCACAGGAAATATGAACAAACACAAAATGTAATTAGATCACCCTCCTGTACGCGATATCGCCCTCAAGTCTTCCATAGAGGTCTTCAACGACATGAGAAAAAGACTGAAGCTGTTAGATACAGCTTAGGAGTTCAAATAGCAGTTTAGGTTATACGAAAACACGTGGCATGTTCTTGCTCAAAGAGATTGGCTCGTTGTTGTTCCCACATCAATCAGTCCAATACTTCGAGCGACCAATGTTTGTGAAAAGATGGTTAATGTGAAGAGCAAATACGATGTCCAGGCGGAATGCCAAGACCCTGAAACAATCCTAGAGTCTTGAGGACCTAGGCACCACAAAGAAGTGGTTAGTGCGAATGAGTCGGATGAAAGAGTCCCAATCATTCCATCGGCCTATCTCGACTTCCCTCCACACTTTTACATAACCTCTCTTCCACAGCTTTCCTCCAAATCCCTCAGAAGGAACGCTACAAGGAAAAAAATGCGAGTAAAGAGAGGATCTGCGCTTAGAAAGGAGATTATGAAAATCCCAGGCCGGTTGAAGCAAGGCTGAGCAATATAATTCGTGCGTCTTTGTTGGAAGGAGTGTTTATCGCAGCTTGCGACGGCTCGAGGGAAAGGCCATTCTTGTAACGGTCTTATTCCAAGGGTGATACTTTTCGATACAAAAGGGGGCAAGGTTGAGAGATCCTTCCTCATTTTCTAAACCACGGTATCTTTGAACTGCCAGTCCTTGTGTTATCAAGGGTTGCAACAGTCAATGCCTCATAATGAATTTTTTCACCACTTGTATTCAAAAGAGCGATGATCCCCTTATTGTCAACTTGACAGTTGTGTTCGAGCCTGGTATCACAGTCCTGCAGGCCTCAAGATACTTATGAGATCTTGTCTGGTCCCCCCTTTCTTTTACACACGTGCACCGTGGCCCTGCAACTTGTAACCACATCCCTCGTGACAGCTGCGCCACTACTCAGTATTACAGTTGCGAAAAGATCGAATCCGACCTGGCCCTCGCCCATTTTCCTGGAGAGAAAGAGAGAAGAGAGAGAGAGAGAGAGAGAGAGAGAGAGATATAGGGAAAGAGAGAAAGAGAGAGAGAGAAAGAGAGAGAAAAAAAAAAAAAAAAAAAGAGAGCCGTCCATTTCTCCAACATTCCTCACTCATTCTTTTCCCATCTTAGTCCTCTCTCCACCACCATTCTTCATTTATAGACCCCATCTACTCCTCTGTTCTGTTCTCTCTTCCTTTTTCTTTTTTTTTCTTTTAAAACCTGCACTCTATCCATCTCACCACCTGGCGTGCTCATTCTCCCATCTCTTCTATCTTAACGCCAAAACCTTCACAGTCTTTCCACCGATCACATCCAGTGCCGCCTGATCGCTTACTGGACAACATCCTTCCCCCGCTAAGACACTTGCCTTTGTCCTTGCCCTCGGTTCCCTTGGTTCACCTGGTCTGAATCCATGCCAACATCGCCTCTCTGCCCTCTTGTGTTCTCCATTCTTCTGTCGCCAATATCCCATCAATTCACCAGGGCCCATTTTGAACCGATCCTTCATTTCCGTTTTTGTTTTTTCATTTTCGTTTTCATTCCCTTTGTTTCATTTTCATTCGTTCTCCCTTTCAAAATCTTTCTCTTTTCTCCCACGTGATCAAAAATCTTTTCTTTTATTCATTCTCTTTTTCTTCCCCCCCTTCTTCCTTCTCGTGCCCTTCTCGTCCACTCTCCTTTTCAATCATCCATTCATTCTTTTAACCTATTCAACCTTTTTCATTACTTCTCCTTCTTCTCTTTCTCTCTCTCTCTCTCCTGCTCCCATCTCCGTCCTTACTCTCAGTCTTTTGCAACAAAACCTTGCATTCACCCTTCCCCTCTTGCCTCGTCCCTCCTTGGCTCCTCTAGAGCCTCACAAAGCAACCCAAGCCCGTTTCTCAGTCCTCGAGAAGATCCGCATATCAGTCTCGATTCGAAACAGTTGACAATTGGTCCTTGGTGCAAATGGACGAGGACGAGGGCTACTACTATACGGGGCAGACCCCGTTCAGAAAACCCAACGAGTCCAAGCTACGGTTCCATGCACGGCGACTTATCGCCATCCAGACTCTATCCCGACTCGAGTTTACAGTTGAGGAAGCCGAGTCCAAGTTCAATCGGTCTCTTGGGCCTGTTGAACTGACCTTTGTCGGACTTGGTAAGCGAATCCGTGTGTCTTTTTTTTGTGGAGCAGGAAAGACGAATCAAGACCTCTGGTGTCTGTCCTATCGCATCTCTCTCTCTCTCTCTCTCTCTCTCTCTCTCTCTCTCTCTCCTTCCCTGACTTCCTCCTTTCGCGTGACCCCGTCCTCCACTTGTTTGCGTTCATCTCTTTGAGCAAGTACTCCAGCTCCATGTCTCTTTTTCCCTCCACTGCCCGGGCGAAGCATCCTCTCATGTGCCTGACCAACCGACCGTTGATATGTCCTCCCCTTCTCAAGTACCTTCTCCCTTTTTATCCCCCCCCCTCCAGTCCACACTCTCCCTATTCATCACTCTCCTCGGACGAACACGAGAATGCAAAGCCTCATCCAGCGTACGCGTCGATCGGGCCTCCTCGCGTTCCTTGGCTGAGTTCATATTCTATGCAATTCACCAATTGCCGACTCTGTTGGCCATGCCTCCTTGACTCCTTGAAAAAAAAAACTCCCGGTGGATACTGCGCCCGCTTTTCGCACACATTTTTCACACGCACCCCCCAAAGATGATTGTCTCTGCACTCCTCAGTCAATATCTGGATGAACACGCAACCCTACCAAACACAACCCATTGCTCCAAAGATCGTGACAAAATATGCTTTCTGTCATTCAACCCGCCCTACCATAACAATCTGTTTTCTCTGAATCCCTGTTTTCTTTCTGTTCATGCGGCGGTGTGGAATAATTTGAGTTTGAGGCATAAAAGAGCTCTAGACATGAAGAATTGAGAGAGCCTGATGGAAAAGAGTTAGGGAAGCCAATGTGGAGGGAAGAGAAAGTTGATTCGTGAGAAAGGGCGTGTTTGTGTGTTTGCACGCAAACAGACAGCAGGTCTCGTCTCTTTCATACTTGGGCTGCAGTACTATTCCTCTTATTTTTGGTTTTCTTGAGGGGCTTACCCGGCGCGATTCATTGACCAAACAACTCAATCTTTTTTCAACAACAACGAGCGTGCAGAACCGAGGAAAGCAACCATCGGAAGAAAAGAAAAGAAAGGAGCCGAGGGGGAGAGTTCAACCCCACTTTTCTCTGTATCCGTGTGCACAACGCAGCTTTCCTTTTTTTGCTCCACTCCTTTGTTATCTTTTGTTGTTAATCCTCCCTTCTCCCCTGCGTTTCGAAAGAACCCCTTTGTCCGACGATAAGAAAAGGCGGACTTTGTGCTCGAGATGAGAGATCTGGACATTGGGATATCTGGATCAATGACTGAGAGACCAGACCCTGGCCCTTTGCATAGAGTAGACCATAATTGGAATCTAGATCTTGCTCTTACTAATCTTTGTTTCTCTCTACTTTCCTTTTTACCTTTCATATTCCCATTGTCCTATCTATTATCCGCCCTGACTGTGATTCATTGTAGGCGCTGTGGTCGGCACGGGCGTATTTGTACTTTTAGGCAAGTGCTTTTTGGCTCAGCGAGTCGAGTTTGTGTAACGCGCCACTTCGACTGGAGGGTGTAGGATCTGCAATTGTGGCAGTCTGCGAAGGTTACCCAATATCAGTTCATGCAATATCTCCGCATCCAGCCGATTAACAACCCAGACTCTCCCCCCCCCCCACTTCCTACTCCTTTTACTCCTTATGACAACATTTACGGCACTGACAGGCAATGCTGCCGCTACACAGGCAGGTCCGTCTGTCACGATATCTTTCCTCCTTGGTGGAATCGTCTCTGGAATCGCCGCCTTGTCCTACGCCGAGATGGCCTCCATGATCCCTATCGCCGGCTCTGCCTACACGTACGCCTATGCAACTATCGGCGAGCTGGCAGCCTGGATCATTGGCTGGAACCTGATTCTTGAATACATGATTGGCGCTGCGACAGTGACTGTAGGCTGGTCTTCTTACTTTGTCGCCTTTATGGATGACGCATTCAAAACTCAGCTATCGGTCGAGTGGACGAACGCACCTATCTTTTGGGAAAACGAGACGTTTCGGATGACGGGCGATTATTTCAATGCCCCTGCTTTTGTGATCTCGATGATCGTGACCGCAACCAATTTTTTTGGGATCCAGATGACAGCCATGATCAATAATGGGCTAGTCGCCTTCAAGATCCTGGTGCTTGTTATCATGATCTTTTCGTTAATCCCTTTTATCAAGCGCGAGAACTATGTTCCATATGTACCACCCAATACCGGAACCTATGGCGAGTTTGGACCCTCAGGCCTGCTGCAGGCAGCATCGTCAGTGTTCTTTGCTTATATTGGATTCGACAGTGTATCGACTACAGCCCAGGAGGCCAAAGAACCACAGGTGAATCTTCCTGTTGGTATAATGATGACCCTGATCATTAGTGCAACTATCTATATTTCTTTGAGGTAATGACCCTCAAACGCCACTGCTTCCTTAAGGATCATTCATGAAGTAATAGTTCACTTGACTTATACATTTTCTATTTCTCTCTTTCCAGTGCTGTGACAGTAGGCGTGGCTAGCTATAAGCAATTGGATGGAGGATCACCACTAGTAGACACTGTCCGACTCACTAATATGAGCTGGCTCGTAGTTTTGACAGAGCTTGGTGCCTTGGCAGCGACAACATCTGTGATTTTAGTTCTCTTGATTGCCCAAGCTCGAGTCTTTTATGCTATGGCGAATGATGGTCTCATTCCCCGTTTCTTTGGCAAGGTTCACAAGAAATATAAGGTACGGAAAAAGGTTTTTTTTTTTTTTTTTTTTTTTTTCCTTTTTTTTTTTCCTTTTATGGGCGTAAAAGAACAGTTGCATTTTTAGTTTAATCCGCGTCTCTTGCTACCAAGGAATGGGTGCTTAATCAATCACGATCCCCTCTTCTCTCTCTCTCTCTCTCTCTCTCTCTCTCTCTCTCTCTCTCTCTCTCTCTCTCTCTCTCTCTCTCTCTCTCTCTCTCTCTCTCTCTCTCTCTCTCTCTCTCCACAGACCCCTTACGTGAGCACATTGATCTCGGGTGTAGTTTGTGCGATATGTGGCGGCCTATTGCCAATCCGCGTATTGAGCGATATCTCATCTGTGGGAACGATCTTTGCATTCTTTGTCGTGAACATTGGTGTCATCATCCTCCGGTACACTCGCAAAACTGTCCCAAGGCGATTCAAAGTCCCTGGAGGTAATTACTACTCAAGGAGCTTTCTTTCTTTCTTTCTTTCTTTCTTTCTTTCTCTCTCTCTCTCTCTCTTTTTTTTTTTTTTTTTTTTTTTTTTTTTTTTTTTTTGGTTGCAAGTTCTTGACTAGTCCGATTTTCGAACTGCCGAGTCGCTACTCACCTTGTCTTATTCTTTTGCACAATGACACATCTCGGTATGGCAGGCCCATGGCTATTACCAGGAATTGGTGCAGCGTCTTCATTGCTTTTGCTACAGGGCGCCAAACGAGAGACAATTGTCAGGCTGTTAGTATGGATGGCTGTTGGCGTAGTTGTGTACCTGGTCTATGGCAGAACGCACTCTGAGGTCAACAATCCACGGATAGTCGAAGATAGCGAGGTTGTGGTCGTCGATGGACAAGTGATGATGGACAGGAGTGACGACCCATACCATGATGGACGTGGACCGATAGGAGTCCCAATCCAGATGCAAGTTTTGCACGAACGACAATACCATGATGGATATAGCAACAGTGTCAATAGTACTGGATCGAGGAGGACTGCTGGAGGATACACTGACGAGGACTTGCAACAACAATACGAACGTCAGTTGGCAAGACGGCAAGGACGTCATCCAAATTCGCATAGACTCGGACAAGAAGAGAATGCTATTGACGATCATAATCCACCGCCGATTCATGGGTATTTCGGACCCCGTCCTACATATGGCAGGCACCATTGGAACAGAGGGAACGAGCATAACCATTCAGAAACTGAACAGGACCAACATCCAATGGCAGGGAGCCAGGAGGAACTAGAGCAGACACCAGAAGTCGTTTTGGCCGATCAACAACAGAGCACCCGCCCTGACAACTTAAACCCAGCAGATGGAGCCACGCCGAGACTAAACTCGAGAAACTCTAATTCGAGGAGTGGTCGTGGAGATACAAATGCTGATGTCCCAGTTTCACGCACTGAAAGTAACGGACATGGTGATACTATCAAGTGGGCCAACGCACACTCAACACGTCAGAGTCCCCATCAGGATCGCGATGCATCTTCGATGTCATGCTCACCTTCACTTTCAGCATGTGCGCCAAGCAGCCGCAGCCCTGGTAGTACGAGCCCACTTACTTCCGTCGATCCGGGTATCTCCTAGGATTAGCGAACGAGTGATATACTCGACTTTGGAGGAGGCCTTTTAGAAAAAGATATACCCCCTTTTTTTTTTTTTTTTATATATATATTATATTTTCTAATGCACATAAAGTATAGACAAAAGGACAGAGGAGCGTGGAAATATCTCATCGTCCGAAACCTATCTTCCTTTAACCTCTTTCTTTCTTTCTTTCTTTCTTTCTTTTTTTTTTTTTTTTTTTTTTTTTTTTTGAACAGCCAAATCAACGCCACTACTAGTCCTGAGAACAAAGGCGTTGTATTGGCGTTGAGTCATTGGTCAAAGCGGTGAGTACAAACGCGCTCAGGGTTCGGCTGAAGTTTTTTTCTGCACCATTATCCCATTGTAGAGTCTAGAAATGGAATGCCAAGTAAGCATTCAAGATTAGCCGCAGTCCGCAGTAAAGTGTATCAATTGGAATGCGCATCTGCCCGATGCAATAGCCCGAAATGGCAAAATGAGGGGGAAGGGGAGAGGAGGGGCTTGACATTCAATGACTCAATGGCTGTTGGAGATTGACTGGACCTAGTGGAGCAAGGGATTTTTTGACGAAATGCTCCATGGTTCCCGTCCGGACGAGTTTCCATCTTCTCGATTTTTCTTTTTCTCACGAATATAACCGGCCAACTAACCTTGACTTTGCATCCTTTTTTTTTTCTCTCACCTCCACCTCCTCCACTTCCTCCACCTCCTCAAAGCTCGGTCCCTCCTTTTTTTTTTTTTCTCTCTCTCTCTTCTTCTACTAGACTCTTAGACACCTGTAGCATTTTTTTTTTTATTATTTTTTTTTTATACACAATAACGTTTCTCGTGGAACGTGGCATCGGCATCCCATGGCCTTTGGATCGGAGCGGATCTGTGGTGAAAACAACCCAGAAGGCTTTGTAAGTACTCCAACCCAAGATCTACTACTTTGAATCCAGGCAGTCGAAAGGCGATCTCACACGCAACTCCTCTTCCGAGATTAGGGACCCTTTAGTCCAACTAGAATCGACTTTACGTTATGCTTTGAATATAGGTATGGTCCCACACAACTCAATTCTTTGTAAAGTTCTCTCTCTCTCTCTCTCTCTCTCTCTCGACGCTTCGCCTTCTAATAAACAAACCGCTTGGAATGTTTTGATAACCTTATAGCATATTCTACATGGCCGTGGCCCTAGTGGCCTTGCCTCTGTTTTTGGCTCGAGTATACTACTTGAGAAATTATTGTCAACCACACAATCTCGGTCGAACAGCATGGATCTACTGGACAACACAGATCTGTATACTGTCTGCATCAATTACTCTGTTTGTTCAGGTACTTCTTGCCCTGATAGCAGTCGACAGGATTCCTGTTCAGATCCTGGGTACAGCTGTGATGGGCATCACTTGGGTAGGTCAAAATGCCTTTGTGTGATTGAAATTTGGAGCCAGAAAGCTCAAAGAACCGAGTAGGATTGACAAAAGAGAACTCTGAACTTGTCTTTAGATGTATGGATTGATCGTCAACCACAACGAGCACAAGTTCACAATTCGGTCTTCCGACTTTTTATTCTGTCTCTATCTGGCCTCCATTGTCGGCCTGTCGACAGTAGTCCGCACTCTTCTTGATCTCGGATATGCGAGACAGCCCATATTTCCACTCTGTGCTGCTTCTTTGGCCTTTCTTTTACTTGGCTTTATTGCCGAGGCCTGGCCAAGAGGTTCGACCCGAGTACAACAACTTAGTGGGGCTCAGGCGTTTGAGAAGGCCAATTTGTTTTCTCGACTTAGCTTCCACTTCTTTCAGCCGATCGTCACTCTGGCTGCACGCCAACGCATGCTCCAACCTGCAGACATTGTCAATCAGCTTCCAAAGGAACATGCTGCAAATCTAGGCTACTCTAGGATTTCAGCTGTCTGGAATCGTCGTATGGACAAATTCAAAGCAAGTCGCCATGCTAACAATCCAAAGAAGGGACCTTCATTGTTGGCCTCAATCTTTATCACCTATCGATGGTCTCTAGTCCCGGTGATCATTCTGGTGGCCCTCATCCCCTTTGCCGAGTTCTTACCCCCTATACTCCTTGCTCGACTGATCGATTACGTTGAACAGTCCTCGGAGGAGGAAGCAAAGCCTCTTTCCTATGGTCTAGCATTGGCTTTCTCGATTGCTGGTTCCTACCTTCTTGAATGTTTTATGATTTCGTATGCGCTGAGGAGAATGGTACTTCTCGGAACAGAGATCAAGTCGGCTCTGATTACCATGGTCTATCGAAAGGCTCTTCGTCTCTCACCCGAGGCACGACGCAAGTCAAGCACAGGTGCCATTATAAATCATATGGCTGTAGATGCGGAGATCTGGGACTATGCGGTGGACCAGCTTACTTCATGGGTCATGATCCCGATTCAGCTTACCATTGCCTTTTATTTGCGTAAGTGGACACTGCTAAAGAAATGACTGCTTTGTATTTTTAAACAGGTATAGTAGATGTTAGAACATTAATTGGGTACACTGGATACATTGACTAACAGTACCTTGTATCTTTATGTAATTGGTTGCTCTCACTCTCCCACTCTCTTGCACAACTGCGGGAAAATTACAGTACACAAGCTCCTGGGCTGGAGTTTCCTTGCTGGAGTTCTCATGTTCGTAGCCATGATCCCGCTTCAAGTCTGGCGTGCCAGTATTTATGAAGGACTGGAGGATAGCCGACTCAAGACCACAGATGAACGCGTCCGTGTCACATCTGAGGTCCTTTCCAGCATCAAGATTGTCAAGCTCTATGGTTGGGAGATTCCTTTCAAGACAAAGATTCTGGAGGCGAGAAGGGCCGAGTTGAAGGTGTTGAAGCAATTGGGTACATTGGAGGCTGTCATGTCCCTTGTCTTTGCTTCATCTTCTTTGATTGTTAGCTTGGTGACTTTTACTGTCTATGTGACGCTCGGCCATGGTGAGCTGACGCCCAAGACGGTTTTTGTCAGTATGACCTTGTTTGACCTGCTACATGAGCCAATGACCCGTCTTGCTGAGGCGTAAGTGCTTTATTTGTGTGAAATACTTTGAATTAGATGGTATTCAGAGTCCTAGCGTATAATGCTGATACATGTGTGCTCTCTATAATTTCCTCCCAATAGAACGACAGACACTATTAGTATCATCGTTGGCACAAAGCGTATCCAGCGATTCATGCTCAGAGAAGAGATCAACGAGAATCAAGTATGTCGCTTGCCACGAGATGAAAGTGGCAGCCCCGAAAGAATTGCGGTCGAAGTCAAGAATGCCACCTTGTCGTGGGAGTCTAGCAACGTAGAAATGGACACAGACGAAGAGGAAGACGACGACGATCAAGAGGAAGGCGAGCGCCAACCATTGTTGGCTGGACAGGAAGAAGAAGGATCCGGTGGAAGCAGGACTGAGCCAAGAGCGCCTGTTCTTCGAGACATCAACTTGAACATCCGAGATGGATCGTTGGTCGCTATTGTGGGTCGAGTTGGACAAGGAAAGTCGTCTTTGTTGAGTGCGATTACTGGAGAAATGTATCGACTAGAAGGCAGCATTACGATCCGTGGACGTCTCGCCTATGTTCCGCAGCAAGCATGGATCGTCAACGCCACTGTGAAAGATAATATCCTCTTTGGAAAGGAGATGAACCAGGAACGATACCGACAAGTGATCCAGGCCTGTGGACTGGAGCCAGACCTGGCCATCCTTCCTGCAGGAGATATGACGGAAATCGGAGAGCGTGGCATTAATCTTTCAGGAGGACAGAAACAGCGGGTCTCCCTGGCTCGAGCGGCGTACGACAATGCAGACATTTACCTGTTGGATGATCCCCTGAGCGCTGTGGATGCCCATGTGGATCGACATTTGTGGGATAACTTGATTGGACCCAATGGAATGCTCCGAGACAAGACAAGACTATTGGTGACCCATGGAATTCATCATGTTGGACACGTTGACGAGATTATGGTTCTAAGGAACGGTCAGATTGCAGAGATGGGTAAATATGAACAGCTCATGAGCGCCAAACAGTCATTCTACCAGCTGATCAGGGAGCACTATGCAAAGCACACAAAGCGCCGGCGAAGCAGCCATGCGGTCGTTTCATCAAGTGTCGCAGTAGAGGCTTCAGCATCACCGATCCCTATAACGGACTCTCCTCTAATGACCTCGGATGAAGAGCTCTCCGATGAGAGCGGTCGAGATTCAGACAACGCAACTATTGACGAAGACTCGGATGGCACCAAGGCAGGTGCAGGCTCCAAAAAGAAAAATCTAGGAGACGTCGATGATGCCCTGGAGCAGGAAGAGGACGAGTTGATTGCAGAGGAGATCATGAAGAAAGGTGGTATCGAGTGGAAGCTGGTAAAAAACTATGCCAAGGCAGCTGGTGTCCCCGTGGCTATTGCCTTGGTCGTTATTAATATCATGACCGAAGCGTGTTATGTGGGCATTAGTCTCTGGCTAAAGCACTGGATCGACAAATCACAAGAAGAGTTATCGGCCTCGATTGTACTCTTTCTGGGTGTCTATGCGGCTCTTACGACAGTTTTCGTGGTCTTCTACGTTATTTGGGTATACCTGTTCTTTGCTGTTGCTCGAATTCGAGCCTCAGAACTGGTTCACCATCGCATGATCTCGACTATTATCCGGTTGCCTATGAGGTATGTAATCCATAATCCTGTCGAATGACGAGCGATGACTTTCTTGCTGAAAAATCTTGGAATACTGACGGGTATATGTTTATGCTTCTTTTTATGGGGGGGGGGTCACCTAGTTTCTTTGATACGACGCCTCTGGGTAGAATCGTCAACCGGTTTTCGAGCGACTGCTATAGTATGGATGAACACCTGCCATGGAAGTTTCTGGATATGATCTACTTGAGCGTCTCTGTTATTTCGACGATTATTGTTGTTACGGTCTCGACACCCAAGTTTTTGTTCGTGATTCCGATCCTGATGCTAATCTTCTATGCGATCCAGTGGTACTTTTTGTGGGCAACACGTTCGCTCAAAAGAATCAACTCCATCTCCATCTCACCACTGTACCAGCATTTTGATGAGTCTCTGAACGGAGTGTCAGTCATCCGTGCTATGAGAATTCAGCAACAGTTTGTGGAAGAGAACGAAAGGAGATGCGATTATTCCGCCAATGCACTGACGGCCTATATTTATTGCAATCGATGGGTTGAGCTCCGGTTGCAGCTACTGAGTGTTCTGATCATCTTGTCGGTGGCCCTGCTAGCAGTGTTTGGCCGACAGACCTTAAACCCCTCTTTGGTGGGCTTGACCATGTCATATGTCTTGACTATCACGGACAATATCACCTGGCTGGTACGAGACTACAGTGAGTGGCAGTCGCATCTCGTGGCCATTGAGCGTATTCAAGAGTACACGGACAAGCACACTGAAGCACCAGAGTTAACAGAAGAGGGAGCGAATTTGTCTGAAGAGTGGCCAGCACAAGGCCGAGTTGTTTTCAAGGATTACTCAACTAGGTACCGCGAGGGACTTGACCTGGTGATCAAGCATGTGTCTATTGATGTGCAGCCTCGTGAAAAGATTGGTATTGTCGGGCGGACGGGCGCAGGCAAGTCGTCTTTGACATTGGCACTGTTCCGAATCATTGAAGCAGCAAACAGTTACTGGGCAAGAGCCAGCGACAATTCTGACTACCACGAAAATGAAGCAGAATTGAAACCAGACGAGCTCATCCCTGGTGGATCCATTGAGATTGATGGGGTGGATATTTCGACACTGGGACTGACGGATCTTCGAAAGCATCTAGCCATCATTCCACAGGACCCAACTCTCTTTGCAGGAACGCTCCGCGACAACCTTGACCCATTTCAGGAGAGGACAGATACCGAGCTGTGGGAAGCATTAGAGCGGGCACATCTCAAAGATTTTGTCCGCAGTCTCCCCAATGGTGGGCTTTCGTACTTGGTTGCGCAGAACGGAGAGAACTTCTCATTGGGTCAGCGATCATTGCTCTGTCTTGCACGAGCATTATTACGGAAAAGCAAGATCTTGATTTTGGATGAGGCAACGGCGTCAGTGGATGTGGAGACAGACGAGTTGATCCAACGGACGATCCGGGAGGAGTTTGCGGACCGAACGGTCCTGACGATTGCACATCGAATCAAAACCGTTCTGGACTCGAGTCGGATATTAGTTCTGGAGCAAGGACAAGTGGTTGAGTTTGATAGCCCGCAGACCTTACTCCAGAACCCAGAGTCCCTGTTCTTTAAATTGGCTCATCAGGCAGGAGAAGTGACCATGTAGGATACATATTTATGGAGAGAGATATATCTGGAAATACATGCGCCTCATTGATGGCAACCATTACCAAAAGCAATGCTTATCGGGTTCCGTTGGGAAGTGGGTTTCTTTCTTTCTAAGGGATCCATCGATCCATTCGACTTTTTAGGTTGAGAATGGGAATAGTTTGTCCTACAAAGGGCTGTGGTGAGGTGTTCTGGTTACGTCAAAGGAAGATGGGAGGTGGTGGGGGAGAGACAGACAGACAGACAGAGAGGGGGAGAGAGAGAGTCTGTGTGTGTATGAGAGTAAGTGAGAGAGAGGGTGAGAGAGAGAGAGTGAGAGAGAGAGTGAGAGAGTGAGAGTGAGTGAGAGTGAGAGTGAGAGAACGAGAGAAGGCACTAGAAAAGATCAGGTTACGAAATGCATGGATGATTGATGAAGGAATAGGAACTGGAAATCAGGGAATCCAGGACAATGCCATTGCGTTGATCCCTGATTCTAAAGCAAACAAACCAGTAATCCCTGAGATTCAAGAGAAAAGAAAAATAGCTAGTTCAAACACCCCTCTTTTCCCAACCCAGGCCAATTATTGGCCACTACGCAGCGAATGCTACTCCGCTGTTGGCTTAAAATTACGCATCCATCGGGATGGCTCATGCTCAGGATCAGGATTTGGATACCTTTTATTTTACTTTTCTTTTTTATTCCGAGGGCAGAGAGCGGGATAAGGAGTGATAGGGCAGTCTACGGAACTGGTGAGAAACAGGTTGACAATCCTATTCTGACCTGTTCTCTCTCACTCTCTCTCACTCTCTCTCTTTTTGCTCTATTCCTTTTCACTCTATTTCCTTCATTCTATTTCTTTCGCTCTATTTCTTTTCACTTTCACTTAATCTCTTTCACACTCACTAACACGCTATCTCCTCCCGTGGATGTACACGCTCTTTTCATTCACTTCCCCAGCCCCATCAGGGGGTGGAGATCCACGGCAAAAGCCCAGTCGGCCGTAAAAAACGCCATTTCATACTCACTGGAATGAAGGGTTGGCGCCCAAACTCGTATCGGGATGTGGCACTTCAGAGGGACGTGGCGTACACGCCTTGGAGTTGAAATGGTATAGCTATTTTCTCCGCCATACTTTGCTGGAACCAGGCGCAGTACCGGGAACGTAGGCCCAACAGAGGGATGGAGGCAGGAGGCAACACCGGCTCTCGAGAATAAATTCAGCGATCCATACAACTACCATGCAACCACTGCGCTTTCCCGCCCCCCCAGTATCCCGCATCAGCATGCATCGGCTTTTTTTTTTTTCGACAGGCAACCAGGATGTTGTTCCGAAGTTTGCTCATCTTTTTATCCAATGTGCACAAGGTAAATGGCTGTATGGCATGAAAGCACAAAGTCAAAAAGAAAAGAATTCAATGAATCCGTTAACCTGTTTCTTGGTGAGGCTATCAATAGTACTAATGGTGAGCATGGCACTATGATCAACGTTTACTTGTTGACCACAGCAATGGAAAATGCCGTCAATGTTTGTGAATGGCTGTTACAGAACCTGCTCGATGAGAACCAAAGGAGGAGGTAGGGAAGCGTTTTGCTTGCCTTTTTAGGGTTTGTTGAGCTCAAACACCGGAGAGACATAGAGGTACACACACGCACACACACTCACACGCATAAACAAGAAAGAACGTCCCAGCTGAATCTCCTCGTTTGAATTGTGGGCTGTAATGACTTTAGACCCTTTGCATCAACCCCTTGTAGGGTATGCTTCTCTTCATTAAACTCGAGGGGGCATCGCACTGCAAAGCTTGGTGTTCAAAAATCGACCGCGCAAACGTGTCATCCGTCTGGGCGTATGAGCATGCCAGGCTCTTCCCTTTATCTCTCTCCCCCCCTCCCCCTCTTCTCTTTCTCTTGCCTTCCCATCTCAGTTGAAGAATATGTCAGCACAAAATGGTTCAAGACCAGATGCAAATCTACAACACATGTGGGGCATAAGCATGATCTGATAAACCTTGGCCCCATGTGGTGTTGCCCCAAAGACTTAGAGACTCTAGAAAAAAAAAAAAAAAAAAAAAAAAAAAAAAAAAAAAAAAAAAAAAGAGTTGTGTGGTCTAAGGAATTGTTGTGTCGTTTCGAGGGATTAGGTGGTCATGGCCCAATGAACAGGGCAAGATGCGCGGAAAAAAATGCAATGTACTGAAGAACAGAGCGTTTGACCAAGACCACAGAAGCTATAGCCGTGTCGGTTTGGTGAAGAGGGCCTGGTATTTGGTCGCAGGGCCTGGCATGGACATTAGCCAGGCACATGTGTTCTCTCTACAGTAACGAGGGAGGGGGCGAGTGCGGTCGACTTAGGGGCGGAAGTACGCTCGGCCTCCATCTGAGCTCGAGATCAAAGGGGCGAAGAAGAGCAAGAGCGGAGCACCGAGATCACTAGTCTGTCAGGGGCGGAGAGAAGCGACACGGCCATTGGCCGGCAGAGCTTATTACCGGTTTTCGGTCGGTAGACTGAACAGATACTGTTGGACTTGACTCTCAGTGCGAGACTGCTCCTGTCCAGAGTGCTCAGCTTTTCTCTCTCCCCGACACACACACACACACACACACACACGCACACAGACACACGCACACACACACAGACGCAGTCAGTAGAAATAAAAAAACGCAGTCCAACATCAAAAAAACCGGTTTGTCACATCCTGTCCTGGTTCTTTGTCTGGCCTGGTCCACTAATTGACCCCCGTCGAATTACCATGCCAAGGCTTGCGAGCCTGTCTATTACTGAACTGTCGCCATTTCCTGGTACTTTGTTCTTCCACGGACCATCCCTCTGCCATCACCCTTGACCTCGTCCCACTCTCACTCCTTCCCATACACCTTTGCGCGCAAAATCCATTCGCAACAGCGATGGTTGACAGTTTGAGATGGCAGCAGCATTGAGGATCCGAGTGTATCTCTATTTTTTGTCCGAGGCCGTGTGCTCTGTGTTGTGAGGCCAGAGTGGCAGGACGGTTAAGACTGTATCGCCGATAAGGTCTTTTCTCTCCAATGTCTCCAGTGGGCAATGTCCGCTCACAGACCTGTCTCTATAAAAAGGCCCCCCCACCCCCCATCTCTTTAGACACACTCCACACAATCCAACAACTTGCCACCTGTGCTTCGCCTGATTGTTATTTTTCTCAGCGGTTGCACTTATCCAGGCCTTTCATTTCATTCATCCTCATCCTCCTTGCCTGGAACCTCCTCTCCTCTCTCACGCCCACGCTCACACTCACACGGCCAGTCCGATATCTCTTCCCTCCCCTCTTTCTGTCAGCACAGCTACATCCGACCGGGCACTGCCCATCACATCTCTTTTCCCAGCACCTTTCTCAGGGGCCACTCTACTTCTGGTAGGTAACCGACGGCAATACTCTCTCTCTCTCTCTCTCTCTCTCTCTCTCTCTCTCTCGACCCAAGCGAACGGCACACAAACACACACTCGCTCTACTTTTCTTCTTCTCCCCCTCCTTCTCTTCCCTTCCACCGGAAATCCCATCCGAGTTAATTTGGAGATGCATCAGAGCCGCCCAGCCTTACCTATCAGCCTCTATCCCGCATCCCTTGCCTGATTTAAACAAAAGCACAATCTGCCCTGGGAGGGGAAGAAAAGGCCGAGTCGAACGATTCTCTCCCTCACACGCTCCTCAACGCTCCAAGAGAATAAAACTCCCTACATCTTCCGCCACTAATCCCTTTCTCCTCTCTCTTCCTTCCTGCGTCCACAGCTCTTCACACGTAGAATCCGTATATCATTATGGCTGAAGGGAAAATGGAGCTCGAGGAGCTCCAGTCCTCCGTACCAACTCCTTCGGGACACACTGCGCCTGTAACACCTGCTGGCAAGTCTGACTCGGTCACCACCGGCAAGACCGAGGTCGAAATCTCGAACCAACATTCCAAAGAAAAGAGCAGCGACAGTAACAGCGCCAAAAGCTCTGACGAAGACGACGGCACGCCCAAGGAGCGAAAGGCCGTCTCTTACTTTACACTCTACCGATTTGCCTCCAAGCTGGATTACTTTTATATCATGTAAGTTTACCAAAATCACGCCACCGCCTGTTTATGTTCGAGTGTGTTTCGAGTTTCGCTCCTGCTGACAGTCTTTCTCTCCTTTTCTTCTCCTCTTTGACAGCATTGCACTCATCTCGTCCATTGCCACAGGCGTTGGTACGCCCATGGTGGCCAAGCTGATGGGCAACATTGTCGGAGACCTGGCCATGGCCGGTAATAACAAGGGAGACTTGATCATTGACAAGGTCATTCTCTTTACTATTGTTGGTGCTGCCATCTTTGTCGCTGCCTATCTCCAAATGTGTTTCTGGACCCTGTCTGCCGAGAACCAGATCAAGCGCATCCGTGAAGAGTACCTCCATGCGATTTTGCGTCAGGATATTGGCTGGCACGACACTGGCAAGCAGTCCGAGTCGCTCACCACTCGTCTCAACTCGGACACGCAGATGATTTACGATGGTATGGCAGAGAAGGTCGGTCTGGCCATCTCCAGCTTGGCTACTTTTATCACTGGTTTTGTGATCGGTTTCACTGCTGGATGGAAGCTCAGCTTGGTTCTCTTGTCCTGTGTGCCCCTCATCGGTGCCTGCGCCGTCATGATGGCCAAGTTCACTGTCGCAAGCGCCACCAAGGGTCAGGATTCGTACTCTAAGGCCGGTTCGGTCGCCGAACAGGCTTTCTCTTCTATCCGAACTGTTGTTTCGTTTGGTGGCCAAAAGCGCGAGACCCAGTCGTATGTTAAGGAGCTCAATGAGGCCTTCGAGAGCGGAAAGAAGAAGGCTATTGTCGTCGGTCTTGGTGTCGGTGCCTTCATGTTGATTCTGTTTGCAACCTATGCGCTCGCCTTCTGGTACGGCGCACGCGAAGTCCATGCAGGTAGAATGACCGGTGGTGAGGTTCTTGAGGTCTTCATGGGTATGATTATCGGAGCTTTCGCCCTCGGTAACGTTGGACCCAACGTCTCGGCTTTTGCCAGCGCCCAAGGAGCAGCCTACAACATTTTCAAGACTATCGACCGTGTTCCTACCATCGACTCAGCTAGCGACAAGGGTGCCAAGCCAGAGCAGATCCAGGGTCACATCGTTGTTAAGGATGTCGACTTTGCCTATCCATCCCGTCCTGATGTCCAAATCTTGAAGAAGATGAACGTTGAGATCAAGCCAGGTCAGACTGTCGCTCTTGTCGGTCACTCTGGCAGTGGCAAGTCGACCATCATTGGTCTCGTCGAGCGATTCTACGATCCCATCTCTGGTTCGGTTACTCTGGATGGCATTGAAATCAAGGACTGGAACGTCACTCATCTCCGCAACACCATCGGTATCGTCTCTCAGGAACCTGTTCTCTTCAACGCTTCGATCAAACAGAACATTGCTTATGGTGTCCGCAAGGGCAACCCCGCACCCACTGACGAGGAAATTATCACCGCCTGCAAACTCTCGAACGCACACGACTTTATCATGAGGCTCCCCGACAAGTACAACACCATGGTCGGTGAGAAGGGTGCATTGTTGTCTGGTGGTCAGAAGCAGCGTATCGCCATTGCCCGTGCTATGATCAAGAACCCTCGTATTCTTCTCTTGGATGAGGCTACCTCTGCTTTGGATACCGAATCGGAACGCATTGTTCAGGAAGCTCTCGACAAGGCCTCTCAGGGCCGCTCGACCATCGTCGTCGCTCACCGCTTGTCAACGATTATGAACGCCGATCTTATTTATGTGATGGACAAGGGTATTGTTATGGAATCCGGAGACCACGAGACCTTGTTGGCTCTTGGAGGAGTGTATGCTCAATTGGTCGCGAAGCAACAGCTCAAGTCGGGTGGTGTCGATGTTGAGAACGAGGTTTTGCCCGAGCCCGAGCCTGAAAATGAGAAGCACCACATTGCTATTGCTGAAGGTGCCATCCCCGAGAGGGATGAACATCGCAAGAGCTTTGGTTTTGCTTCCCGTATGCGCCGCATGTCCTCGACCCGATCAATCCCCAAATCTGAAAAATCCTTGCACCGTGTTGAAACCCGTATCTCCCTTCACGAGACTCCTGATGAGATTGAGAAGCGCAAGAAGAAGGAACAAGCCGATAAGATTAAGCAATCGAAGGCTCCCATTACTCGCGTGCTCAAGTCCATGCGTCCCGAGTGGTTGTTGCTTGCTGGTGGTGCCGTCTTGAGCGGTATTTCTGGAGCCGTGTTCCCTATGTTTGCAAAGTTCTTTGGTGATATGATCACTATCTTCTTCGACCCCTCTCGATCTGATTTCACCGACAAGGCCAACTTTAACGCTTTGATGTTCTTGGTTATTGGTATTGTGGCTTTCATCTCAAATGGAGGTTCGATCACCATCTTTGAGTACATTGGAGAGACCATGGCCCGTCGTATGCGTTCCCTCAGCTTTATGGTAATCACATTGAGTCCTTTTTTTTTTGTTGTATATTTTGGACAATCGATATGAGTGAGCTGTTAAACTGACTCTTTTCTTTTTCACTTGCCATCCCTTTCTATTGAATTTAGGCTATCATGAGCCAAGAAATGGGATTCTTTGACAGAGAAGAAAACAGCACCGGTGCCCTGAGCTCCCGTCTTGCCACTGATGCCTACCAGATGCACGAACTTGTCTCTCAGATTATGAAGCTCTTCTTCCAGACTGTTGTCACTGTTTGTCTTGGCTTGGGTTTTGCCTTCAAGGAGAGCTGGCGTCTGACCTTGGTCATTCTGGCCCTGATCCCACTTTTGGCTGCCTCGCAATACTTTGCTATGGGTGTCATGGAAGGTTTCAGCTCCAAGACCAAGAAGGCTTATGAGCAGTCGGGTCGTGTTGCCAACGAGGCTATTACCAACATTCGCACAGTCGTGACCTTGGCCAAGGAGACTCGATTCGAGGAACGTTACAAGGAAGTTACCTTGGAGCCCCACCACTTTGCTGTTCGCCGTGCCTACATCGGTTCCATCGGTTACGCTCTCTCTCAGGGTATTATGTTCTGGACCTACGCTGTCGGTTTCTATGCTGGTCATCGCTTTGCTGAGTCTGGTGTGATGAGCTACGAGTCGATCTTCCCTACTATGTTCTATGTGATCTTTATGGCTATGGGTCTTGGTCAGGTTGCTGCTCAGCTGTAAGTGATTTGGTCTTTTCTTTATTTGCTCTATGAACCAAAGCAAACAAACAAACAAAAACCCCCAGCTTTACGCAATGCTTTTGACGGTCTCTAACAACATCCCGCTTTTCTTTTTGTATCTAGTCCCAAGTTTATCAAGGGTAAGGAGTCTTCGATCAACGTGTTTGAGTTGCTCGATAAGGACACCACCATCGACGCGTACAAGGATGGCATCTCTCCTCAGCGTGTCGAGGGATCTTTGGGTCTGGAGAAGGTTCACTTCCACTACCCAACCCGTCCTGATATCCAGATCTTCAAGGGTGTCGATGTCGATGTCAAGCCCTCGCAGACCGTCGCTCTTGTCGGACCCTCTGGATGCGGCAAGTCGACCATCATTGCGTTGTTGCAGCGCTGGTATGACACCTTGGAGGGCAAGGCCACGATTGACAAGTACGATGTCCGTGATCTCCAGTTGGACAACATCCGTAAATACATGGCTTTGGTCGGTCAGGAGCCCGTTTTGTTTGATATCTCGATCGGTGAGAACATCCGTTACGGTATTCCCGATGGTCAGACTGTGGATCACGAACAGGTTGTTGCCGCGGCCCGTGCTTCGAACATTCACGACTTTGTGATGTCGCTTCCTCAAGGATATGACACTCGTGTCGGTGACAAGGGTTCTCAGTTGTCTGGTGGTCAGAAGCAGCGTATTGCTATTGCCCGTGCCTTGATCCGTAACCCCAAGATCTTGTTGTTGGACGAGGCAACTTCGGCTTTGGATTCCGAGTCGGAGAAGCTTGTCCAGGATGCGTTGGACCGTGCACGCGCTGGCCGTACGACAATTGTGATTGCTCATCGTTTGCGTACAATTCAGGATGCGGACTTGATCCTGGTGGTCAAGGACGGATCGATTATCGAGTCGGGTCGTCACTACGAGTTGTTGTCTCTGGGTGGATTGTACTCGGAGTTGTGCAAGAAGCAGAACCTGGAGGTGACGCACTAAATCAAATCCTTTTTTTTAAAAAAAAAAAACAAAAAAAGCATCAACATATACGCAAGCTACACACTTCTCTTTCTTTCTCTTTCTCTCTTTATACTCTGGATATCCTAATAAAAGAAAGAACTAAAGCATTTAGACAGAAAAAGAAAATGTTCATCTGTTAAAGCACGAGTGGCGAAGGTTGAGATGTGGTGTTGGCTGTGGGATATTTTTTGAGAACCACTGTTGGTGCAATAAACATCTTCAGCTTGCTTGCTTGCTTGCTTGCTTTTTTTTAGGACTATCGATTTCTTTTTAGGGAGAAAGAGCGATCACGCGAGTCTGACCAGTGCTTCCATGCGCGAGTTGGAACAGTCTCTGATTTGGGGTGGTACACACACCACACGTGCGTGCGTGTGGTGGCGAAGACTTTGTATCGAACGGTGTTATGAAGTGAAGAAAATGTAAGAGTGTTGTTATCTTTTTTTTTTTGGTTGCTAGTATTGGGCCCATGTAAACACCACTCATGGCTCTACGACTATTGGCTTCCACAAAAGATAACAAGAGAGCTGAAATATGGGCCTCTCCTTCCGACAAAGATACAGAGAAAATGGTTGATTCTGGACAGAATAAACAGCAGTGACAATCTTTTGTCGTCCATTAGTGTCTCCTGCCTCCCCCACGCACCTTACTATTCTATTGGAAACCACAGGGAAGTCACTGCAGATGTAGAGAGGGAGAAAGTAAGAAAGTGAAAGAAAGTGAAAGAAGAAGAAGGGGGCGAAAAAAAGACCAGTTCTATCTGTTGTACATTTTATCCGACATTTTAGAACATGATAAGAGTTTCCAAACAGGGTTCTCAGCAACAGTACTCTTCCATGGATGTCATCCGAGATTCAAGGTGGCTGGCCAAAATAGACCTTGTAATGTCAAGTCAACATGTATTTGATTATAAGATTGAAACTGTGGATAACAAGAAGAAAGGATGAAGTGTAGAAGTAATAAGCAGGTAGAAATATTTGACAAATTCAACTGAATTTGAGTCCACGATTGGTGTCAGTCTAATCAACTCCTTTCCTCTCCTCCTCTCCTGACTAAGAGAATGGGAGGAGAGGAGGTAAAAAGGAAAAGAAAGGGATAACAAATAATGAAGGCTTCTTTTTATAAAACTCTTTGTATATAACCCAGGAATGCTATGAAGATGCTGAATGCTACTATGTCTTTTTGGGGAGGAGGAGGGGGAAGGATGGAGGAGGAGCAAGGGGGAGCAGGAGGTCTTGTGAGGAAGAATATCTTCTCTCTCGTTCTCGTTCTCTCTCTCTCCACGATGAAATAGGTGCTATTTTTTTTTGCAATCTTTGCAATTTTTGTCGTTTTTGTTTCTTCTTTGGTAGCTACGTTGGCCGACCGATGGGATGCTATATGAGTAGTGGGCGTCATTTCATGATGAAAATAATGGAAGGGGGTATGGTAATGAGGAGAGAGATGAAGAGAAGAAAATGACCTGAATGGATAGACACAAACAACTTCTCAGAGATATAAAAAAAAAAAAATGCAATAATGAGTATGAAGGTGAGAGAGAGAGCGAGAAAAAAAAAGATGGAGGGGAGAAAAAGAAGAGCGGAGCGAATAAAAGGACATATGAGAGAAATAACAACGAAATAGTAATAAAAATGAAAAAATGGAAAGCAATGGCGACACTCAGTAATGTTGTTCAAACATGGCGCTCATGCTGTCGCGACGATCCAGGAAAGGTGTCCCATTGATACCATGCAGTTGACTACTAAGGCTGCTGCTCAGGTTGACACTGTTCGTTGTGAGTTGGTTTGCATTGGACGAGCTTCGGACCCCAAGTGGATTCTTGGAGAAACTAAGTCGGATCCCTCCCTTGACCGAGTTGCTCAATGGACTTCCATGGAGTTCGTTCATCGCCACAGTCGCACACTCGACATTCTCAAACTCGACAAAACACATGGGTCCATTCGATTTTGTTCGGAAACACAATCGACGGTAACCCACACAACGAGAGAACAGAGTTCGGAGCTCGTCCTCTGAAGTGTTCATGGGCAGATTGCCGACGTAGAGTGTGTTACAGGGTGGGTTCTGATCTCCAGGATTGACTGGCATTCGGTATCCTGGTGTAGTAATACCCACATTAGGCGATGGCAAGCTAGGAGAAGCCAGCGTCGTAACAGCAGGGGAGGCTCCCGTGTTGATAGGCATTCCCTGGAATCGATTCGCAGTGAGATCGTCGCTCGTAAAGGCTCCAATGTTGTTGAATCCGCGTTCTGTATGGGCCGGGATCGACTTGGAGAGGAACGAGGTGGTGGTAGTGGCTGTTAGAGCAGGCGATGGATCCGAGTCCATGTCAAGGAAGCCCTTGTTGAATCGTTGGGGTGCACCCAAGCCAAGGGTTCGACTATTGTTTCCAATGTTATTATTGTTGATGTTGTTATTGCTGAATGAAGACGAGATTGAGTTGGAGAAGGAGCCTGCAATCGATCCACCATGGAGTGGATGGACACTGTTTCCGTTGATGTTACTCAAGCTACTGCCCATAGACAGTGGGTCGACTCGGCTCATGTCAAAAGTGTTTTGACGACCCAAGAAAGAAGAGGACAGGTCCGAGCTTTGGTGTCGACCCCCAAACGATTCGGCGAAGGGTGCGGCCGAGGCATTGGTCGAGGTGTAGACCTCGGAGAAAAAGTCGTAACCGCCAGGGTAGTCGTTGGGTGAGAGAAGGTCACTGGGCAGGGCAGGGCTGCAGGAAGGAGCCGAATGGAAGGCGTCAAAGGCTGCGGGACTGGCAAGGCTGTTGCGGTGCTGAAGTACAAGGGGCAACTTGTTGCTGGAGCCATTGGTGATACTGATGGGGTTGGGTGGTATGGCGGCCGAGATGGACGAGACAGACGGGGCAGGCAGGCCAGGAGTGGAGGGATCGGGAGTGTTGGCGTTGCTGGAGAGACCACGGCGAGTGTGAAGGTTCTTCTTGGCCATTTCGGCCTTGAGCATGGAGCCCTTCTCAGCATCAACACGGCGTCCGTTGAGCACGTCCCTGGCCATCAGGGCTTCCTGGTGAGTGCGGAACTTGGCAAAGCCAATCTAAGCGGGCAATTATTAGCAGTAGCAAAGAGGTCAAAGAGGTTAGAGAAGAGCTGAGCACGGGTGCGAGTGTTTGGGTGTGGTGAGAAGTGGGTCCAAGGCAGGTCCAAGGAGGGATGGATGACGAGCAGGCGGGAATAATGCCTCACAGGACAGACAGACCACACACACACCACCCCGCCTTTTTTTTTTTTTTTTTTCCGCATGGTAGGCTGGATTGAAAAGGGGGAGTAAAGAAGAACAACTCTCTCTTTCTCTCTCTCTCTCGGTCCTGTTCCTCCCTGAAAACGAGAGAGAGATTGACGCGCACACACATACACACACACACACACACAGAGAGAGAGAGAGAGAGAGAGAGAGAGAGAGAGAGAGAGAGAGAGAGAGAGAGAGAGAGAGAGAGAGAGAGAGAGAGAGAGAGAGAGAGAGAGAAAGGGAAGGAATAGGTCATTCAGACCAAATGAAAGTGACAAAGCAAGTAGACTTACAATCTGCTTGCGGGGATTGATTCCGTTGACGCCCATCGTCAGCGCATCATCGTCCGACTGGTCCTTGTTGGGGATCTTGAGCGTCGCCGCCTCAAAGCCCGACGTAAACACAAACATGTTCTGGAACTCTCGCTCTTGCATGTCATCTGGGAAACCAACAACAAAGATGGTAGAAATCTCTTCCTGTACGACACCATTTACACCGTTGTTGTTGTTGCCATTGCTAAGGCCATTGCTATTGCCGTTACTATAGCTGTACAGGCTAGTGCTGAGCGACGACACCGTGACAGCGGGACTAGGCGGTGCCAGAGAGAGACTGCCAAGTGTGCTGCTCAGTGCACCAATGTGAATACTGCCGCTATTGGAATGGGCATTGCTTGGGCCATTGGTGTTGTTGTTGTTGTTGGGCAGCGCAGACTTGGGGACACTAGTACTGAGATAATCAGGAAAGCCAAAAGGACTAGAGAGTGGGCCATTGCTGAAGCTGCCATTGCCAAGACTGAAGCTGAATCCGTTCATAGAGCTACCGTAGACACTGTTGCCGTGGATACCAAAGGAGGATGCACCTGTGGGACCTGAGCCGTGAATGTTGATACCCTTGAGATCGGAACCAGTACTCAAAGGAGAGCCTTTGAGAGCGGCAGAGGCCATGGGGATGGCAGCGGTTGGGGAGCACTGGGAAGCGGCAGGGGTGGTGATGGTGGTGGAGATTGTGGAAAGGGTAGGGGAAGAGGAGGAGGAGGAAGAAGAGGATGCTGATGCGGATGCTGATGGAGAAGCAGAAGCAGATGCAGAAGTGGATGCAAATGCGGATGCAGGGGCAGCCGAGGGCTCTAAAACGGAGCGGATGGCCATGACTCCAGGGCTAGTCCGAGGATCGGATTAGATGAAGAGGAGTATGATGCAACTGAGGAAGGATGGAAAAAGTAGGAGATGAAAAGGAGAGATGAAAAGATGAATGGATGAAAGAAAAATAATGACAGAGAGAGAAGAGAGAGAAGAGAGAGAAGAGAGAGAAGAAAAAAAAAAAAAAAGAGAGAAAGAAAAGGAAGAAAGAGATGATGATGCATGCGCAAGTAAACACCGCCGCATCATTCTCCCGATCTGCCTTTTTTTTTTTTTTTTCCTCTCTCTCTCTTTCTATCTTTCTCACTTGCACTGAACTGATTTAGTCCGCTTCCTCTCTCTCTCTCTCTCTCTCTCTCTCTCTCTCTCTCTCTCTCTCTCTCTCTCTCTCTCTGTGCGGGGAGAGAGTGATTAAGACCTTCTCTCTCCGCACAGAGCCGAATCACGCCGCATCAGTTAGGTCCAAGCACTGGCACTGGCCACTGACCACCAACCACTAACCTCTGACCTCTGACCACTAACCTCTGACCATTGGCGGCTGCCAACTGGCCCCTGGCCCTGGCGCTTCCCGGGTGCCTCTCTCTCTCTCTCTCTCTCTCGCTCGCTCTTCCCCTACCCGGGGCCATCCGGGACAGCCTAACGTAGTTCTTCTCGCCTAGCGCACGCACCTCCTCCAATCTGCCTTGTTCGCTGCGGCTCTCACTACCTCATTGTTGTTACGCCAGGGGCACTGGCCACTGTCATGTTTTTTCTCTATCTGAATCTCTCTCTCTCTCTCTCTCTCTCTCTCTACTCACTGCCATTGCCCACTCCATTGCTTATTACGCTATCACTATTGGCTGCAAACATTGCAAGCTATTGTCGGTATGTTCGTCTAGTTTCTTTCCACAGATCCTAAAGTATAAGACTTTGCCTTTGCTCTCTCTCTTTCTCACAAGATAAAGAGAGGGGGTGAGATGCAACAAACGGCTTTTTGTTTGAACCTTCTTCTCTCCATCCCGTCTGCTTGTTCCCCAGATCCAACTGTGGTTGGGAATTTATTTTTTTTCCCTGTCTGGACTTGATGTCCGCCAACAATCCGGAGGGGTAAAGGATAACACTATCCCGAATCAAAGTTCTCTCTAATGTGTTTATGTGTCACTCTGAGTTGGGCGAATCATCCACACGACTACTCCCTTCACCAGGACCCTCCTCTCAAAAGGGTTCCTGTGCTTGGGGATATGCAAAAAAAAAAAAAAAAAAAAAAAAAAAAGCTTGCTTCCTCATATACCAACCTGTGCTCTGACGGAACAAAGTATCCCAGCTATGCACCCGAGCCTCTTTACCGTTTTTTTTTTCTATCCCATCTATTACAGGCACAGGGAGCCCGAGCGGGCCACAGTAATAGAACATGTCACTGTGATTAACCAGACTGGGTCCTGTTGCATGCATCCATACTCACAAGGGGCGGGCGAGTTCGGCATACAAGACTTTATTGTTCTTGCAGATCTTGACGGTGTATCTCTCATGTGCTTGTTGACCTTTACTGGATCGCAAAAAAAAAAAAAGGATGCTCTTTTCAGCTCCCGTGCGGAGGCCACATTGGAAGACAAGAGCATTTGCTGGATGGCCAAAAAATAGATCATCTGAACTATGGACGCATCAGGAGCCAAGTTTTCGTATAGGGTCTACAGTGATAAGGAAAACGAAGAGTATGTTCTGGATATAGAACAATGGACGCATTAAATATGTCATCACTTTAATATCCCTTGCTCCGGCGTTACTACTAGAGCTGCTCTCCGTTCAAGGGAACCCACCTTGACTATCTCGGGGCTGAAGATATAGGGTGCTTTTGGTCCACCAGATGTTATGAATATGATACCCCTATGCATGTAGGTCTTGCACTTTGGGCAGTACAGTCGACAAAGTCCTTGCAGACAGGGCACTTTTTTTTTTATGTGTATTATTCATTCACCCTATCACGATGTGGCCAAGTGAGCGAATCTGTCCATGAAAAAAAAAAAAAAAAAAAAAAAAAAAAAAAAAGGGCAGCTCCCTGTAAAGCTTGCAAAGATCCTCCAGGACACATTGTTGCTTGCATTTGCCCTTGCCTTTTGAACAAGATATGATCGGAAAGACGTATGCATCGACTAGAGGCAGTTGCTCGACCCAAAACTCTCGACCCTAATCCCAAGGATGACCTTGTTATGGCCCTCTTTGTCTTGGCTGCTGTCGATCACACACCATCTTCAAAAGTCGTTCCTCCAAATGGCGAAGCTCTTCTTGAACACCCTTTTCTCAGCCCATCTACGACACTTCCAGATCTGTCGTTGTAAAATGTTTCGAGTCGTTCCCTGGCGACCTTCTCTCCGGTCTTGACCACATAGCCTTCCAGGCTAACCCTGCCGCTATGGAGAGGAGGTAATTGACTCAGGATCCTACTCACCAAAGGACTAGCAATTGGCTTTTCGTACTTTTTAAAGCTCGGACCATGAGCGGTGCTTGAGTGAGGGCTGGTACAGCGCCTTTTGTTTGGAAGTCATGCTGAGGCACTTGACAGGGGGTAAGGTCTTGAACTTCTTTCCCACCAGGGTCCATATCAGTGCCCTAGGCTCTCTCTTTTCCCTTGCTTTTGCTTTTGATCTCTTTCTTCTCGACATCCACATCCACACTCATATTCTCTTCATATCTTTCTTTGTTCTCTCTTTTTTCAGCATGCATTTCCATATCCTGAGCCTTGACCTTTCCTTTATTCCTCCTCTTGCGCCCTGCGAGCCTTCGTGTACTTCTTCTTTTCCCTCTCTTTATTGGTCTCCAGTCCGTCGTGCCTTGGTAATGGGGCACGCGTACCGACCATGAAAACCTGTCCAAGATTTAGGCCAAGGACTGTGATATCCCTCAAGCTTACGTCCCCCACCCCTAAATCATTTTGGTGTTTTCTCTTGACCTGATTACATTCCTGACCTCAGGAAAGAAAGTAATCTGTGTCATCCACTGTAGATTCGATGTGAAGAGGAAAATTGTCTTCAAGTTGTCTGTACTTTACCGAGATGGTTCCTTGATCTCTAACACCAGTAGCTGGAGAAGGAAACTATCTATCCTAAAAGAACCATGAGGAATGTTGTCACGCCAATTGTACTCGTTAATAGAAAATCTTTGTCCCGGACCTCGGTCAGATGCTCTCTCAGCTCGTCAGTTATCATCGTCCTCGCACTCTTCCTGTAAGACTATTGCTTCTTGATTTCCTCGCCTGTGTTGCTCCTTACATCTGAGATTAACGCGTTAATGAGAGAGCCTAGATCCTCTGTTGAATAGGCACGGCAAATGATCTCAAGACTCAAAGAATCACTGTTTCAAGTTCAGCTCAGACAGTCAAATGAATTTGTCCGTCGTGGAGGACATGGGTGATATCCTTCGTTGATTGCCCAAGACTTTGTTGAACGTAAAAAAGCTCTCCGCTGCTGAGGCACTCAGCTTGACTTCAAAGGACGTATTTGTTGGAGGGAGGAGGTCCTTGTTCAAAAGGTTACATATCTATGGAAACCCAGTTTAGTCAGTTTTTCCGACTTGGTGGTACTTTAAATCAGGATTTGCGACTATTCAAAATAACTCTGTGCCTCACGTCTTCCTAATATCTTCGGGCCCTAAAAATTAGAATCATCTCTTGTCGTGTAGGGAGATCAAGACTGTGAGGGTATGAGAGCAGTCGAATGAGTTAAACAGAAGTGCAAGACGTTCAAGACACACAACACGATCAAGGCACGCGATAAAAAAAAAAAAAAAACAACAGCACGTACTGCCATCATGGGAGTATCTCAGCTTTTATCGCAAGGACGACAACCTCTAGTATTATTCAGCAGAGCGATACGGTCTGAAATCAACGCTAGTTCACTGTGCTGGAGACAAGACACAAATCTTCATTATCCAAGGCTCCAGCTGGATGTAATGAAGCCTGTGGTTCCCACGGGCTAGGGCGGCTAGTTTCAACATCGGTGTTCAGATTCTCAGTTCAAGACGATTTGCTAGGAAAGGAGTAAAGTATCTACTGAAGACTCGGTAATGCACATGAGGAGCCAATCTAGCAAAAATCTGAACACTCTAACTCAGCTACGCTCACTCGGAGTCACTGTGCGATATTTTGAGAGGAGCAAAAATATTAGCTTTGCCAGACACTGGCCTAGCACGCGACTCAATCTCTCTCCTGACTGTCACTATCGGCAATACTCGAAAATGTCTGCTTTTTAACAAGCAGCGTTCCTTATCCTTTCATAAATACGTCGAGAAAGTTGGTCACGGCTGTTCCTGATGCAAAAAAAAAACTTGTCCGCGATATGCTTGATGTTAGTTCCATGAAAAAAAGGAGAAATGTTAGAACACCACATACTTGAAAAATTGTAGAGACAAAGAAGTACGACAGAATATACACTAGACAATAGAGTGCTGGGATGATAGCCATTCAATTAGTAGGCAGGGAGTAGTGTTCAAAGCAAGAAGGCACAGGTGCAAGAGCTAAAAATAAGGTTAGCGGGGTAAATAAGCTCATGTTGGTAGGATCAATCAACAAAGCCATTACCTCTTCAAACACGTCCGAAGCTTCATGAGTTGCCTTCGGATTCTCCTTGTATGGGATCTGATATAAGATTTGCATGGTTATTTTTTGAGAAATGGGTCTTTTAGGCCATACACCGAATTCTGACGCGTAAGCTATCAGTCTGGATATCGGCGAATTTTCGTTTTCCACATTATACACCGGCGCGTTTAGGATCAGTGGTAGGTGATCCCTTATTTCTCTTTTTTCCTCAATGTCCTGCATATCAATACTTTTCTAGCGCTCTTTCGCTTCACTTGTTAAGCGAAGTTGATGGAGTCCGTCTCAAGAATCCTTGAGGCCCCGATTTCGTCCGTATGGGATGGTGTAGTCAAATAAGTGCCCAAGGTGGCGCAATAAATATCACAGAGGCTCAGAACACTTTGGAGCTTCGCCCAGTCTAATACAGTCTATTGATGAAGTATCTAATAAAGGGCAGTTACTCAAAAGAAATAACACGGCATCGCGTTTATCTAGAACCCTCTCCGCAATCACTGAGAGTTACTAGGCCCCGGAATGAGATGTTTACGGAATTTAGCAAGCTCAGACGTTAGATGGAGCAGAGGAAAACTCGGTCGGTTAGATTGAAACAAGACTCCCACATCACCATGGATCAGAAGCAAATATCGGATTTTGTGTGGGGAGAGTGTAACAGGCTGAGAAATATCTCGAATCCTTCTGTCGTGATACTATGTTAAAGAAGTATTTGTGGAATGCAAAGAAAGCAACTAAGGAGGAGCATAGGATAATAGCTGATCGCTTACTGGAGCCAAGCGGAGCGACAAAAACAGGTTGATATCAGAGTCGGTCTTGGACAGTTCTCCTCGTGAATGAGATTGGCCATATTGCATACCTCATTTCAATCTTACTTTGTACACAAGTTAGCAAACAGTAGTTCCTCTTTACTTTTCTGACGACCCCGACTGACCAAGTGCTAAAACGCTTGTTCATGATAGGCGCAATCACTAGGATATGTCGTAGTAGGAGTCGAAAAGTGCTACACCTCCAAGAATTGCTCTACATGTAAAGGGTTTGTAAGCCAAGTTGACATCCGTTGTCAGTTGTACTACCCGAAGTGCTAGGGCTCTGGACTTCATTCATGAAGGCCTCACTTTACTTCGGCTTCTGTGACGTAATTAGTGCGTCCGTTTTCCTGTCTTGTCCTAAAGGACAAGGCAACTTTGCCCAAGCTTTTTTTTTTTTTTTTTTTTTTTGACCATTCAACGAATCTCGAAATGTCAAGACCAGAGCATCAGGCACCACCAGAAATCGTAAGCATGCATGGCAGGATGGCCGGAGAACTCATTTCGTTTCTGTCATCTCTCTCTTCCTTCTCTCTACTGGCTCGAAGTCTTGGCTTTTTCTCTTGTTTTGGTAACAGACAACTAAGCCCCTGGTCCCTCTGGTACTCACTTTTTTTTTTTTTTTTTTTTTTTTTTTTCCTTTCTGTTGCGAACGCTCGCTACTTTACCAGATCTATGGAGGCGACGAGGCCAAAAAGTATACGGGAAAGTATGTTACCTCTCTCTCTTTCCCTCTCCCCTCTCTTTATCTTGTATTCTTTCTTTCTTAGAATCAAAAAATGCTTTGTCTCCGATCTTGCCTCGCTGGGCATTCAAACTCTTTTCTGACCCGAATCGCCCTACTTTCTTCTACTTTATATAGCTCCCGCATTGCTGCAATTCAGGCTGAGATGGCTTCCCGTGCCGTCGAACTCTTGAACTTGCCTGAAGACTACCCTGGATACATTCTTGATGTTGGCTGTGGATCAGGACTCAGCGGCGAGGTCTTGGAAGAATACGGTCATGTCTGGGTTGGTTTTGATATTGCACCGGCCATGTTGGAGGTCGCTTTGGAACAAGAGGCTTCGGGAGATCTGTTCCTTCAGGACGCAGGACAAGGAATGGCCTTCCGCCCCGGTACTTTTGATGGCTGTATTTCGATCTCGGTACTTCAATGGCTTTGTAATGCCGATAAGGCTTCACATCACCCCAAGGCTCGTTTGACTCGGTTCTTCTCAACCCTCTACTCGTCCCTGAAGCGTGGGGCCAGAGCTATCTTTCAGTTCTACCCTGAGAACGATGACCAAATCCAACTGATCATGAGTGTCGCTGTCCGCTGTGGTTTCGAGGGAGGTCTTGTTGTCGATTATCCAAACTCGAAAAAGGCAAAAAAGTTTTATCTTTGTCTTTTTGCAGGACAAGAGGTTCAGGGCGTTAAGCAGCAGCTCCCTGCCGCTCTTGGAGAGAACGAGCTAGGTGACCCAGATGAGGGTGGCGTTCAGTATACCTCCAAGAAGTACGTAACTAGGGCGCCGTTCTATTTTGATATCACATCTTTTATTGTTATCTTTATTGTTTTTCTAGTCTCTTGTTCACTAACATCTTTCTTTCTTTCTTTTTCTTTCTCTGACCCCTTTTGTCCAATAGGAGAAACGATTCTCGGATGCGGTCAAGCAAACGCAACTCTCTCAAGGACAAGAACTGGGTCCTGAAGAAGAAGGAACAGCTTCGTTCAAGAGGCGACAAGACTGCCAACGATTCCAAATACACAGCCCGAAAGCGTCGCCCAAAGTTCTGAGTAATCTGGCCAAACCAGATATCAGTCCTATCCCTCTCAGTGTCTCTTGGAAATGTCACTGGAATCCAACTTGTGCCCCTTTTCTTTCAACATCATCATTGCACTTCGTCTCGAGGATACTGAGAGTTTGCCTCCCTCCCTCCCTATCAATCCGTCGATGGACGCTAGTTACGAGAGAACCGTGTGCTCTTTCGACCTTGATTTGCATTTTTCACGCCGTAATATTTAGAACCGGGAAGAGATCAACCGCTTGCAAGCATAAAGTGGTCAATGTAACAACAGTATTTCAACCTCATCCTTGTTGGAGATTTTTATGGGCGCTCTTCAAAGCTATTCAGAGGGGGAGAGGGAGGGGAAGTGAGGCAATCATTCAGGGTACAAATAAGGGTTGGTTCCTGATGGATATGTAAATCATGCCTTCGGGTCTCGTCCAAATTTCACCTCACTTTGGAGCCTGAACTGTTTCCCCCACGACTTCACGTGCATAGGTCGGACATAAGTTGAAATCGGTCTTTCTCTTTGCTTCGTTATCCTCCTTTCCTTCCTTTTACCCATGGCGGAAATCGTTACGATAGATCGAATCTATTTGGCTAAAGCTTTCACCTTCATCAACCTCTTCTATGCAGTCACTTTCTCCTCTATCAGATATGTATCAACAGCTTTTTTTTAGCCTCTACTGCGCCTGGCCTGCTACTGTAGGTGAGGTCGTGCTCATTTGTCAAATACTTTACGCTCGTAAAAAGGCTAAAGAGTCCGAAGACTAATCATCCCAGGAACACCACTCTGACAACAGCAACAACAACAGCAATAGCAACCGGAATAACAACAGCACCAATACCAACACCAATCCAACAGCCATTACTAGCACAAACGCAGATCTCAATAGTCTGATACAGGATAAGCAAGACAAGAGCCAATCCCAGTCGGCTACGGGCATGTTTCCACTCGATATGGACAGACTCACAGATGCGGAATCAGCAGATTGGGAATCAGTCAAATCTTTTTCCATACCATTGCCCCCCGACCATTCAAGTCCCTCTCGAGCCGTTGCCTCTTCATGTTGGCCTTCGCTCCACTCACCCGATTCCAACCCACCACCTAAGCACTCAAATGACATGCTACCACCACCTCCAACTGCGCCATCTCGTAAGCCTCGAATTACCAGCGGGTCCGAGCTTGAATCGATCTGTATCGATATGGAGGACGAAGCTCAGCAAACCCAAGATCAAACCCAAGCTTTCCAGGATCGTAGGGACGGTCTTGATTCTACTCAAGAGCATAGCAGGCCAAGATCGTCCGCTGAGGAGGAAGAATTGCTAAAGTATCAGATGAAAATCTTTGGGATTCAAATACAACAATTGATGGCTAGTCGAGGATCATAGTCTTTCATTCCTCCCTCTCCTTTCATGTCTTTGGGCAGCAATGGTGATCAACCCATCATGCTGACCGTCAATCTCTCCAGTCGCACGGAGCTAATTGGCATCCTGAGTAGTGCCGTCGTACTCATTCTGGATACCCAGCTTCCTGACAAGATTCACCCACGAGGCGCCAGTCACACAAGTTAGCCAAACTCGCCGCCCTGAGAGTTTGCAAGAGGAAGCACATCAGCTTAGATGTATTGGATCCCATTCCATGTCCGCTGGTAGCTCTCACTAGAATCACAGGTTGCCATCAAGTCTTCAACCTTCGTTGTTGCGAGTCATGTGGGTGTTTTTGTTCTAGATTAAGGTGGCTCTATTCCATTGTTCACTTCAAGAATTACATCCAGAACAGCAAGTATTTGAGCAATAGACAGTGCATTTGCCAATAGCATGCCTAGTCTTGCCTGTATCATAACTCAACGAAAACCCACAGGCTCCTCCTCCATGGTGTGCCTGAACCAGGTCCTTGGATGGAGGAAGGTGTTTGTAGTTATGGACGCTGTAGCTCCAGAGTCGTTCAGAGATAGTGTCTCCTTCATAGTAAGTTGTAATAGGACCAGAATAGTAGCCACTACATGGAGACCACTTTCTCATGAAACCAATCCAAACACACGCTTGGCTCGAAGGAATATTAGACCAAGGGCCAGCCTAGCAAGGAAGACTCTGCATGGCGACATGAACAAACACTATTGGAGCAGTGGAAAGGAGAGAAACTTACTTTATAATAATTAGCTGTTTGGCCTCATCTATTTAGACTTGTCAAGTTCCTCCACGCGCTGTGCCTTCCATTTCCTCACCATCTCTGTACTATTCCGATTCAACTCGTTTCATGATATCCTCACAGTGTCAGCATAGGAGTAAACCGAAAGGAACAAAAGAAAGAGAACTTTGGAAGGCCGTTTGTCTTTATTCGTCTTCATCGTCTTCGTCATAGTCCCATTCTGTTGATCCACGAAAAGGTGTGCAATGACTCCTCCAGGCAGCGCGGTATCGTCGATGTGGTCGATCTTTTGGAAAGAAATAAAATAGTTCTCCTCGAGGCCAGCGTCTTGGGATGGTATGATAAGCATTGAAGAAGATCCCTTCCTCTTTGATCTTCCTTCTGCGACTGAGGTCAACATATTTCTCTACTTGCTCTTCCTCTTCCTCGTCCGAATGGTTTTGCGTGCTGATCCTTGGTTGTTGGCGTGACTCGAATATATCTCGCCTTCCCATATACTTGGTAGTGACATCTAACATCTCATTATCACGATCATTCAACAGGATGGTATACTTCAATCCTGGGTGCTGTTTCTCGGCCAGCGAGCACATCAATCCCAGATCGATTCTCTCTTGAAGATTCTGCTGTGGTAACCACTCGAGTCCGAGCCATTCAACATCCTCTTTCCTGATTATCCGTCTTGGTTTGCCAGAGGCCACCTCGTCATCATCCCAAATGTTGACCAATAGAGACTGAGCTGTTTCGAGAGACATCCTAAATCCCTTTCCATGCCATCGAATCCAAGGCTGTTTCATGTTGGGTAGACTCCGAAGCTTGTCCAACAGTTTGATGGCCTGCTGAGCAATTTCACTTTGTGTCAACAGGGTTACAGGGGGCCTTTCCTGAACCAACATCCATTCTCTAAACGATTCCACTGTATCGACTACAGGCATGACTAGGACCTCGAGCTGTGTACAGGCCCATTCGGATCGAGCAAGATCTTGGAGACTGATCCCTCCATAAACCCCTCTTCGATTCCAGCTAGAGCCAAGGTACACCTCTCGTAAGAGTGGACAAATCGTCAGGGCCCATACAATGTCTGCATATTCTGTGTAGATTTTATCCATCCGAAGGACAGTCAATCCTGAAAATGTGTTTTCGCCTGTGCCCAATGGTCCAAGTTGACTCGAGGGGGACAGTGTAGCAAGATGAGCCTTGTAATCCGGGCGGTGGAGATATGGATCGTCCTCATCGTACTCGCAATCAGCGACATTCAACGCACAGTTACCTGAAGAAATCATACGAAGCCATGGAAAGGCATGGATAAGTCGGATCAAATGATAGCTTTGAGAGAACCCTGGGTTGAAAGACAGTCGTTCAATGGATCTTGAACCATGCTCGATCAAGAGTTCAACCACACTACTCAAGATTGTACTATAATCTGTCTCAAACGAGAAATGATTCAAGCATGGGGAGCACTTGAATAACTGGGCTATGACAGGGTCTACCTCTGAAGCATCGGAAGTAATTGTCAACCGTCGGATCTGAAGAGGTCTTTTGCGGGTCAAAGTCGTGTTTGGATGTATTTCCTGGAGCAATCCAGGTTCCCGGCTTATCTCAAGAAAGAGTTCCTGGACAGAGTCTGGGCAACAGTCTAGAAGTTGCTCAATGGGTAGGGTTTGAAACGTGCATGAGATTTTGAGACGTACAAGACACGACAGTCGTGACAAAGCGTTCAAGAATCCTGTGTTGGAGTTATCCCAGAGAAAGAAATCTAGACAGATTGAAAGTGTCGCCAGATGAGGACTCGTCTCGAATAATTTTTGAAGTCCGTTTTCCATACTTTCGCTTGCTTCTAGTGCCTCCCAAAAGGAGACCTTGAAACGAGCATGCCGAAGGTTAGGGAAGTTGACACCCATGTCGAAAAGATTAAAGTTTCCATCGGATGGTGTTGTAATAGAGCGGACAAGGTGGGCATTGGCAATGACAAGGTCTCTAGGGTAGTCGTTGCTTCTGTTAGGCAAAGTAAGTCGACGGAAGACATGGGGTCCAAAGATACGATGCCATGCTCGGCAGACTCGAATACAGGCATGGATGTCCTTGGTGGAAATAGAGCCACAGACTTGGTCGACGAGGTGTTCTATGCGAAAGAAGGTGGCCACTGCATCACCATGGTGAGGAGAAGCCAGGGCTGCCATCCTGTTCCAGATATTATCATTCAAGTCAGGGAGCAGGGGCGTGTTGGCCGTGGAGAATCGGAATGAGAGTGAGTGAGAGTGGGTAGGAGTGGCTGGGAGAAGGAAGAGCAGGGAGAAAGAGGGACTCGTGATTAAGAAAGACAGAGAAGCAAGAAAGGATCCGCCAAGAGTCCACTGAGCAAAGGAGAAAAGAGGTTCTCCTTTTTATACGCGCGTGCATGGAGGCGCAGGGGCTTGTGGTTCATGGCGATGCCAGTAAAGGATGTGAGAAGGAGCCCTGGCTCCATGATGCACTGCATCATACTGCCTTCATCGCAGTGGCAGTGAGGACACGAACGGATGCATTTACAGGGTTTGCATGATCCTTCCAGAAGTATTGGACCTTTTTTTTTTGTTTGCATTGCCTCTCGCATGAGCCCTATTGGCGCCGTGACAAGAAACCACATGGTCATGCCCACTCTTCACCAAGTCGGCACTGATGACTATGAGCGATTCGATAGGAGCTTGGTCCGGCTCATTCTGTCAAACGCTTTTTTTTTTTTTTTTTTTTTGTGTCAACCAACCAACTCAAATGTCAAGGAGCTACGGTCAAAGACACAAATGTCACTCTACGACTTTTCCGCTCAGCCCCTTTTTGGGCCTTGATTGTGGCGATGTTCCAATTGAGGCTTGAGACTTTGGTACTCACTCCCGCCATCGCTTGACTTCCTTAGCGTCAAGACCTTTGCCATCCGTTTCAAGGGTATCTCCAACCGCGTGTGTTCCTCTTTTGGCTCAGTTGCTTGACATCCACCACCTTCATTGGTAACACAGGCAGCATTCTGCTCTTGGCTCCCATAATCTGATCCCTCCGCATTTTCTGATTCAACTCATTTTCTGATATCCTCACAGTGTCAGCATAGGAGTAAACCGAAAGGAACAAAAGAAAGAGAACTTTGGAAGGCCGTTTGTCTTTATTCGTCTTCATCGTCTTCGTCATAGTCCCATTCTGTTGATCCACGAAAAGGTGTGCAATGACTCCTCCAGGCAGCGCGGTATCGTCGATGTGGTCGATCTTTTGGAAAGAAATAAAATGACTCTCCTCGAGGCCAGAGTCTTGGGATGGTATGATAAGCATTGAAGAAGATCCCTTCCTCTTTGATCTTCCTTCTGCGACTGAGGTCAACATATTTCCCTACTTGTTCTTCCTCTTCCTCGTCCGAATGGTTTTGTGCGTTGAACCTTGGTTGCTGGAGTACTTCGTATATTTTCGCCTCTCCGTTTACTTAGTAGTGTCATCCAGCATCTCATTCTCATGATCATCCAATAGGATGGTATACTTCAATCCTGGGCACTGTTCCTTGGCCAGCGAGTACAATCCCTAGTTAATTCTCTCTTGAAAGCTCTTCTGCGATAACCACTCAAGTCCGAGCCATTCAACATCCTGTTCCCTGATTACCCGTCTAGGCTTCCCTGAGACTACCTCGTCTTCATCCCAGGTGTTGACCAATAGTGCCTGAGCTGTTTCGAGAGACATTCGGAATCCTTGTCCATGCCATTGAATCTGGGGTTGTTTCATGTTAGGTAGACTCCGAAGTTTGTCCAACAGTTTGATGACCTGCTGAACAATCCCACTGGGCGTCAACTGAGTCACTTGCAGATTCTCAAAATCCATCCTCCAATCTTCAAAGGATTCTAATGTATCAACTACAGGTATGACTAGGACCTCGAGCTGTGTACAGGCCCATTCTGACTGAGCAAGATCTTGGAGACTGATCCCCCCGTAAGGTCCTGTCTGATTACAGATTGGGCCAAAGTACACCTCTCGTAAGAGTGGGCACATTGACATGATACATACGACGCCCGAATAAAAGGTTTTGATATTATCCATCCGAAGAACTGTCAATCCTGAAAACATGCTTTCGCCTTTACCCAATAGCTCGAGTTGATCCGAGGGGAACGGTGCAGCGGGATGAGGCTTGAATTTCGGGTGGTAGTGATATGGGTCGTCTTCATCGTACTCACAATCGGCGACATTCAACGCACAGTTGCCTGATGAGACCATGCGAAGCCTTGGAAAGGCACGGACAAGTCGGATCAATTGGTCGCTTTGAGTGAGCCTTTCCTTGAACGACAGTCTTTCAATGGATCTTGGACCATGTTCTATCAAGAGCTCAATCACACTGCTCATATGTTGATCATATTCTGCCTCAAAAAAGAAGTGGTTCAGGCATGGAGAGTACTTGAACAACTGGGCTATGACAGGGTCCAATTTTACAACATAGGAATTTATCGCCAACAGTCGGATCTGAAGTGGTCTTTTGCGAGTCATGGGCGTATATGGAACAATTCCCTCATCCCAACCGCTACCCCGGTTCAGTTCAAAAGAGAGTTCCTGGACAGAGTCTGGACAATGATCTAGAATTCGTTCAATGGACAGAGTCTGAAGCAAGCACGAGATGTTGAGACGTACAAGACACGACAACCGCGAAAACGCGTTCAAGAATCCCATTTCGGGGTCATTCTCGAGAAAGACGCCGGTGTCATTCTCGAGAAAGATTTCTAGACGGAGTGAAAGTGTCACCAAATGAGGACTTGTCTCGAATACATTTTGAAGTTTGTTGTCCATTCGCTTGATGTCGCCACGGGTAGTCCAAGAGAAGGTCCCGAAATGAAAATGCTGAAGGTTAGGGAAACTGGTTTCAAAGTTGGCAAAAAAGGCGTTTCCAGTGTATGGTGTTGCAATACAGCGAACATGGTGGGCATTGGCGATGACAAGGTCTCGAGGGTATTTGTCGTTTTTGTAGGGCAAAATAAGTCGACGAAAGACTTGGGGTCCAAAGACATGGTGCCACGACCGGGAGACTCGGATACAGGCATGGATGTCCTTGGTGGAGATAGAACCACAGACTTGGTCAACGAGGTGTTCTATATGAAAGAAAGTGGCCACTGCATGACCATGTGGAGGAAAAGCCAGGGCTGCCATTCCACATATCCTTCAGATCAGAGAGCAGTGGTATGTCCAGCAAGCAGTGGAGAGCTTTGGCGAGCGGGTGGGAGAAAGAAGAGAAGGGTGAAGACAGGAGGAATAGAGGAATAGGATGGGATCCGCCAAGAGTCCATAGAGCAAAGGAGGAAAGAGGCACTACCTTTTTATACCCGTACACTTGGAGGCGCAGGGGCTTGGGGTTGTGATGCCTTGGCTCAATGCTACATTGCATTGCCACAGCATTGTCTTCACTGCAGTTGAAGACTTGATCAGCTGCATTTGTAGTCCACTTCTTCCACTGCATTCTGCCTCTGCCTTTACGTCTCCTAACTTCCATTGATATACGGGGTGATTACTATTCCTGTCATTCAATACCTGAGTGATCGTAGTTCCATTTCACGCGCGTTGGATGTGGGCCATGCTCTGACAGTGATTACTCATTTCATTGGCATGACGCTACCCAAATCTAACACTACTCAAAACCTCGTCATGCTAGAGGCTTTGAGAAGCAGCATGCTTTGGGGTCCTGGAATCTCATTAACGCTCGAGCAGAGGGTTCTTGAGTTGAGCGCGTCATTGGATAGTCACTTTACTGGCAAGTATCTCTTTGTGCCAAGGACGCCTGTGACATTGTGCTAAACCGTATTCACTGCTTTTTTTGCTTCCTTGCATTTTTAGTCGCGCTGAAAAACTCTCCGGCTCATTATGGATATTACAAACAAGCCTACAGGATCGAAAGCGAGCCTGCCAAAAGCAGGATCATGGAAGAGTTTTCTAGGGAATCTGTCAGAACTGTAGCTGAAATGTTGCTGGTAAGGTGCTGACGCGCTAAAATATTGCTGGTGTTTGAGAGCAGCTACCAACCAGCAGCCAACCAGCACCAAAACAGCAGATTCAGTCCAATTCAGCGCACCAGCACGAGGCAGTAGGACTCTCCATGAAGAACAAGGTCCGCTTAACTTTTCCGCTCAACCCTTTTCTACTCGACTGTTGGCGGTGTTAAATTAAGACTTTGAGGCTTTAGTATTCACCCTGCACGTAAAGTATTCGCCCATGTCATACTTGAACTCTTTGGCATCAGGACCATTTTATCCATTCGTAAGAATTATCAGGACACGACTTTGTGTACTGGCCAAATGACATGCCAAGTCTTGCCTACATCATAACTCAACGAAACTCACAGGCCCCTCCTCCATGACGTGCCTGAGCCAGACCCTTGGGTGGAGGAAACTTTTTGTAGTTCCGGATGTTGAAGTTCCAGAACCGGACAGGGATTGTATCTCCTGCATGGTAAGTCGTGACAGGACCACGTTTGTAACCACCACAAGGAAATTTCTTTCCTTCGAAACCAGTCCAGGCATGCACCTGGCTCGAAGGATTGTTAGATCAAGGACCAGCTTGACCAGGGCAAGTAGGCCAAGCAATGTTGGAGCAGAGGAGAGAAGCTCCCTGAAATTAGCGGTTGGCCTCATCTAGTTAGACCTGTCAAGCTCCTCCACATCCTGGGCCTTACATTGCCTCACCCTCTCTATACTATTCTGACCCAACTCATTTTCTGATATCCTCACAGTGTCAGCATAGGGGCAAGCCGAAAGTAACAAAAGAAAGAGAACTTATGAAGGTCATTTGTATTTATTCGTCTTCATCGTCTTCGTCATAGTCCCATTCTGTTGATCCACGAAAAGGTGTGCAATGACTCCTCCAGGCAGCGCGGTATCGTCGATGTGGTCGAACTTTTGGAAAGAAATAAAATAGTTCTCCTCGAGGCCAGCGTCTTGGGATGGTATGATAAGCATTGAAGAAGATCCCTTGCTCTTTGATCTTCCTTCTATGACTAGGATCAATAGGCTCCTCTATTTCTTCTTCTTCTTCTTCCTCATCTGAGCTTTGTTCGTCGATCTTAGGTTGCTGGAGTACTTCATACATATCTCGCCTCCTCACATACTTGGTAGTGACATCCAGCATCCCATCATCACTATCATCCACCAAGATAGTATACTTCAATCCTGGGTGCTGTTCCTCGGCCAGCGAGCACATCAATCCCAGATCGATTCTCTCTTGAAGGTTCTTCTGTGATGACCACTTGAGTCCAAGCCATTCAACATCCTGTTCCTCGATTACCCGTCTAGGCTTTCCTGTGGCCACCTCGACGTCATTCCAGATGTCGACTACCGAAAGTGCCCGTGCCATACTAAGAGACATCTTGAATCCCTCTCCATGCCATCGAATCCAAGGTTGTTTCATCTTAGGTAGACTCCGAAGCTTGTCCAATAGTTTGACGATCTGCAGAGCAATCTCACTTTGGGTCAACCGAGTCACTTGCAGTTCCTCGGGATCCATCCTCCACTCTTCAAAGGATTCTACTGTATCGACCACAGGTATGACTAGGACCTCGAGCTGTGTACAGGCCCATTCGGATTGAGCAAGATCTCGAAGACTGACCCCTCCATAAAGATCATTCTGATTCCAGAGTGTGCCAATGTACACCTCTCGTAAGAGTGGACACATTGTCATGATCCATACAATGTCTGAATGAAAGGCGTCGATATTATCCATCCGAAGGACAGCCAGTCTTGAAAACGTGCTTTCGCCTTTACCCAATGGTGCGAGTTGATCCAATGGACACAGTGTAGCAAGATGAGCCTTGTAGTCCTGGCAGTGGAGATATGGATCGTCATTATCGTATTCAAAGTCAGCGACACTCAATGCACAGCTGCCTGAAGAAATCATGCGGAGCCTTGGAAAGGTATGGACAAGTCGGATCAAATGGCCGCTTTGAGAGAGCTTTTCCTTGAATGACAGTCTTTCAATGGATCTTGGACCATGCTCGATCAAGAGTTCAATCAAACTGCTTATGGTATGGTTATAATCTGTTTCAAACGAGAAATGATTCAAGTATGGAGAGTACTTGAACAACTGGGCTATGACAGGGTCCACCTCTGAAACATCGGAAGAAATCGCCAACCGCCGGATCTGAAGTGGTCTTTTGCGAGTCATGGGTGTGTCTGGAATGGGTTCATCTCTCCAATTATAACTCCGGACTAGTTCGAAAGAGAGTTCCTGGACAGAGTCTGGACAATGATCTAGAAGTCGTCCGATGGGTAGGGTCTTAAGAAAGCACGAGATGTTGAGACGTACAAGACACGACAACCGCGAAAACGCGTTCAAGAATCCTGAATTGGGGTCATTCTGGGAAAAGATGTAGGAGTCATTCTCAAGAAAGAATTCTAGACGGAGTGAGAGTGTCACCAAATGAGGACTTGTCTCAAATACTTTTTGAAGTTTGTTGTCCATTCGCTTGATATCGTCACTGGTAGCCCAAGAGAAGATCCTGAAATGAAAATGCTGAAGGTTAGGGAAACTGGTTTCCAAGCTGGCAAAAAAAGAGCTTTCTTCGAACGAGGTTGTAATAGAGCGAACACGGTGGGCATTGGCGATGACAAGGTCTCTAGGGTAGTCGTCGTCGCTGTTGGGCAAAGTAAGATGACGGAAGACATGGGGCCCAAAGATATAATGCCAAGCCTGGCAGACTAGGATACAGGCATGGATGTCAGTAGTGGAAATAGAATCACACACTTGGTCGACGAGGTGTTCAATGCGAAAGAAGGTGGCCACTGCATCACTATGCCGAGGAGAAGCTGGAGCAGACATTTCTATCCTGAGAATATCCTTCAAGTCAGAGAGTAGTGGTGTGTTGTTTCAGTCAAGCCGTGGAGAGCTGGGCGAGAGTGATTGAGAGAAGGAAGAACAAGGGAGATAAGAGTCTATAGAGCAAAAGAGGGAAGAGGCGCTACCTTTTTATACGCGTGCACTTGGAGGCGCAGAGGCGGGTAGTTCATGACGATACTAGTTGAGGCGGTTGGAGTGAGCCCTGGCTTAATGTTACATTGCATTGTCACAGCATTGTCTCCATTGCAGTTGAGGACTTGATCAGATTCATTTGCAAGGTTTGCATGACCCTTCGTTTAATCCATTGCCTCTCACATGAACCTTGTCAAGGCTATGGTAGGAATCCGCTCGACCATGCCCACCACTGACCAAATGGACACTGATGATCAGGAGTGAACCATGAACAAATCGACCGGATCATGGTCCGGCACAATCCGCTGATTACACTTTTGGGAAATATTGCTCCATCTGGGGGGCTGCGGCCAAAAGTTAATATCAAAGTCGACTCGCACAGCTCTTTATTAAAACTTGACTGCGGCAGGAAAGGCTCTCATTCAGTATGAAATTGAGGCTGTGAGACTTCAATACTCCCAAAGTCAGAAATCAGGTTATGACTTCCCCACGGGGCCCTTGCACGGGAAAAGAACTCGTCCATGTTAAGCTTGACCTCCTTGGTGTCAGGACTTTCTACACATAATAAATATTAGGCCACAGCTTTGTTTAATGACCAATGACACTTCCATTCTTGCCTGTATCATATCTCAACGAAAACACGGAAGGTCCTCCTCAATGGCGTGTCTAAGCCAGACCCTTGTTGAAGCTCCAGAATCAGACAAGGATATTATCTTCTGCGCGATGAGTCGTGACAGGACTACGTTTGTAGCCATTACATTGAGGTTTCTTTCTTTTAAACCAATCCAAGCATGCATTTGACTCTAGGGATTTTTGGATCATAGGCCAGTCTGACTAGGAGGGTTTGACAAGGCGATGTGACCAAGCATAGATAGAACAGAGGAGAGGAGGGAAGCCCGATAGACATAGTAGTTTGACCGTATCAATTTAAGCTTAGCAGGCTCCTCCGCATGTGGTACCCTTCACTACTTCATCCTCTCTGTACTATTCTAATTCAACTCGTTTCATGATATCCTCACAGTGCCAGCATAGGAGTAAACCGAAAGGAACAAAAGAAGAGAAATAACGAAGGCCATCCGTATTTATTCATCACCATCGCCTTCACCCCACTTTGTCGATCCGCAGAAGGGTGTGCAATGACTCCTCCAGGCAACGCGGTTTCGTCGATGTGGTCGATCTTTTGGATAAAAATACATTCCTCGGGGCCAGTGTCTTGGAATCGTATGATAAGCATTGAAGAAGATCTCTTCTTCCTTAATCTTCCTTCTATGACTAGGATCAGTAGAATCCTCTATTTCCTCTTCCTCTTCCTCATCTGAGTAGTTTTGTGAATTGGCCCTTGGTTGCTGGAGTATTTCATAACTGTCTCGCCTCCCCTTATACTTGGTCGTGACATCCAACATCTCGCTATCATGATCATTCAACAGACTGGTGTACTTCAATCCTGAGTGTTGTTCCTCGGCCAGCGAGCACATCAATCCTAAGTCGATTCTCTCTTGGAGGTTCTTCTGTGGTAACCACTCGAGTCCGAGCCATTCAAGATCTTCCCTCCTGATTATTCGTCTTGGTTTGCCAGAGGCCACCTCGTCGTCATCCCAAATGTTGACCAAGTGTGCCTGAGCTGTTTCGAGAGACATCCTGAATCCTTCTCCATGCCATTGAATCCAAGGCTGTCTCATCTTAGGTAGACTCCGAAGCTTGTCCAACAGTTTGATGACCTGCTGAACAATCTCATTCCGTGCCAGTTGGGTCGCTTGCGGCTTCTCCAAAACCCAGCTCTGCCCCCCAAAGGATTTGACTGTGTCAACTACAGGCATGACTAGGGCCTCGAGCTGTGTACAGGCCCATTCGGATTGAGCAAGATCTTGGAGACTGATCCCTCCATAAAGATCTTTCTGATTCCAGTTACTGCCACAGTACACCTCTCGTAAGAGTGGGCACATCGTCATGATCCATACAGCCTCTGAGTAGAAAGTACTGATGTTGCCCATCCGAAGGACAGTTAATCCCGAGAAAGTGTTTTCACCTGTGCCCAATGGTCCGAGTTGATCCGAGGGGAACAATGTAGCGAAATGAGCCTTGTATTCTGAGCTGTGGATATATGGATCGTCTACATCGTATTCCCAATCGGCGACACTCAAAGCACAGTCACCTGTCGAGACCATGCGGAGCCAAGGAAAGGCATGGACAAGTCGGACTAAGTGATAGCTTTGAGTGGACCCTCCGTTGAACGACAACCTCTCAATGGATCGTGAACCATGCTCGATCAAGAGTTCAATCACATTGCTCATGATTGTGGATCGTCTAAAGGATGTCTCAAACGAGAAGTGGTTCAGGCATGGAGAGTACTTGAACAACGAGGCAATGATAGGGTCTATATCTGTATCATTGGAAATTACCGTCAGCCGTCGAATCTGAAGAGGTCTTTTGCGAGTCATAGTTATGTTTGGAGCTACTTCCTGATGCCATTCAACTTTCCGGTGCAGGTCGAGAGTGATTTCTTGGACAGAGTCTGGACAACGGTCTAAGATTAGTTCGACGGAAGGGCCTAAAAGTGTTCCTGAGATGCTGAGACGCACAAGACACGACAGCCGCGAGAATGTGTTTAAGAATCCTGTGTCAGAGTCATCCTCAAGGTGAAGTTCTAGATAGAGTGAAAGTGTCACCAGATGAGGACTTGACTCGATCACCTTTTTGAGATTGTCTTCAATATTCTCGCCATTGTCAATGAAGACCCAAAAGGAGATTTTGAACCGGTAATGCCGAAGGTTTGGAAAGCTGACACCCATGTCGACAAAATAAAAGTCTCCGTCGTATGGTGCTGCAATAGAACGGACACGATGAGCATTGGCGATGACAAGGTCTCTAGGGTAGCTGTTTTTTTTCCTGGGTAAAGTAAGTCGACGGAAGATATGGGGTCCAAAGATACGATGCCATGCTCGGCAGACTCGAATGCAGGCTAGAGTGTCATTGGTGGAGATTGAGCCACAGACTTGGTCGACGAGGTGTTCTATGCGAAAGAAGGTGGCCACTGCATCACCATGGTGAGGAGAAGCCAGGGCTGCCATTTCGATCCCGAGAATACCATTCAAGCCAGAGAGCAGTGGTGTGTTGGTTCAACAAATCAGAGGAGAACTGAGGTGAGAGTGGGCCAGAGAAGGAAGAGCAGGCAGAGGACAAGAGGAAGTGAGGGATGGGATGGGATCCACAAAGAGTCCAAAGAACACAGGAAGGATGAGACTCTACTTTTTATACGCGCGCACTTGGAGGCGCAGGGGCGTGTGGCTCATGCCAGTACTAGTTGAGGAGGTTGGAAGGAGTAAACATGTGCAAGGCCTGAATGGTCCTTCTTTATTCTATTGCATGTGCCCTGTCGAGGTCATGGCAGGAATCCACTCGACCACACCTACTCTTGACTGAAGCAACATTGACGATCAGGAGTGAACTGTGAACAGTTCAACAGGATCATTACCTGACTCATCCATTGATTGCTTTTTTTAGGAAGCATAATTCCATTTAGTCAAAGGAATGTGGGCGTAGTTTCTCCCACAGCCCAGTTGAATATCAAAGTCCATTCGATTGGGCGTTTGCACTTTATTCAGAGTTGACTGCGGCAGGAAACTCTGCATATCCTAAATGCAACTGTAGCTACAAGACTTAGATATTCACAAGTCCGAGATCAAGTCCGGTCTTCCCCGCTGGACCCTTGCACGCAAAATACTCGTCCATGTTAAGTTTGACCTCTTTGGCATCTGGACCTTTACCCTTCGTTTCAAGTGTATCTCCAATTGCGTGTGTATTCATCTTTTGGTTCAGTTGTTTGACATCCACCACCTTCATCGGTAACACAGGTAACATTCCACTCTTGACTCCTATAATCTGAACGTTCGCACAGTGATGGTAGAACTGGTTCGTCGAGAATGCTGTCCACGAGAACGAGAACAGACAACGATCTGGATCAAGACAAGAAGGGACATTGGAAGGAATCTTGACAGGCCATTCGTAATAGATATCAGGACACGACTTTGTGTACTGGCCAATGACATGCCAAGTCTTGCCTGCATCATAACTCAACGAAAACTCACAGGCTCCTCCTCCATGACGTGCCTGAGCCAGACCCTTGGGTGGAGGAAACTTTTTGTAGTTCCGGATGTTGAAGTTCCAGAACCGGACAGGGATTGTATCTCCTGCATGGTAAGTCGTGACAGGACCACGTTTGTAACCACCACAAGGAAATTTCTTTCCTTCGAAACCAATCCAGGCATGCACCTGGCTCGAAGGATTGTTAGACCAAGGACCAGCTTGACCAGGGGGGTTCGACATGGCAATATGACCAAACACTGCCGGAACAGAGGAGAGGATGGAGGCTACAGCCAGTAAGGCACTGCTTCCAACGGCCGAGAGCTTCATTATGAGAAGTAGAGAGGAAAGGGTGTAGTTAAAGCCAAGAGAGATGAGGAGAGATGGATAAACCGAGCCAGTCGGAAGAAGGGTGAGAAGAGGTAGAGGAGGATCTTCAAGGCAAGCCTGAGGATGGGAATAGGGGAATGAGAGAGAAAGAGAGAGTAAGACAATTGAGCGAGTGACAGAGAGGAAGGCCAGCGAGGAACATCCCGAATATGATAGTATTTATGAGATTTCGCAAAGTTAGGCATTGGATACCAAGTGTCCGTCTGTGCTGTCCCGCCTGGACGGTAGGAAGAAACCTCGCATTCCCCCTTGAAGAAGTCCACGGAGGAATGAAGACTCAATGGCCCAGGAGTATGGACAGCTCCTGCCGCCAAAGCGGGTGAAGTTGTTAGAGAAGGCACGACTTTCTCTTTCACAACCTAGATCCATCTTCACTCTAGGATACCGGATATTTCTCGGTCGTGTTTAGGTGTTGTGAGCCTGCCTGCAAAGGTGCCTGGCGTTGGAGGTCCAAGATATTCAAACCTGTCTGTTGGAGGCTAAAAGAGAAAGGGAGAGAGAGAACGCGCTAAAAAAAAGAGAGAGAAATTTATTTCTCCGTCAATTTCTTGCCCAGAGAGATACGATTTTCCGATCCCTAGGAAGACATCTGACTTTTTTTTTTATCCTCTCCTTTATGTCATCTAACCGTTGAGAGGGACGTTTTCCATCCCCACTTCTATTCTCACTCTCCTAATCTCGGATAAATCATAGTTGGCATTATTCATTCCAATGGCCTTCCCCCTCACCCACACACCACCCTTGTTCCTCCTCACTACAGACATCGCCTGAACCTTGTCCTTTATTGCCAGCTCAACGATGTTCTACACGAGAACATACTAATTCATAATAGGTTAGCAGTCGATGTTGTTTACTATCCAAAACGGATATTTCACAACAAAGGGTCCCTTTCACCCTTGAGTGTTGTCACTACTCCAGATGCCATCAAATTCCTCAGAATGCAAAAAGCTCTCTGCTGAATTCGTCTCCGAGTCCCTTGTCCCTGCGTCTAGGGGGATCACCCGAACATCAAATGGCAATCCTAGCACGAATGGATGGTTTGGTCCTTGGTCTGTCGAGTAAAAAGGGCTATCAGTCAATGTCTTGCTAGAGAGCTCGGCGTCTTGTACATTCAGATGCGAGTACTCGGATGGCTGTCGAGCCGGGCCCAGTTCACCGACCACAGGGAGTGAACTGTGATACTCAAGGAAGGCGATATCGGACCAACTGTCTTGATCGCCTAAAAGTTCCCTTGTTGCTGCTTCTTGATTCCCTGGTGGCCAATCTGGAGTAGAGGATATCAGGGTCGAGATGGCCGATCCAAACGAGTGGATATTTTCCGCCAATGGCGAGAGAACACTGAGAACACTTTCCGATGGGGACAGGTGTCTTGGTAAATCAAGAGCTGCGTCAGACTGAACTGGATCCTGCTGTAGAGTAAAAATCGCTGTCGCTTGCTCTATATCAGAGTCTCTACCACAAATGCTGGTGTCCAATGGCCTGACAAAGGTTGCATCTGTCTCCTTTTTTCCTGAGCAGCTATAAAAACTAGTGCTATCCTCTTCAGGGACCAATGATAGACTCTGAATACTCATGGGGACTGATTTCCTTTGTGTTTGAGAAAACACTAGGCGTCCTTCTGTGTCTGGTCGAGCCCCCATCGCATTCTGTAAGATTGGAGTGGCGCATGAGAATGGAGTATATCCAGCACAGGGGATTGGACGAGAATCGATGCACGGATGCGACAAAGCCTCTGAAGTAGTCTCGCTACTAGACTCGACACCATGACCTTCGGTTGAAAGAGTAGGGGCGACGGATCTCTGATCATTAAGGACTAACAGTGATTCCTCCTGGAGCCTTTTTTTATGCAGACGTCCTAGAAGAAGATGACGCTCCTATCCCAGAGAGAAAATGAAGCGTCATTCTTTGACTTTTGGTTAAGTTTGCTCTGGCTGTTGGGGGAGGAGCACCTACCGAAGGCCTAAGCGGCTCGTCCTCTTTTTCTTCCTCTTGGTTGACCATGTCGCTGTTGTCATGGCTTTCATCCTCTATCTCACACGACTCGTCAGGCTCAGGGGATGGGGGATGTGACGACTGAAGGAGACAGGACTTGAATTGGCGGATGTGGAATGCGGCGCCAATGCAATCGAATGATGTCGTTCCGAGCATTCCTAAGCATGCTCTTCGGGCTGCATCATAATCCTTGGAAAATCGCTCGATAGGTCGCCTTTCTGAGAAGGCACAGCAAGAAAAAAAAAAAGAATTTTCGTATTACGAAATGGGGCAGACTATTAAGCTTTTTCAACATGCTTCCAGACAGAGATGTTACCTTCAGATGTTTTTCTTTCCAGAGATGAATGTTCATTCTCATTTGCATCACGTCTCCATGACCGAGAAGACATGGGATCGATTGATCGGTCATCGTCTTCAGCCCAGCTTGGTAATATAACTTTGGTGGTGGCAACGAAACGTGCGTCTTGATAACGAGTTTGGTTTGGTCGCCAGTTCGACCTCGATGGCCCCAGGACCGCCTGTGCCTGTGCGGCTCGGCGCTGTCTTTCGAAAAACTGTCGTTGCTTGATCCGTTGCTCACTGGCGTGAATTTTACTCCTGTATTACATTGAGTACCCGCTTCAAGAGTTTAGTATGCAAATGAGATGAAAGCCTTACCCAAGGAGGAGTAGATCCAAGATACCTTTTCCCTCCAGTCCAGTTCATCTCTGCGAAGTCTGCAAAAAGGGCGTCCAAAGTATCTGGTCAAGAACCAAGAGTCTGATAAGACATTGGGGGGAGGGAGGTGATGAGCCGCTGTGCCGAAATTTGAAGGATGTACCTCACAGGAAGCAAAGCTTTTCTTTTTTTCTTACTATCATATCAGTACCAGCATAGGAACAAACTGAATGGTTTGGAAGGCCATTTGTATTTATTCATCTTCATCGTCATCGCTTTATCTTGTCAATCCCTGAAAGGGTGTGCAATGACTCCTCCAGGCAACGCGGTTTCGTCGATGTGGTCGATCTTTTGGATAAAAATACATTCCTCGGGGCCAGCGTCTTGGAATCGTATGATAAGCATTGAAGAAGGTTTCTTCTTCCTCGATCTTCTTTCTTTGACGGAGATTAATAGGCTCCTCTACTTCCTCTTCCTCATCTGAATGGTTCTGTGCATTGACCCTGGGTCGCTGGAGTACTTCGTAACTACCCCGCCTTCCCACATACTTGATAGTGACATCCAGCATCTCATTATCACGATCATTCAACAGTGTGGTATACTTCAATCCTGGGTGTTGTTTCTCGGCCAGCGAGCACATCAATCCCAGATCGATTCTCTCTTGAAGATTCTGCTGTGGTAACCACTCGAGTCCGAGCCATTCAAGATCTTCTCTCCTGATTTTTCGCCTTGGCTTGCCTGAGGCCACCTCGTCATCATCCCAAATGTTGACCAATAGTGACTGAGCCGTCTCGAGAGACATCCTAAATCCCTTTCCATGCCATCGAATCCAAGGCTGTTTCATGTTAGGTAGACTCCGAAGCTTGTCCAATAATGTGATAACTTGCTGAACAATTTCACTCTGTGTCAATCGAGTCACTTGCAGGCTATCCAGATCCCACCCCCACTCTCCAAAGGATTCTAATGTATCGACTACAGGTATGGCTAGGACCTCGAGCTGTGTACAGGCCCATTCGGATTGAGCAAGATCTTGGAGACTGATCCCTCCATAAAGTCCTTTCTGATTCCAGTTGGCGCTAAAGTACACCTCTCGTAAGAGTGGGCACATCGTCATGATCCATACAGCCTCCGAGTAAAAGAGGTCGGTATTATCCATCCGAAGGACAGTCAATCCTGAAAACGTATTTTCACCTGTACCCAATGGTCCGAGTTGATCCGAGGGGAACAATGTAGCGAAATGAGCCCTGTAATCCGGGTAGAGACATGGATCGTCTCCATCGTACTCCCAATCGGCGACACTCAAAGCACAATCGCCTGACGAGACCATGCGGAGCCAAGGAAAGGCATGGACAAGTCGGATCAAATGATAGCTTCGAGAGAACTGGAGTTTGAATGACAGCCGTTCAATAGATCTTGAACCATGCTCGATCAAAAGCTCTATCACGTTGTCCACGATGTGACTTTCGTATGCCTCTAATGAGAAATGGTTCAAACATGGAGAGTACTTGAACAACTGGGCTATGACAGGGTCCATTGCTGTAGCGTAGCAAATCATCGCCAACCGTCGGATCTGAAGAGGTCTTTTGCGAACCATTGGTGTGTCTGGAAGAGTATCCTCACCCCAACCAGGCTCTCGGCATAGGTTGAGAGAGAGTTCCTGGACAGAGTCTGGACAACAGTCTAGAAGTCGTTCAATGGGCTGGGTTTGTTGCATGCACGAGATGTGGAGCCGTACAAGACATGACAACCGCGAGAATGCGTTCAAGAATCTTGTGTGAGAGTCATTCCAGAGAATGGTTTCTAGACTGAGTGAAAGTGTCACCAGATGAGGACTCCCCTCGAGTAATTTTTGAAGTCTGTCGTCTATCACCTCGTCGTCTAGGCGGGCGCCCCAAGAGATGGTCTGGAAACAGAAGTGTCGAAGGTTAGGGAAGTTGGTATCCAGGTCGGCAAAAAAAGAGTTTCCTCCGGATGGTACTGAAATAAAGCGAACACGATAAGCATTGGCGATGACAAGGTCTCGAAAATAGCTATCGTTACTGTCGAACAGAGTAAAACGACGGAAGACATGGGGTCCAAAGATACGATGCCATGCTCGGCAGACTCGGATACAGGCAAAAGTGTCTTTGCTGGAGATAGAGCCACAGACTTGGTCGACGAGGTGTTCTATGCGAAAGAAGGTGGCCACTGCATCACCATGGTGAGGAGAAGCCAGGGCTGCCATCCTGTTCCAGATATTATCATTCAAGTCAGGGAGCAGGGGCGTGTTGGCCGTGGAGAATCGGAATGAGAGTGAGTGAGAGTGGGTAGGAGTGGCTGGGAGAAGGAAGAGCAGGGAGAAAGAGGGACTCGTGATTAAGAAAGACAGAGAAGCAAGAAAGGATCCGCCAAGAGTCCACTGAGCAAAGGAGAAAAGAGGTTCTCCTTTTTATACGCGCGTGCATGGAGGCGCAGGGGCTTGTGGTTCATGGCGATGCCAGTAAAGGATGTGAGAAGGAGCCCTGGCTCCATGATGCACTGCATCATACTGCCTTCATCGCAGTGACAGTGAGGACACGAACGGATGCATTTACAGGGTTTGCATGATCCTTCCAGAAGTATTGGACCTTTTTTTTTTTTTTTTTTTTTTTTTTTATTGCATTGCCTCTCGCATGAGCCCTGTTGACGCCGTGGCAAGAGACTATTTGGTCATGCCACTCTTCACCAAATCGGCACTGATGACTAGGAGTGAGTCGATAGAAGCTTGGTCCGGCTCATTCCGTCAAAGGCTCTTTTTGGGTTCATTGTCGTCAATCAACTCAACTTGTGTCGAGGAGCTGCGGTCAAAGACAAACGAATGTCTCTCCCACCATTGCCCATGAAGTATAGGCTCAGCCCCTTTTCGGTCCTTGACTGCGACTGCGGCGATTTTTCAGAGGAGGGCCAGTCAGAATTCAATTGGGGCTTTGAGACTCACAATTCTGTGATCAAGTAATGTCTTCCCCTGCCGGGGCCCAAAAATACTCGTCTATATTAAGCTCGACATCCTTGGCATCGGAACCTTTACCCATTCATAATAATCTAAGGCCACGACGTTGGATAATGGCCACTGACATGCTAAGTCTTGCCTACATCATAACTCAACGAAAACTCACAGGATCCTCCTCCATGACGTGCCTGAGCCAGACCCTTGGGTGGAGGAAACTGTGTGTAGTTACGGGTGAAGTTCCAGAACCGGACAGGGACTGTATCTCCTGAATGGTAAGTCGTGACAGGACCGCGTTTGTGGCCACCACATGAAATCCGAGAGAGTTGAGGATAGATGGATAAGTCGAGCCGGTCGGAAGAAGTAGAGGAGGATCGTCAGGGCAGGCCTGAGGATACGATAGGAGAATGTCTGTGAGAGAGAGAGAGAGAGAGAGAGAGAGAGAGAGAGAGAGAGTAGGAGAGCAAAACGATCAAGTGAGTGGTAGGATAAAAGAGCAGGGGAAGGTCATCCCGAGTACGGTAGCTTTATGAGATTTCGCAAAGTGAGGTATTGGATACCAAGTGTCCGTCTGTGCTGTCCCGTCAGGACGATAGGATGAGACCTCGCATTCTTCCTTGAAGAAGTCTAAGGATGAATGAGGACTCAATGGCCCAGGAGTCTAGGCAGCTCCTGCCGCCAAAGCGGGTGAAGTTATTAGAGAAGGCACGACTGTCTCTTTCACAACCTAGATCCATCTTCACTCTAGGATACCGGATATTTCTCGGTCGTGTTTAGGTGTTGTGAGCCCGCCTGCAAAAGTGCCTGACGCTGGAGGTCCAGGATAATCGAGCTAAAGTCTAGTGGGGAGGGCATTAAAAGAAAGATTTACATATTTCTCCAACTTTTCTTAGTCATTCCTGCGCAAGGAGATACGGTTTACCAAGCCTCTGGAAGACACTGTAAATTCTTTTTACCTTCTTTATGCTATCGATTCGTTGAAAGGAATGTCCTCCATCTTCACACAACTCTCTCCTGGGATATATCATAGCCGACATTTTTCATTCCATTGCCTTATCTCTTCCTCCCCTCGAAACAAATGCAGCTCGAGTCCTGCCTCTTAATCCTTTTATTTTTGAGTACAGTATGATACCATCTTCAGCTTTGTCAATGCATAGATCGATTCACTTACTTTTTCATACATTTTGTCCGCTGCTTCTGTTTATAATTGTTCTTTCTTCAATATCTTCGTCTCCATCTCTTTTTCTATTCTCTTTGTTTGAATTCGCACAGAGGTTACAGTGTCAAAATCCATATATTCGTATAGAGTTCCAACTGCTTTGCTAGTGTCATAAATACTCATCTTTCTCTCTTTATCCCATCGCCTACCCTGCAGTATCCGTGAAGTTTCTAGTGGCACTTGCCGTAATCTTTAAACCCTTGCGTCCTTCCTGAGCATAGACTGGTTCTCATGACCTGATTCTTTTGATCCTCAGTCTAGCATTGAAGTCCTCCCCCCCCCCTCCATTATCCTGCACCCATCAAATCGACAGAAGGTAGGAACTGGATGAAGGATCTTCTGCTAGAGTTCGTGTGGGAGAAAGGCAGCATTGAATAGAAGCCAAGTTACAAGGGAGTATGAGTGTAGGAGGAGAGCAGAGAGCTATGGAGAGCAGTGGACCCAGGCCCAGCGAGGCTAGAGTAGTTGGACACATGCCCTGGGGCGAACGCAAAAGACCAGAGCGATACTCCTCTTAGAGTGAGGAACCCTATGCTTACCAACTTGTTACAGCCACAAGGACAAAGTGCTGTCCTATGACCCACAGAGAGGCCTGTACCAAAAGCTGTTCTTGATGCCTGGCAGAGAGAACACATTATCATTTTCTATGGTAAGACCTATTGTCTATTTCAATCTTTTTTTCGACAGGAGCTATTGCGCATGGTCTGTCTATTTAGATGGTTTTCCCCATGTATTCATCTTTTTGTTAGTCAACCACAAAAATTCCCGAAATAGACAACACGGTGTCCCGATGCAGTTCCATCTGTAGTATGGTTCGACAAAGTGAATCCACTCTGAGGGCAGGGTATGGTCGCTCTTCAAAAGATGGGAGTCGATGAAATAGAGGGAGGTATCGACAAGCAAGCTTCCTCACTCTGCTCCTTTTTACATCCTGGGCACTGTGCTCTGCCAGTTACAGAGTAGGTGCTTGCTGTCGCTATAGTCTGTAGCTATTCGCGCGTTCAGTGTTCCATATGGGTCATCAAGACATATCCAATGTCCTGCGGACTAGCCTAAAGTCAAACCAGGATTCACAAGTTGAGAATTCGCCTCTGTTAGGCTGTCTCGTATTGTGGTTTTTCATAGACTCTAACGACTCTCTGTTGGCCCTATTCTGTCAGAGATGCCCAGTCATGAGCACCGCCATTTGCACGACTGGTGTTTCCATATGCTCAGAGGTTTAAATGGCAGTTGTCCTGTCAGAGAGGTCCACAGGGCCATCTATTCAATGTTCCTTTTCAGACCCGGTTGTCCAAGGTTAAAGGATCGCACAACGACCTCATTCCCAATCCAAGATCCTTCCTAGTCACGAATAGAGTAGATACACCTCAAAACTAAAACATCAACCGATCGCAGTTCCTTTTTTCCATCAATAGCTGCATTGGGTTCAATGGCATGCATGGAAAAAAGGTATTGGACACAACCCTTGGCCTATCACCCAATGTGGATTAACATGGAGATACTTCAAATAGGGAGTGGGTACTCATTCTCTTCCCCCATTCCACTGGTAAAGATGCTTTAATATCTCAATACGATCGTTGCTAATAGAAGGTGTTCCTTTCACTGACCAAAGAACCATTAAAAGAGGCATCATTTGAGCTAGCTTGTTCCTTTTGTGGTTCTAAATAAACTATTGCACGTTGTCAATGTGATCCTCCTCCTCCCCCCCTCCACCCTTTTGAGCCAAACACCAGTAACCTCCATGAACACATTAACTCTATCTTGCTGAAAGAGTTTTTGCATTCAGACATCCTGTGATAAAAATGTGGGAAGATGCGTCGAGACTGATTTTTTTTGGGTAGTAGCTGTTTACAAATGAGAGCCTAACTCCAATGGACCGCTTTTTACGCCAGACGTATTTTTTTTTTTTTTTTTGTACTTATATCAAGGCAAACCTATTCCTTCCTAGAAATGCAGGACCAAAGAAAACAACAACAACCTTTGATCGAAAATCCATTTGATCCGCAAGCTGAACACAAAGTCAACTACGGATTTGACTGGTTCTGGAGGAGTGTCTTTTTTTCTTTTTCTTTTTTCTTAGATTGGTAAGGTGCTTATAGGATATCACTCCAACTCCACTGATAGCTACTCGGATACACCATATATAGATTCCAAGAAATGCGGAAAGCTCTTTTGAAGATCGGTTCTTTACCCTGCCCCTCTTCTTCTTCCTCCCTGTGTCGGCGGGAGACCATTCTCCAGAGATCTTTTTTTTTTTTTTTTTCCCCTCTTACTTCAGCACCAAAAATGATACACCGGAGGAGAGTCTGGGATAGCAATGGCCTGAGAGAGATCGTTCAACCAGATAGCCTCTCAGATGATGAGTAATACTAGCCTCTTGAAAAAAAAAAATAGTCACTCTGCCTGCATGGTCGGGGGTCTTTTCCTGGGAGTCCTGATCTTCGTCCTGTCCATCTCTTTTTTTTTTTTTTTTTTATTTTCCGTTCCCATCGCAATCTCCTTCTCTCTCTCTTTTTTTTTTTGTGCCCCAATAACCCCGGCCGCTCGGGAAAGAATGCTTTTTTTGATCGCATGCTAGCAATTTTCCGGGCGTCGACAACAACAACAACAACAAAAAAAAACTCGCCAAATTTCAGTTCCCATCTGCATCCTATCGTCCTGTCCTACACAAAAGCATGCTCTATCTTTCTTTTTTAGCTGAGATTATTCACCGACTGCATCAAAATAAAGATACTCAAGGGGTTCTCTAAGCTAGGGAGAAAGAAGAAAAAAAATGGCCTGGGAAGTCAACAAGAAAAAACGGGGAACAGCATTTGCCGAGCATAAGATTGCCAACGGTCAAAAAAGTTTAGCCTGTGCGCAAAAGGGAACCCTTCCCCGCCTTCTCCCTCTCTTCCTTCCCTTTTTTCTCTCTTTCCCCTCCTCCCCCCAAACAAAAAAAAAATGATAACAATAACCGTTCGAGATCTGTACCATTGAACCACATTGGTCAACGATCCTTTTGACCATGCTTTGTTGTGAATCCCAACAAGAGCGTCGGACTCTCTCCCTTCCCCTCCTTCCCGGCTTTCTCTTTCTTTCTATATATATTTATATATTTTCCTTCTACTACCTGGTTTAGTCAAGATACCTGTGAAAAAGCAGCCTGTGATCTTTAACCTCTCCTCTCTCTCTCTCTCTCTCCTCCCCATATCCTATCCACTTCTAGTATCCTCCTGTTATAGAGTATCAAGTACGGTAACGAATGATGTTCATTTGAGTATTGGGATCGTCAAAAAAAAAAAAAATGATGATAGAACAAAAAAAAAAAAAAATGCTCATGACTGAATACACTATCAACAGACTAATAATATATATTTAAAAAAAAAAAATGACTCTGCTAAAGCAGCGTATTCACAACGTAGCATCCTTTTCCTCCATCAGAGTTTGTGATCTCGGTTCAGCGTCCATTGAAAAAAAAAAACAGGTGCTTGAGAGAAAAAAAAAAAAAAAAAAAAAAAAGGCCGTGCGCTCCCCTCGATAGAAAATGGTTAAATCCTTTTTTTTTTTTTTCCCTTGCTGCTCTTGATGTGGTTGTTTTACTGTGGGAATATCATCTCTCTCTCTTTTTTTTTTTCTTGTTCTTCTTTAAAGGACAACAACGGCGACAGCCTTCTCTTGCTCTTCCTCTTGAGGTTCAATAGGACCATGTGCTTTACGCAACTGTTGCAAGGTCTCTGCCACTGCCAGGGCAGCATTGCGTCCTTCCTCCAAGGCCGAGGCTGCAACTCTTGAAAGTTCAAAATCGCTCATCAAGGCTTGATCGTGTGGATTGACCGTCTTGTTCTGATCCAAACGCAATGACCCTGTGGTAGGAGGTACATACAACGAGCCACGGTTCAAAAAGATCAAAAGTTGATCCGAAGAAGCAGTGCCCGATGAACTGGACTCACTCGAAGCAGTCTCGAATACAAACTGTGAGACCTTGGGAACACAGGCAACGTAAGGGGGTGTACTCAAGTTCCGAAGTGCAATCTCGTCTGCACCGGTGGTATGAGGATCGATGGGTCCTGCCTCAAGGACCTTGTCCACATTGGCGCGAAGTGATTTTTCAACCCAGTTCGAAACCGAATACCGTGGCTCCTGTTCCATCTTCCAGTCAAAATCCCCAAAGGCGCGTGTCACGGGCAGACCCAAGAACTTGCCATCCCGAGTCAAAAAGCTCTCCTCGGGTTCGGGCAACTCGGTGATCTCATCAGCATCATAGTTGGGTCCACGACGTGCGGGAGGCTCTGATGAGTTGGTGGCAGTAGCGGACGAACGATGGCTACCATTGTGTTGATGCAGGAACTGTGTGGCGGTCAAGGCTCTTTCCTTAGCATCGGCAACAACTTTACGATACTCTTCTGAGGCTGGGTACCGAACCGAATGCTCATCCTTCTCAGGTGAGTTGAGTCGACGTGCGAACCATTGTCCATTCGAGTCGAGACCGGCCAGAATGGCAACACTATCGCCCAACTGTGCTAGGTACACTTCCAGTTTCCGAGTGCCCGTCGAGCTGTTCGACGTGGTTGCGGGCGAGGAAGAAGGATGATGGGGCTTGATAAAGGCAACAAGGGCCGTTGATCCAGTGACGACTCTGGCCATGACCTCCTGTACCTTTTGAATCTCTTCTGGCGTCGACAACTCTTCATTGTCTGAATGACCCAGTGCAAGGGTGATGGCGGTCATGAGAAGAAGTTCGTCCAGCTCGACAAACGTTGACTTTAGAGTGTCCATGACCTGACTCGGGTCGATTCTGTGGCCACCATGAGAGCCTCCTGCGGCATTCTGATGGCGGTCGTCATCGGATACGTCTACCTGAGTCGAAAGTGATTCCTCCAGGATTGAGACCAGATGTTGCTGCACATAGTCTGCGCACTGGGGACCATTGTGGGCTATGGCAGTCGGAGAATGCCATTGTCAAAGATACGAAAAAAAAAAAGGTTCATGGACGGATAAAAAAAATAATTAGAAATCTCTGGGACTCGAGTCAGGTGAATTCCCTGTTTGAATCTCTTGGTCTCTCGACCCACGCTCACATACACGCTCTTTTTTTTTTCCTTTCTTCTTTACAGAATAGCCCTTCATATTATTATTATTATTTTTTCAGGGACCATCCTCTCGTGGTGATATGCCAGTGACTTACGATCGTACAATCCGACCAAGAGGCCTCCTTCAAAGCTGGTAGGCTGGACGCTGACACGTCCATTCTGAGGACCTTGACCCTGTGTAGACACGGGAGCACATGAGGGCTGTCTAACGTAGGAATGAACTTTGGTGGGCGTTGGGGCCGAGGTGGTGTCGGCAGTGGTGCCTGGTTTGCTGGACTCTGGGACAGTCATGAGGTAGTTGCTATGGGTGGTGATGGTGGTTGATGATGGATAGTGATGGTGACGGTGCTGGCCAAAGAGAGGAAATCCTGAAGTTGAGCGTGGGAGGACGGATGTGTGGTTTTTTTTTTTCTTTGTTAAAAGAAAAAGGCAACAGGTCGAAGCAAAGCAGAACAAAGCAAAGAAAGAAAGAAAGAAAGAAAGAAAGAAAGAAAGAAAGAAAGAAAGGAAAAGAGCAAGAGACGACTCACCAAGGTTTTTCTCCTTCCCATGTTTTTTGTGCCAGTTGTTTCCCGCTGTCCAAACGCTTTGAATGGTACACGGGGCGCACAAACAAAGCCATCTGGTTGAATGCATGAAAAGTATAAACGCCTTGGAGAGAGAAATGGTCGTAAACCTTTTTTTTTCTTTTCTTTTGCACATTTTGCCCAGACCAACGTATCCTAATCGAGCACCTGGGGTTTGGGAAATCATCTATTCGGTCGGGTCGGAGGAAGAACTAGGGTGGTAGACTAGCTTTCCTTGAATGGTCAGAGTGGCCTTATACATAGACGACGCCACCTCTTTTTTTTTTTTTCTCCCTCTCCCTCTCCCTCTCTCCTTCCCCTTTCCTCGCTTTCTGTCGAGTTCACGACATCATAGTCCTGAGAGTACAATCTGAGCACATTATGCGAAGAGAAAGAAGTATTCCAAAAAAAAGCGGCGACGGGCGCGTGCACTCAGAGACGAATCAGGCCGCAATTGGGACCAGTGTCTTTTCACACCGTCGTAGAGCCTACACTGTAACTGGGAGGACTGGAACCTATACAGCGCTCAAAGACCTGAATACCGAAAACGAAAGTGGACAGCATCCTTTCCGCCAAGGTGGCAATAGGGAGAAGAAAAAAAAAATTGAGCACCATTTAGTTGGGTGGCTGGGTGGCTGGGTCAGCCACTGTGATGTGGTTCATTGAGGTGTTGCTTGTGTACGACCCCTGCCTACTTGTGCGGCAAATGCAAATGGACTGACAGCCATGTAAAAAGAAACTATACAATTTGTCTTTGTTTATTTACTTCTAACAAGCTGTGCAAGAGATACTTAGAGCTTGGCGCCATAGAGCATCTTGGCAACCTTGATCGACTGACGAGCGCCAAGATCGAGCATAATCTCCTCGGAACCACCAGGGATAGCATAGGCACGGACTTCACGGTAGATACGCTCAACCTTCTCACCCTGACCACCGCGTGTGTATGCAAGACCGCCAAAGATCTGAGAAGCCTCACGAGCACAGTACTCGAGTGTCTGTGTGGCCTGAGCCTTGAGCAAAGCAATGGGGCCTCCAAGCTTGATCATCTGCATGTCTTCGGGCATTGTCATTGTCTGGTAGATAACATTCTCCATCCAGTTATGCGTTGCCTCAATCTGGCGGGCCATGTGTGCAATCTTGTTACGGAGGACAGGGTGGTTCACAAGACGGACGCCAAAGGTCTTGCGCTTGCTTCCGTACTTGATCGCCTCCTCGAGACAGACACGTGCCAGTCGGTTGGCCTGGGTGACAATGCCCATACGTTCGTGGTTAAAGTTGTTCATGATGTACTTGAAGCCGCGGTTCTCCTTGCCGACAAGGTTGGCCTTGGGGACGTGGACATCCTCAAAGTTGATGTAGGCGGTACCTGAGGACCAGACACCGGAGCAAAGCATCTGTCGTGTGTTCACACCAGGCATGGTGCGCTCAATGACCAACAATGAGACACCACCCATACCATCACCACCAGTGCGGACAGCAGCTGTGAAGTAATCGGCAAAGGTTCCGTTCGTGATCCACTTCTTCTCACCATTGACAATGTATCCGTCGTTGGCCTCGGTAGCGACAGTGGTCAGGTTGGCGACATCAGATCCGGCAGAGGGTTCGGTGATGGCCAAGCAGATAGTCTTGCGACCCGACAGACACTCAGTGACGATGCGCTGCTTGAGCTCATCAGAACCGTACTTGATGATGGGAGGAAGACCGATGCCCAAACCACCGCACAGACCCCAGAGGACACCGCCCGATCCACAACGGGCGAGTTCGTCACCGATGATGAACGCGTGGAAGCCATCGAACTCGGCAGGAGGGACAATGGCCTTGTCGCCACCTCTGAAGAGAGTTGTCTGCTCGACATCAAAGTATTCGACGGGGAGCTGACCAGTGCCGGCAATACCAGCGAGGATACCCATGTCGGCACACTTCTTGAAGAGGAACATGGGCACTTGCTTGGCCTCATCCCACTCGTGTACGAAGGGCATGATCTCAGAGTCGACAAAGGTGCGGAGAGCACGGCGGAGACGACGATGCGATTCCTTGTAGTAGGGGCTGTCCCAGTCCTGGTACCAAGATGGGTCGCCAAAGGGGATCATCTCGCCGAACTGTCGCTCCTCCTCCTCGCTCTCGGCTTCTGCTGCTGACTCGGCAGCACCCTCCTTTGGTGCCTCACCAATAACTCCAATGCAGAGAGCGCCATACTTTTCGAGAACGCCTGTCAATCAAAAGTATCCAAAAAAAAAAAAAAACAGAGAGCAAATAGACACTGGTCAGCAGATCTCTTGACAGTACATGATGGAAAGAAAGAAAGAAAGGAAAAAAGTGATATGACCCGTTAGGCTTTTGCTTGTTACTCACCAGGGTTGTGGAAGGCATCGAATTGCTTGGTCGCGTCTGTTCCCGCGTTCTTGAGGATGATTTTCTAGTAGACGGAGAAAGAAAGAAAAAGAAAAGGGCGGACATCCGAGGTGTTTTTTTTTTTTTTTAAGTTTCGGAGATCGAGTCCGAACGAAAAAAAGAAAAAAAAAAAAAAAAGGTGTGAGGCCTATTATTCCTTATTCTTGAACTGGAGCGTGCGCGCGTTCTTCTTATTATTACCTTTCCGCCAGGGTGGTCGTTCAGGAAGTTGGTGACATCGTAGACCTTGTCGTGGACGATGATCCAGCAGTCGTTCTGTGAGAAAATAAGTGGTGAAACAGAGAAAGTCCATTTAGCATCTGTAGAGCGAGAAGAAGAAAAAAAAAAGTCAAAACGGTGGCAAAGGGGTAATAGTCGGTGAGGTTACCTCCGAGTTGTGAGAGGCGACCTGGTTGACTGAAAAGTATCCGGACATGATAGGAAGTTGTGAGTGTTGTAGGAGATCTTCGAGGCGGGACCTGAACTGGAAGTGAAGTGGGAAACTAAAGTCCGAGATGGTGGCTAAAGAGTACGCTGAAACGAGGCAGCGGACGAGTGGAGGACGAAAGGGTATGAAGAGTGGAAAATGGAGAGATTGGAGAGTGGAAAAGAAAGAAAGAAAGAACGCGGTTACTTCTGCGAGAGACAGGCCTGGTAAAAAAGGGCCCGGAGAAAGAGAGAAGGAGAGAAAGCGTGACTGTGGCTGACGGACAGGGTCGCCTTGTTCTTCTCCACGGGTATGTCCCCGCACTTTGTTATGTTCTCTCTTTCCCTCCTGACAGCAGACCTCTGGACACTACATACATACTGTGCACACGGGGGAGACAACGAGAGGCTCCTCGGCCGATGGGAAACATGGACAGGGACCATGGACATGGGCGAACGCTGCTGCTGTTTGTTGCACAGACTCCCGTTTTCATATGAGAGACCTCCATCGCTTCTTTTTGACAAAGGATAAACAAGAGACCACGAAGTGCCTCAGCCGTTGCTGTCCGCCCATCACTCGACAGACTACCTGCGTGTCTCTGCGACCATGACTGAAAAAGTGAGCCAGAGGTTTCTCATTGCGAAAGCATCGTACCGCGCCGCACACAAAAGGATTATATTTGTGTCTCTCGATCATCGGTCTTGACCAGGAGGAGAGAAGAGGAAGAAGAAGATGCGGGGTCCATTCGGATCCCTTCTCCACCTTACTCTTCCTGAACAAGCAAGTAAGTCTTCCCATGGCTCAGGCATCGAAGGCCCAGTCATCTTCATAGTTCTCGAGTATCTGTATAGACTAACCACGACGTGGAGACTAGGACAAGGATATGAGAAAGTATAAGTGAAAGAGGCCGAGTAGACTCGGACATGATCCCCGGCCTCTGGCCATCGCCTCGGCCCGTGTAACACTCGGACCTGTCAACGATTGCGGATGTTTTGGAGTCCGGACAGAAAGCAACCATATCATGCATCTCATCTCGGTCTCCGGAACACGAGAGCATCTACTCCCTCCCCCCTCTCTTTTACCTCTTTCGCCTCTCCCTCCTCTTTCACTCTCTCTTTCCTTCTATTCCTTTTTGCCCTTCCAACTCTATAACAGGTCTTGCGGGGTAGAGAGGTATCAGGGAACCCAAGTGGGTCAAAGGTGCCCCCCTCCCCCTGACCCACAAAGATCGGTACTACGGTATGGCTCAGAACAAAGGAAAGGAAAGCCAATGGGTAGGATAGCGCAGGACTCGCCTGAAAAAAAGATTGATAATAGCGTTTGCATGTGCTTGACAATGCGAACCAGTAAGCCTCGGGATGTTTGTCCGTCCTGTGTGTCTGTGTACATGGCACAAGGACACACCATCTACCCCGGACGAACCTCTCACCCTCTATCTTTGCTCTCAAAGTGAACTGTGGAGAAGAGAACAAGATTACGCGCGCCCCTGTGGAGAAACGCCAAAGAAAAAAAAAAAGCTTCTCACGACCGTGTTCATCTAGCCTCCTTGTCTAGAGCAGGTTAGGATTGGGGGTATGAAGGCAGGGTTGGTTCCAGAGGACCATATTCCCTGCAGGACGTTCTTTTGTGCAATGGCAATATTGAGACCAGAGACGTTGGAAATGCTCGAGTAGCGTCATATCATTCTTGACTGTCAACATCAAGCGTGGACCAACTGTCTACTTTAGACACGATCTATGCACAGACGACAATGCGGCGGGCAGGTGCAGCGGCCTTTATTAATGAGAGATCCCCTCTCTGAAGATGGCACAAAAACTTGTTGCTCAGATAAGTTTGAATATTGGACTTGATACATGAGAAGAGTTTCGATTATGTTATGCATTGTGCTCCGCCGTCTATTCACGTTGTTAGGTGGGATCTTGTACCCTCCACCAAGTCGCGTTCACTACAATTTGGATGACTGGGCAGCGTTTGAGCAAACTATTCTCACTATTCCAGGACGCGTTGCTGACCTTTTTTTTTTTTTTTTTTTTATTATTTTCTTATTTTCTTATTTTCTTTTACTTTTTTACTATCCGCCCCAGGACGCGGTTCCCGGGCACTGGCATGATCACAGAAGTTGTTCCATCGCGAAAAGATCTTAGTGACTTGTGTTGCTGCACTCTGTTGCTCTTCGACCCACTTAAGGGTACATTGGATTTCGTGCCCCGCCCAGCTGATGTTTTTAAAACTGGGCCACGAAAAATTTTTTCCTTCTTCCCTCTTTCTCTTCAATCCACATCCCTTCCCTTTCCCACCCACCTTCTTCAACTGGTAAGCAATCCAAAAACCATCTCTCCTCTCCTACTCTGGGGTCGGCCGCGAGCCAAAGGAGTTAGCATGGATGATCTCCTTTTACAAATTCAAACTAGAGTTTCTGAAAGAATACATGTTTATATTGCAAAATCTGAGCCAACAGAGAACTCGACCTCTCAACCGTCGTCTTTTCTCTCGGTCGCGAACGTCTGCGTTTTTCACAACCCCCCCTCATACACCAAACGCGGTGCTTTCTCCATTGAAGAGTTGTTTCAAGAGACTAATCAAGACTGTCTACTTGTCTTTTTGATCGCACGTATAGCTACCATGAGTCTCGCGTCAAATCCTTGAACAAGAGCGTTCTCGCTCGCGTATTTTTTTTTCTCGCATTCTCAATTCTTTCAGTCGTCTCCAAGAGTCTGGTCAATTCATTGGTATGCAGTATTTCCTTTTTCTCCTTTCCTTCCCAATCCTCAAGTCTCTTCAGAGACATGGCAACAAGATGATCCCCCGCAATCAAAGCTGGAATTACCGCCTGAACAACAGTGTTGATAATCATTGCACCCAACTGAAAATGCCTTAATCCCCAAGACTCCTTTTGGGAGGCACACGTTGAAAAGATTGAGCAAAGGACAAATGGATTGACAATGTATCATCTTTTTCGCTCTTTGTTCAATAGATTATGGATTTTTTTCCTTTATCCGATGATGGCCAGTCTCTTTGACTCGATCTTGTAGGATCACCAATGGTAAGCCTTTTTTTTGTCCATATTTATTTTGAACGGATCAAATAAAAATTTTACGAATCCAAAAAAAAAAAAAAAAGAAATTGTGAATGGAGAGAGGGAAGCGCTTTGAAAACCTGATGAGCCTTTATTGGCATGCACTGGGCACTGAAAAAAATATGTGGTCAAGCATTTTATACGGCCTAGAAAACCGTGGACTGATTCACTGCGATTTTTCCCCTGAGCTTTTTTTTTTTTTTTTTTAAAAAAAAAAAAAGTATACTCTTGGATCGCATATTGGATACAAGTTGGTTAACAAAAACATCTTGTCTTTCAATCTTGTCTTTAGACTCATTTTGAGCATTTGCAGAGTCCTATGATATAAAGTCGGAGAGGCAATGCAACCATGAGGTAAATATCTCTATCCATGTAGCTCTTAGCTATTTCTCATCTGCATTGTGTTGAAGTGATGACATTTTTGATGACGAGTCAGAATGTTTTGACAGCGAGTGGTTTTCACGACCTGTTGTTACGTGTTGAGACTCTTTTATATACCATTCATGCCTTTCTGATCTCCCATTGCAGTAATCATACTTCTTTTGAAGGTATCTGCAAAAAAAAAATCATTGTAAACTGACCTTTTGTTTACTTTTTTTGGTTATGACAGATCTTCGGGATCTCAGTGGCTTGCCCATCCATTTCTTTTGGGGGACGTCAACAAAAAAGGCTCTTTCGAAATCTCAAGGTAATATGTCGTTCTTCTGGACCTCATCATTCCGTTCCCAGAGGAGAAACATTCTTTTCCCAAGTCTTTTTCAAATATTCTCTTGGGTCACGTCCTCTTCCCCTCCGCCCCCAAACAACGTGGAGTTTATCCCCCTGCATGAGATGATTTCCAAACAAATGACAAGCATATGTCTGATTTACGATGACACCTTAGTCTTCTGATGCAAAAAAACCAATCTGGATACCTTCCCCCTCTTTTACGATTTGGGATGGAGTGAGAGGAAATGGAAGGGGTATTTTTTTTACAATTTGTTGTGAACGAATACTGATTGTCAAGCCTTCTTTTTTTTTTCTTCTTTCACTGTGTACAGTGGTTTTGTTTAGAGTCCTTGTCGTCCTTTCCGGTCCAGCCAAGTTGGCTCCCATTTGCTCAAAGAAGTTTCAAAAGGTAAAATAGATACAATCCTCATTCTCCTTTCTCTACCACGTATCCTTCTTTTTTGCTCAATGATGATTTCTTTAATCACGACGGTCAACTTAGCACAATAATGTGCGTTGATTATAACGGCTGTGACAAGCCAAACCGATCTGATATATCGCGAAAATCGATATTCCTGGGGCCTGCGCCCCCTCCCTCTCTCCCTTCCCCTATCATGGGTTCCTCTTTATTTTTTCAACCATGACTTTATGAACAAAAGAACCAAAAACGTTTAACACGATTTTTTTTTTCTTTTGGCTTTCCTGATTCCTTTCTGGATAGGTAAAAAAAAGTGGTTCCTCCGTTCTTGTTATTGTAGAATTATTGCTTTGATGCTTTGAATGAAATAAAATAAAAAGAAAAAAGAAAAAAAACACAAAGAACTCGAAGAAAGGTGGGGTGATAAGTGAGGCTTGAGGAGAGAGAGAGAGAGTTTTGGTTTAATTGAGGAGAGAAAATGCAGGTTTGTGGGCGAAGAAGGAGAGGAAAGAGAGGGGGGGGGAGGAATCTGATCGCCCCATTCTTCCTCTTCTCTTTCAATGTTGTTTGGATCGGTTTATGAAACGGGCATGGTCAGCTTGAGTACGTTGTCTAAATTGGCGCAGGAAAGTGAGTAAGAGAAAGTGAGTGAGAGAAAGAGAAAGGAGAGGTCACAGGCGGGAAAACTGTCGGACTTTGGACTGCAGGTCTTTTGCTTCCTTCTTGGGCACTGAAGGAAGAGAGAGAACCAACACAAAAAAGACTTACGTCGATGCTTCACCGCAAAGAGGAAATAGGCAACACTATCAATCTCTTTAGCATTCACGCTGTTCCAATGCTTGGTCGCTGCTGCTGCAAGATCCTCACGCGATTTGCTCTTGGGCTTGAGCTTGTTCACTCTGCAGTATCGTCGCAATGCTGGTAAATCTAACGTGTTCAGTTCGACCTACAGCCACAGTGGTAACAATAGTTGCACAGTTAGCCGATCCATAAGCAATAAATAAATAAATAAATAATAAGAACGACCCATGGACCATGGTTCAATTGGATCAATTGGGGTCCGTTCATCCCGTCATAATGCCTAGATTGGGTCGCTGCAGGAACACAAGGGAGAGAAAGGAGAGGGAGGACACATCCATGTTGCGCGTTTGTGGAAAAAATGTTGAAGGCTAAAAAAAGGGATCAAAAAGGCAATGACAAAGAAACAAAGGCAAAAAAGACAAAAAAAAAAAAAAAAAAAAAAAAAAAAAAAAAAAAAAAAAAATGGTCGAGAGGAAGATAAATGGTAAGAGTGTCTTACAGATATCAAAGGCGACTCTGCCTTGCGCTTGGTGCCAGAACCTCCAGAACCCGAGGCAGGTCCTGAGGTCTTGTCGTGATGATGGGAGCCAGAGCCGCCACTGCCTCCACCCCCTGCACCCCCTGCAGAGGAACCGCGTTCGGAGCCATGGCCGCCTCCGTTTTGGTAGCCATGACCTCTGCCTTCAGAATTGCTCTGTCGGTCATTGCCATGCCGTTCATTAGCATTGGCGGATGCTGATGCGGAAGAGCTGCCCTTGCCGCCTGATGATGCTCCCGAGTCGCCTGATTTCTGTTTAGGGGCCATGGGTGAAGGATGAGCTTTGGTAAAAGAAAAACAAGGGGCCGAGTCGAGGTTTTGAAAAAAAAAAGTGGGTGAAGGAGAATGAAGTTGACAAAGAGTGAGAGAGAGATAAAAACAAAAGGGAGAGAGGTGAGAGAAGCGAGAGGATGGCTAGAGGTGATGTAAAAAGGCGATGTCGGCGAACAAGGCTCCACTTTTTTTTTTTTTTTGGTTAGCGATGGGACAGAAAAGAGGTTCCCTTTCGCTAGCTGGATCTTCTTGGGTTGCAAGAGAAGCTTAGTTTCTGGTGCTGGTCCTGGTTCCCGAGACGCTGATTCCGGCTTTTGCTGCGGTTGTCCTGAAAAGAGAATGGATGAGTGTGGAGAGAGAGTGAGAGAGAGAGAAAGGGTTGAATGGGACTGATTGGGAGAGCGAGAGAGAGAGAGAAGATTCCCTTTTTTTTTTTTTTTTTTTTCTCGTGTCCGGTCAGACGTTCCTCTCTCTCTCTCTCTCTCCCTTTTTCTTTCTTCCCCTCTCCCCCAAACGGGCCTCAAAAAGGGTACAGACCGTGTGGCAGTCACAAGCGAGTGAGTGTTCCAGAGACGAAGAGATGACCCAGATAGAAAGGATGTCCTCTTCCTCGAAACCACCTTCCTTGCATGAGCCGGATGGACAACACGACCGATACCAATCCTCGGCCTAGTCAGCATCGTGACGATCCTGCGCCTTCACAGGCTACAGTCGCTCAGGAACAGGAACACAGTCAATCCCATGGACAGGACCTTGGACGCAGCAAAAGTCATGAGCGGGGTCGACGCGAACTACATGCATACGACATGAGTCAAGACCAGAACCATCCTTCGCATCTGAATCCGACAAAGACTCAGAATAGAGATCATCGCCCCGGTCGTGCCCACCGCAGTGGTAGCACCAACAGCGTCGGCAATAGTTCCAGTTTCGGCAGCAGTATCAATGGCTCGTACGACCGTTTGAACGTGGAGGTTGACGGGCTGACCCATCATCACCGACTTGCCACCCAAGATCTAGACAACCAAAGTGGCAACGGCTCGATCCTGAACCCAAATTCGTTCCATCACGACTCTCAGACCTATTCGCAATCGTATTCCTCCAGGAGACAGCCCGATAGTGAGGACGATCCCTCACCTCATGTACATTCACAGGCGTGTCAGGATTCTTGCCCTGTCCAAGATATCTATACAGAGATCAACTACTCTCGCTTTGGCAGGGGTGCCAGGACGTAAGAAAAGATTACATCTATTTGTTTAAGCAAGTCTACTATCTGAGCTACTCGTGCTTGGTGTATTGAGCGGCGGATTAAATCCAGTTCATTACCGGGATCACCCTCCTATCGCGAAAAAAGGATTGATTAGGATCATGGTTGAACTCACTTGTCGTTGTCGCCGCCATTCTTTCTCTATCTTTTTTTAATCTTTAGTAACCTCTACGGACTTGTCGTTGTTAAAGAGATTGGAAAGCCTCCACAGCCAGCCCAAGCCCAAGCAGAATCATTTCCATCGACCACACTGTCATCCATTTCTTCATTTCCTCTCGCTGAAACTCTGACAGGATCAGGTCCCAAGGGGGCTGCCCAGTCTCTGGGTATTGCTTATTCAGGAGCGACCAGTAGTAAAACGACACATTCCAAGGACTCGGCTCCGTCCTCCTCCTCGACACCTACCTTGCCAGCTCAGAATGGAATTGGAGAGGAAGCCAATGTCACTAGGAAGAAACAGAGCATCTTTACTTCCTCTGGAGCCACACGATACCATCATCTTCCAGGACGATATGCACTTGTCGCTGCGGGAAACTCTATCAAGTGCTTTATGGGTCTTCAGGAATCATTCGAGTTTTCAGTAGGCAAGATGTCGTCAATAGTTGTGCCCACGAGCGAAGAAATTGTTTCAATGGACGCATTCGAGCGAAAGGACGAGCGTGGGTGCCAATTGATCATTGTCGTGTCCATTGCCAAAGTATGTTTTGACTCGAGGTTAAGATCAATGGTTTACTCGGTATATATTATGCACATCCGAGGAACGGACCTGTATATTCATCTATACTATTGGATACCACGATTTTTAAATGGAATCATAGGCAGATGACACGGATCAATTCGAGTTGCGGATCTATGGTGTCAACACTTTTGCCTCGAGTATTCGAGAGTTGCTCTTGGGTTTACCAGGTAAAGATCATTTTGGCCAACCAATGAGTCCAGTCGTCACCCCTTTCTTCCTTTGGATGCAGCCTAGTTTAACTAATCACGATTCGATGCATATCTAAAAATACTTGATAGCTACTACGGATGTCCAGTGCATTCCAATCTCTTGGGCACCAACAAAGATTACTCATGCTCCACTAGAAGATGATCCCTTCGAGATGGCTATCCTTGTAGGAGGAAGTGATAGCTGTGTCCACTTTTTTGTCCAGAGTCCTGGTGGGGTCGGATCATACGAAGAGCATCCAGTAGGCACTCACTTTTCGGTCCTAGCATCCTTCTCTTATTGCGAGTACTGGTAAGGGCGACTAACTCTTTCTCTCTCTTTCTTTCTCTCTCTCATTCTCTTTTTCTTTCTCACTCCTCTTTCTACTTGATTGTGGGAAGAGGAGATCGCGCTTGAGAGGAAAATACTAATTGTTCATGTAATGGTGAAAAACTGGATCGATATTTCCTCCCCTCTTGTAGCGTGCTCAGTCTAGTCGTTCAGGACTATGTTGACTGTCGAATTGTTGCGGCAGGGACCCAGAACGGTACTCTCAATGTAGGAATAATCCCACGCAATCCCGAGACCTTTCAACTTGACAGAGACAATGCCAAGAGCCACACCGTGGTCCTCTTTGCTCCGATCACGACCTTGTCCGTGTTCACGTCGCGCGTTTCGACGGAACAGAGATGGAGGCAGAGAAAACAAGCCATGGATGAAAAGCAAAAAGAAGGATCCCAGGAGACCAAAGATACGCTCATGGAAGGCATCCTTGATTTGAAGCTCGAACCCTTGGAAGACTCGAGAGACGAGGGAATCCATTTACTTGTAACCTGCGCTACTGAGCAGGCATGGATCTATAGTGATATTGTGGGATGTGCTCTAACGAAAAGAACCGACCTTGCCGAGTGCTCTTACCACGACAGTATCATGGCGAGCCATGTCATGGATGCAGACTGGGATGGACGGAACGAGATCTTAATTGGAACATATGGGCGTCAATTGATGGTGTTCAAGGAATTGGCCACTGGACAAGGGCCATATGGCGAAGGGTCTGTCATGGCAGCCAATGCGGCTTCCTTGTCTTCCTTGTCATTGCCCCAGGTACCTCACCGACTTCTCCAACCTCAATCGCATCAACATCTGCATCTGCATCATCCTTCACAGCTGCATCAAAACCATCATCATCACTCTCAACAACAACAACAACAACACCAACAACAACACCAACACCATGCGTACTCGCGACCAAGTTCAGTTTCGCAATACCAACACCTGTATCATCCAACTCATTCCAACTCTCCTTTAAGCATCTCTCCCAGTTCAGTCCCGTCGTCTTCGATGGCGAGCGCACCACCTCTTGCGCCACCTCTTCAATATGGAATGACCTGGAACCGACGCTTCGCGACACCGGTGTATGGAGTCTCGAGTGCAGATCTGAATGATGATGGATTAGAAGAGTTGATTGTTACAACGGTGAATGGAGTGTCCATCTTTTTACCAGACCCCATCACGGCCAAACGACGACTTGTACGAGCTGTGGAACGGATGAAGGAGATTGAACAGATGCGACGTTTGGTGGAGCAATTGAGATCCGAGAACCAAGCGTTGGTAGAACAAAAGAGGTTGAAGGAAGAAAGAGCCAAACAAGAGGAATTGGAGAAGCAGAGAAAGAAGAAGGAAGAGGAGGAGGAGGAAGAACAGAGACGGGTACAACAAGCATTGGAGAAAAAACAACAAGAAGAAGAACAAGAGCAAAAGGATGAAAAAGATAAGGAAGAGATAAAAGAAGGACAAGAGTCAGTTTCCGAGAGTTTAAAGAAAGAAGTCTTGGAGGAGGAACATGAAGAGGAAACATCCACCCAGGATCAAGACGATGTTGTTGCAACAAAAGCGCTCCCCCGTCTGGACGAGGAAGAGGAAGAGGAAGAAGATGGAGAAGAAGAAGAAGAAGAAGAAGAAGAAGGAAAAGAAAAGGAAAAAGAAGAAAAAGAAAAAGAAAAAGAAAAGGCAGAGCCAAGGTCTGGAGGAGAGTCTGAGCAAGGACCACCGACGATAGAGCAAGAGCAGGAACAAAAGTTGGAGGAACATGATGAAGAGAGGTCAGGTCTTTTTGATCTTTCCGAGTCAAGGTCTGATGACCCTACGTCAGAGACTGACCCGATAAATGACATTAACAACGTTAGCACAGTAGAGAAGGAGCTCGACAACACAACGGACAAGGAAAACAAATAATAAATAAATTCTTGTGTGAGTCCAGCAACATAAAGAAATTTCATAAGGCAAAAGAGTGACCTGAATAAGAGAGGAGACTGGGAACATTAAGCGGGCCGAGGCGAGGACTAGAGAAGAGTCGGCTTGACCACTTGTTAGGACAAGGCGAGTATCAAAGCTGCCTTTGATCTTTTTTTTTTTTTTTTGATCCAATCCAACTGTATTCCCACGAGTTCTATGCTCTGAATCTTTTAGGAACAACAAAAGTCTTGACAGGTGGATGAGTGTCTCCCTTCCTCTCTCTCTCTCTCTCTCTCTCTCTCCCCTTTATTTTAAGGTTTGCACTTGAAGGACAAAGAGAGCTACTTGAGACAATCCCTCTTTCCGCTTTACCTAACCAATTGAGCAAGGCTTGCCAGTGTGTATGTCCTTGCTCTTCACTCATTCATAAATACCACAATCATAATCAGAAGACAGATACAGTTACTTGTAAAATTGGTTTTTTGCACGCAATTGCTTGGTGCAATTTTTTGTTTTTTGTTTTTTTACTTCTCATTTCATTTGTAACAACGTTAGAAACGTTCATTGGGGGGGGAAGAGGGAGTTGAAGGAGAGAGAAAGGGCGTGAAACCAGACAAGCGCAGGAATTTGTGTATCAAGGAAGCAACAGAACAAGCAACACATGACAGAGGGGAAAAAGGAATGGTACAAGTACTACTGAAGGTGCGAAAAAGAAAAAGTAAAAGAAAAAGCGAAGAAAAAGAAAAACGAGGTAATATGGGCGATTGAAGAAAAAAAGAAAAGAAAAAAAGGAAACCAGTAGCTTATCACACTCTTGACGATATTTACAGCTTGTCGAGGTAACGGTCCAAGGTTGGGATTTCCTCCTTGAGACCCTTGCGCTTACGGATCTGCTTAATCTTCTCAATCAACTTGGGATCCGTGTCGCAGTCGCCGTTCATCAAGTCCCAGTGGTCAAAGACCATCTGAGGGAAGGCCTGTCCTCCTGTTGCCTGACGAAGATCTCCTGTGAAACCAAACGATTCTGCGACGGGCAAGAAAGCCTTGATGATGTACAAGGGTGTTCCTGGACGCTGCTCTTCCGAGTTGACCTGACCACGACGCTTGTTCAACACACCATAGATACCACCCATGGCTTGCTCAGGGCAAGTAATCTCGACCAAGTAGACAGGCTCCATCAAACCGGGTCTGGCAACATAGGCAGCAGCATAGATGGCACTACGGCAGGCAGGAATGATCTGTCCACCACCACGATGGATAGCATCAGCATGAAGGACGACATCCAAAATGTTGAAGCGGCATCCACGCATGTGCTCCTCTGCAAAGACACCCTCACGGGTAGCCCAGGTGAAGGCAGCAACACAAGAGTCCTTGATTTCGTTCAAGTAGGCAACTCCCTTGGTCATATCAACCAACACGTTGGGACCAGTACCATCGGGACCAAAGGCCCAAATCTTACGAGCCTCAGCATTGTCCCAACCATAGTCATCGGACATGACACGAGCACGAGACTTGAACTCGTCACGAGGACCAACTGTACCCTTCTCAATTGCATCCGAGAGCTCCTCTCCCAAGGGGGAAGCCTTCATGAAGATACGGTTGTGCTTGTTGGGCGACTTGGCAAGAGCAACAATTGATGACTCGGCCTGGACTGTCTCCTTGTACTGCACGACGGGATCTGACTTCTTGATGGGAATCTGGGCGTGGTCTTCCTCGAGATCCTTCAAGCAAATTTCAAGATGCAACTCTCCTGAACCAGCAACAATGTGCTCTCCAGTGTCGGATGTGTAGGTGAGAACGCATGGATCTGACTTTGAAAGACGCTTCAGACCTTCGACCAACTTTGGCAAATCCGAGGCCTGCTTGCACTCGACGGCGACCTGGACGACGGGCGAGACGGAGAATCTCATGACCTTGAGGTTGTGGGCGACATCGTTGTCGGTAATGGTTCCAGACTTGAGCAAGAACTGGTCAACACCGACCAAGCCGACAATGTTACCAGCAGGGCAGTCCTCAATGGGCTCGACATAACGACCCATCATGAGCACAATACGCTGAACCGACTTGACAAAGAGATCGTTCTTGGAGCCGACCTGGTAGTTGGGGCCCTGAATACGAACCTTCATACCAGCACGGACGGTACCAGAGAAGACACGACCGAAAGCGTAGAAGCGACCCTTGTCCGAGGTGGGAACCATCTTGGAAATATACAACATGAGTGGTCCATTGGGATCACAGGCACGGATACCCTTGGCGCAGACATCGTCCATGGGACCCTCGTACAAGTTCTCAACACGATAGTTCTGGGCAGTGATGGGCGATGGCAAGTGAATGACCATCATCTCCAAAAGAGCCTCACCAGCAGGCAAGAACTTCTTCATCACGACCTTGAGCAATTGCTTGCCCTCGAGATCCTTCTCTTCGGTCTTGAGGACAATGTTGAGCTTCTCGAGCATGGAGGTAGTCTCGTCCTTCTTGAAGTTCATGGTCGAGTCAAAGATCTTGAAGATGGGGTCCAAAATGAACATGTTGAAGGCGCGCTCGAGGGGCTTGCCATCGGCATCGACGCTCTTCGTGGTCCACTTCTTGGTCTTGGGGTTGAAGTAGTTCTCACCCCAGAGCTTGTCCATCATCTTGTTGCGGTCGACACCAAACTTCTTGGAGTAGCGCTGAGCGAACTGGCGAATGGTGAAGGCCCATCCGTGAAGACCGGAGCCAAAGGCAACGGTTCCCTTCTCGGGGTAGACCTGAACATCGCCGAGGGTCTTGTCATTGTAGGTGGCAATAATGACGTTGACGGACTCGATGGTTCGCTGGAACGAAGTGTAGAGATCCTCCTTGGTAACCTGCAACTCGAGAAGGGCACGATCGACCTTGTTGATAACGACGACGGGCTTGATACGTTCACCCAGGGCCTGACGCAACACAGTCTCGGTCTGGACACAGACACCGTCAACACAGTCGACGACGACCAAGGCACCGTCCGTGACACGGAGAGCAGCCGTGACCTCGGATGAGAAGTCGACGTGTCCAGGCGAATCGATCAAGTTGATCAAGAAAGCAGCACCTGCGAGTTGAAGAGAAGAAGGTCAGATGATTTGTCAGCGAAAAGAGGAGATGAAAACAAAACGTACACGCACTTCGATAGAGTAACAATGGCACTGGAAAAGTAAAAAAAGGATTTACCATCGGTCTTTTGCTTGATATCGGGGAGGTCATCCTCGGTCATTTCGAAGAAGAGCGAAATGGCCGTCGACTTGATGGTGATACCACGCTCCTGTTCGTCCTGACGCGTGTCCGTGAAACGGGCTTCACCAGCACGAGCCTGGGAGATAATACCAGCCATGGAGACGAGCGAGTCTGTCAAGGTGGACTTGCCGTGATCGACGTGGGCAATGACGGACATGTTACGAACGTTCGTAACCTTGTCCATCTATTATCATGACAAGTCAAGAATAAGAGGAACGCGTTGCGAATTAGTATCAAAGATTCATTTTGTTGTTAATGATGGTGCTCGAGTGAGTGAGAATAGACTCCCCACCACCACCCATAGTCCAAAGAGAATAGAAAGAGAAAGGGAGACGCAGGAATGATACACAGAGGGGTGGGTGAGAGACATGGTGCATCGCACAAATAAAGACAACCGTGTGGTATGCGAGTGAGGATGTATGTCATCACCCAATGTCTGACTAAATATCCAAGTGTGTCCACTTGAATGTGTGTGTGTGTGAGTGTGTATGTGTTTGTGTGCAACCAAGCAGAGACGAAAGCCTAGTTTCCCGTGCCTGCCACGCCACAATCGTCTCAATTGAGAGGTGAGAGCGGCGCGGGATTTGGGTGGGTACAGAGAAGGGGTGACACGTCGAATTTTTTTTCTCTCTATGCTTTTCTGAGCTCTTTCTCTCTCTCTCTCCCACTCCCTTCAACGGCCGCACCGTACACACCTCTTTCTCTCTCTTTCTCTCTCCCAGACGAAATAGACTGGAACACGTCAACCCATCCCTCCCGCCCCCCAACTCTTCCCCTGCCTCTTCTGAGAGCCGCGTCCTCGTGAGCGACCACCAGCACCAGTTCCCACGCCTGTAGCCTCGTCTGATCCAGGTCCTCGCCATTCCCACACTCGCTCCGCATCATGATCCCATTCATTAGGCTCGCCACTCAAAATGGGCCCATTCTCCTCACTCACCTCCCCCATCCCGTCTCATTCATAGTCTTCATCCCAATTTGGGCCTTCCGGAATCAAAGACTGTGTGTGCCATGAACGTGAAATGGACCGAGGATCAAAAGAAGATGGACTAAAGGACCCCGATCTTCATATCACCTTTTTAATAAGAAAAAAAGAAAAAAGTGGCCTGACCCGACACCCCCGCTGGGACCAGCAAGCTCAATGCGACACGCGCTATACCCTTGACCAAAGTTGCCCAGTTCGCGAAAGAAGGTTCTTATGACTGCTCAAGTACAGCAGGCGACCTCTTGGTTTTCTAAGCTCCGCCGTTTCTATTTGCTCGTTTTCTGTCCCTTTCCTGGCCCATCCGCACTCACGCCTTGCCCTGTCTGCCCACGGTATTGGCCACCGCTCTCTCTCTCTCTCTTTGCTTCTGCTCTATTCATCCTATTTGACTTTGTTCCCCACACTCGCATATACACACACACACGCACACACCAGTCCTTCCCAGAAGGCGAAGACGGTCCCAGAAATGAAAAGAAAAGGCGAATAGGATGACAAACGCGCTCAACCTTAATACCTTTTGCTCCCACTATAACCACCCATGGACGCGCGTTGACTAACCTCTTGTCCGAGAAGAACGGAAAGAGGATAGGAAGAAAAAGTATAGGGCGGAGCAAAAAAAAAGAAAAAGAAAAAGAAAAAGAAAAAGAAAAAGAAAAATGAAAAATGAAAAGAAAAAAGCCAAAAGAGTGGCGCGAAACTTACCAAGGCACGGATTTGGTCGATGGTAAAGTTAACCATGGTTGCTCAAGTCTTGCAAGGAAAGGGAGTGGGAGGAGATGGGTCTGTACAGCTGGATGGTCTTGACGAACTTGCGGCAGGCGCGCGAAGGTGAGCTCAAGAGCGGTCCAAGGTAAGGGAAAATAGACAACGAAAGGAAAGGGGGTGGAGAACGTGAGAAAACGAATGGGAAGTGTTGTTTGACAGAAGAAGAAGAAGAAGAGAAGAAGAGAAAAAAAAAAAAAGAAGAGAAAAGGTGTTCTGCGCCAGGCAGCCTTGCAGACGCTTTATAGGAAGCGAGAACAGATGGCTTGAAGGCCCACGAGTCTCCCTCTCCCCTTCCGTTCCCCCTGCCCCGACTCTCATTCGCCCGCCCCAGTTAATCCTCCACATATCGTCCTGTCTCTTTGTTTCTTGACCTCTCTCCGCTCTCGACTCTCCTCAATCTCCTTTCTACTTATCTCGTGGTCGTCTTGGTCCAGTTGGCACTACGCCATCCGGCTCATCCCCCACTTTGAATTCGTCGCATCTCCCCTCATCCCGGATCTGATCCTGCATCTCGTTCGATCAGCCGCTGCAGGGGGGGACCAAAAAAAAAAAAAAAAGCCGCCTTCCTTCCCCATGCGCTGTCTCTGTTCGATTGCCCTTTTGTTTACATGGGCTTGTGTCCAGTTCTTGCTGTAGTGCACTGAAAAAAAAATGCAAAGAGAAGAGGAGAGAAAGAGAGAAGGCATCCTAGCCGTTTGTTTCGCATGACACTGATACATGTACCCGATAGCCGCACAATGCTTGATAAGATCCACCGCCTTCGCAATGCCCGCTCCTCCTTCCTCCCCCCCTCATCTCATCACCACACACCCATCCATCCCTTCACTCTCAATCTCCTTTGGCACGATATCCTCACTTTCTGGGTCCTGACATCCATTCCGGTTCTCGTGTGAAAAGAACCAGGTTTTCGCACTTCATTACATGACTGCGCCAGGCACGCTCCTAGGCTTATCTGAGGTTGGTCCGGGATGGATGGATGGATGGCGTGGATGGACGAGATGGGTTGTTTTTTTTTTTTTTTTTTTTTTTTTTTTGTGGGGGGGGACGGCGACGAGAGACGGGCATGACCATGGGCGAGGATGAATAGGCCCATATCACGACACACGTAACCCCACTGTTCTTTCTCAGTCACCCTTTTGGGCGTGGTTGGCCTCCTCTTCTGAGCTGAACCTTGAGCCAGTTGAGGCAGAGGCCCATGCGCAAATTCTCTGGGGACCAGTCATATAGCGCGGAGATGAGAGAGTGAGAGGGAAGGAGGGAGAGAGTGTGATAACGTGACAATTCTTCCAAGAAACATGGCCATTTACGGGTCGCTTCACTCGACGCGTCGAGAGAAAGATACTAATCTCCTTGATCTCAGCAACGAAGTCCTTGACGAGATTTCAAACAAGGAAGAGGGAGAGAGAGAGAGAAACTTTCGGACACCATGCTAGGCACCTTTAAAAAGAAAGCTGTCTATTAGTATGATCTTGGATTTCCTCAACTGCGAATACCCCGACTACAAGTTTAACAAAGCTGAGGTTAAAGGCCGACTCTAGGACTTTTTGAAAAGAAAGAATTGGCACCGATATGCCTCAGAAAGTGCGGCTCCTCATTCACCCCCAAGAAATACCATTGGTTCGTACTTGAAATAACCTCATGTCCATTGGTCAAACTGGGCAAGGCCTCACAGTCAAACCAACTTTCATGGCTGGAATGCGGTCTACGCAGCGTGTCGAAAAAGACCCACGGTCTAATCAAATCTACAAAGGTCAACAACGCGACTCCACTTGTTGAGCTTTTCTGACTTACAAGACGGTAAAAGATGGACACTTTAGGATTAAGTGATCCACAAAGACACCAGATATGAAGAATAGCGAGCTTATTCAAAACATTTGGAGTGAATCGTAAATACCTCACGGACCATACCAAGAACAAACTGAGGATCCATATGGACTTGCCTTTGGGTTCAGTCACCAACCTCTGGGCCACAAGTAACTAATAGAGATCAATACAAGAGGATATGGTTCGAAGCGAACAGTAAGGCTATCAGAACTTGAGCTAAATGTATCAATAAGCGGCACTGTCTACAGCGAAAGTGAAAAAAGGAAGCGTGAAGGTGACGATGATATTCTCTGTCATAGGCAAAACATCTCCGGTTATGAGGTTCAAGAGTGGCGATACTTTTTTTTTTTTTTCAACGAGGGATGTGTATTTGTAAACACCTCTTTCTGGATGGTGCAAACGGACTACAAATTCGATTACTCAAAATTGGTTTTATCCGTAGATGAGGTTTTGAAAAGAGATTACAGAAGAAGAAGAGGAAAAAAAAAAAAAGGAAATAAAGTCCACATCCAGGTCTATCTACTCTCCAAAGCCTTATACCGTCTTCAACTTTTCTTCAACAGCTCCAAAGTTGGCTGTGTAGCAACCAGAGGAGACGGCTAATCTTTACACGTTGGAACGATGAACGTATTTACTTTTTCCAATATCATCGCACCTCTAATTTTCAGAGGCAGTCTTTTTGTATGTTCCCAAGGCTAGCGACTATCCGAGTCAAAGGCGTTAATTCGTTTCCGGCTAACTTTCTTTCTTTCTTTTGGTTATGTAGTTTATCAATACACAGTAGGGACTGATAAGTAAACAAGATGTCTGGTCGAAGACCAGTGGAAGTAGAGTTACCATTACCCAATGCCAGTTCTTCGATTATTAAGAAGGGAGAAGCGTTAGCAGAATCCCTTGTTCATTTGACCCGTAACGAATATGGAAGATTTGACAAAGCAGGCAGACTTGCGCTAATCCCAACACACTTTCGCGACATTTCTTGTTTGAGTGGGTCTGGTTACTTCACCTGCAAAAAAGCTCTTGTCCAAGACCAGTAGCTCTAATGTCAGGTCTATTCACCTCCAAGTTCTGATGTTGTTGATGTTTTGTGTGTTAGAGTCGGTATTGAGACTATGGCTACAAAGTCAGTAGGAGAAGGAAGTGGTTTTAACCGGACCAGATAGAACAAACAGCTGGTCAAGTACTCGCAAATTGTCGACAACCTCCTTGTTGTTGACATGTGCCTGGATTATAGGCGCCACGCCACTTTATGGTGAAGATACTCTCGGACGCTGTGTAATCTGTCTTCAGAGGTAGATACTCCAGCCCTGAAGACTGGATGGTAATGTCAGAAAGTATGCCTTTGACTCGGAGACTAGGTTAAGAATGTTCAGTGTAGATTCCGCATATTCTACAATATGATCCTGGTTTTATTTTTCAGTCTCTTCACCTTTCATCCTAGGGTTCATCTATCGACAACACACACACACACACAAAAAAGGAAAGAAAGGAAAGAGAGAGGAGTTGTCAGGTTTGCAAAAGAAAGTGGCAATGTTCGTTCGCCTTTGGAAGAAGACTTACTCGAATGACTTTCAAGATTACTGCGCCATCAATAGCAACATTTGATAGCTCGGAGAGGGGGAGGGGTTAACCTGCTCTCCAGCAGCAACAGCAGCAAATGGGCCCAAGCATCCTGTCTGTGGGCACTGAAGGTGTTTGAATTCCGATGATGGCCATAATATTGCCCACCTCCACCCTTTTAACCTTGTGGGCAAGAAGCGGTCTGATACAAGACTGTCGACTCAGCAGTCTTATCATGTGTAGATGCTGTCGTGGAGTTAAGTGTTAGTGCTGTTGATGCTGATGATATGGACGATACCATTTGCGACGATAGGTGTGAAGTTGACAACGATGCAGTCCGCTGATTTATAGATGGAGACGTGTTGGTTCGAACTGATGGAGCAATCGGCGCAAACTCTTTTGATGAGCGTGCTCTGTAACACTTTGTCTGGTCGATAGATAGTTGTCGAATACAAATGTTTGCTTCCTGCAGAACTTCCCTGTCGTTTTGTGCGAATGGCGCTACGCCCCAGCAAAGCCCAAAAGGCTGCTTTGTAGCCGTCCACGCTCTCCCCACACACATTCCGCGCTTCCCCACACCATTCTTCTTACAACCTTCACCTTTTTTTTCTTTATCATCGATGCCACCCAGTAGTCTAGTGTACTATCCAGAGCGTTTTTCAATTCGTGGGAGCCTTTGCTCCTGACATCTAGAGCATGCTCGACAAAGTCACCAAGGATCCGGCCAGGCTCAAAGACGCCACCAGTCTCAGGCGCGCTCTCAGGGCGTTCTCAGCCAGGATATTATCTTTTGGGCGCTACAGCGCCCAGAATTGCATAGTTCCCCCCTTTGGAAGGACCTGATCTAAACCTTCCTCGATCCCCTAGCAATACGCGACTTTCTAGAGAGCAACACTACAGGAATGACTCGAAAAAAGGACGACTGTGTGGTACCACCATTTTTTTTTTTTCCTACTCAGAGCTGTCTCATTCAGGGCCCGACATTGTCTTTCTGTGAACTAATTCATTGCGGCGTGGTGGCAAACTCAAGAACGACTTGGGACTGGACTTGGGTCCAAACTCTTGCACAGAAACCATCAACAAGGCCACAACTTTTGTGCCAACCTCCAAAAATAAGCCCCTAGCGTTTTTTTTTTTTTTTTTTTTTGCCCATGGAAAAACAAGTAGTACACGAAACAACTTTATTGCATGCACACACAATTACTCCAAGTGTAGAAGACTTGCATGCCTCAAGATGGCTAGGATGATAGAGAATAGTATCAACGGTAGAGAACGATTAGGACAGAAAGAGATGACAGGATAAAACATGCAGATGATCATGTTAAGAGTGAGAAAAAGATAGGGAGAGAGAGAGAGAGAGAGAGAGGCCAACTCATCTCTAAACAGCTCCTCACGGATCAATCTCTTTCCTCAAGTCTGGATTTTCGCTCTCGGGTATGGTCTCAGGCATATGTGTGTGTGTGTGTGTGTGTGTGTGTGTGTTTGCTTGTGTGATAACCGAGCAAGAACAGAGATGCGAAAGCAAACTTTTGCTCGCTTTCGGGACAAAGGAGAAAACAGGAACGGAACGACGCGCTTGGAAAACTTTATAGTTGCTGGGATCGTATATGAAGGTTCAGATCGGAGGAAAACGATGAATTCTCTAAAAATGACCAGAAAGAGAAAGAGAGAGAGAGTGAGAGAGAGCTGATGGAGAATGAGATGGAGGTTTTTCCATCTCGAAAAAACCACTTTTTCTTTGTGCAGGGCTGGGAGGGTAGGAGGAGTGGGACGAAGGTGAGACTAATATGGATGGGATGGGAGGGATAGTTGGGGCAGAGGCAGGAGAGTGAGAGAGAGAGTGAGAGAGACTCTTGATTTGCTTTTGTGCCCCTGTTGACTGGGAATGTCCTAGGAGAGACGAGAAAAGGGAAAAAGAGAGAGAGAGAGAGAGAGAGAGAGAGCAGAGACGCAGCCTTGGGATAGAAGCATCGGAGCCCTGTCTCTTTTTTTTTTTTGCTTTATTACCCGGCTACTCGTCTCGCCCACCCTATCCCGAGTCTATCCTGCTTCTGCTTTTGCTTTACTTGTTTGCTCGTCCTGGAGTTGTTTGCATGGCCTGCCTCTGGTCTGGTGGGTGAGCAGAGCCTATAAATAAAGTGGGCGCTGGACAATGGGATGGCCCTTCCACTCCAAACCCGCACACAGGTATCTTCTTTCTCTCTTCTTCTTCTTTTCCTTCTTTCTCCTCTCTTTTTTGTTCCCCTTTTAATAAAAAGTGGCCTGGATCCTCACCAACAGGTACTCACCAGTATACAACACCTGCATCAGCAACAATAGCAACATCCATTGTAGGTCAGAGTACCAACAGCAGTGTTTTCTTCGGCCTCATCCACCTTGTAACCAACACCTCGGCATTCCGCAACCAAGAAGGGGAGTGAGAGAGAGAGGGAGAAAAGAAAGAAAGCTAAAGCACAGCATTAGCATTCTTGCACCATGCCTCCCATTGTCAAGCTCGTGTTCTTTTTCATTATATGCATCCTCATCCTCCAAGTGGTGCTCATCAACAAGAGTACCCTGTCATCATCGGGCCTTCGTAACCAGGCACAAAAGCATTCCAACGGACACGATTCATCTCTGAAATCATCATCATCTCATCGGGATAACTCTGGCAGGAGCCGTCATCCTTCAGTCCCACTCACACTCCAGGATCTCGAAACACTTGATCAGCTTTCCGATGTCATTGCCAAGGCCGAGGCCTATCGTGTGTTCGAGGACAAGGAAGCGGGCCGGATCCATGGCACTCGTATCAAGGGCAACCCAGGGCTGGTCAAGACTATCCGGGAACAAATCGAATGTTGGACAACGCACGGTCAGTGGGTGCGACAGGACCAGGAATTCACGCCACTGAAACATATTGGCGATGCTAGGTTCGCCAAGTGTGACAAGAGCTTCACAAAGGCGCTCGATCGTGAGGGCGAAGGTCATTACCTGGGTGAGTATGACCATGTCAACGAGCGCTTCCTAGTCCGCGAAGCCGTCAAATACCGCTGGGTCCCTGACGAGAAGATCTGTGGACCAAGCTCCGTTGCCACAGATCCCAACAAGGTCGGCTTTTCGGACGACCGTGCCACGTACCAATCTTATTCCAAACCCAACTTTTGTCAGCTTTTGGAACAACGCAATGTCCTTGTCGTGGGCGACGTGACCCAATATCAGATTCATGATGTACTTCTCAGTGCCTTTGAGAGCTCTTTTGCATGCTATGGTGAACTTGGATGTCTTCACCATGCCGCACATGGACTCTGTGTCAATACCTACCTCAAGTTTGCCCGAAATGATCTCCTCTCTGTCCCACGAGCATTCGATCCTGAGGATGAAGAATTCCCAATCGCATCAACTGTTGAGCAGCACTGGGCCACAGAGGACATGTTGGCCAAGTACAAGATTGTTCTCTTGAATCGTGGTCTTGTCTGGCGACCGGACGAGGTCTTTTTGAGCGAACTGGTGATTACCATTCGACATCTCTGGAGGTACTACCCCGATGTACTCTTCATTTACCGAGCCACTCATCCAGGATCTCCAAACTGTTCAAAGTTCAAGAACCAAGGTGAAGATGAGGCCATTGCCGACAAGTCTGGTCAGTCCATCATCCCAGGCGCAGTTCTCCAGCGGCCTTTGCATACCCCACCCACGAGACAGGAGCAGCATGATGGCAACAAGGAAGAGCTCCGACCCTCGCTTGCTGATATTCAACGTCAAAACAAGATGGCCAAGCTTGTTGTTGAAGCAGCAGGAGGCATTTACCTGGATACCCAAAATATGTATGCTGTGCGACCGGATGGACGAATGGGTGATGGCGATTGCTCACGGTTCTGTGCGCCTGGACCCTTGGATGCATATGCGGATCTGATTTTTAATGCTATGCGGATTCTCCAGGTTTAAAGGGAGACCAAGTTTGACTCCACTTTTTCTCTTTCACTCTCTCATCTCTCACCCTCACTCACCCTCACCTTCTCTCCTTGAAGCAAGTACTTGCTCGGCCGCCGGTCCGTCCGTGATGTTCTTGCACATACTCTCTCTTTCCCTCTTTTTTCTTTTTCTTTCTTTCTTTTCTTTTTACCTCTTTTCCCCTTCTCCTTCCATCCTTGACATATCTCTATAGATTCAGTTGCTGTTTTTGTTTATTATGAATTGTTGATCCTTCCATAAAAGCATTCCCCTCTTTCACTCCCAGCTTGGTGTTCCAAAAAAAAAAAAAAAAAAAAAAAAAAAGAGATATGTATCCCTCTCCTCAACATACTTTTTTTTTATAAAGGCAAGGGGGTGAAGAAGAGGACACTCGACCAAACTTGTTGATCTCCACAGCAGTTCATAGTATGCATCTCAAAAAAAAAAAAAATAGTAATAATATAATGGGGTCGTTGTTGTTGAAGTAAGAGAGAGAAGGAGACTCGGTATTCGTAGGCTTCCCCACCCTACACATTTTGGATAATTTTTTTTTTTCTTTCTTTCTTTGTATTTTGTTTTTTTTTGTTACTGTTGTTGTTGCTCAGTCATAGTTCTTTTCTTTTCATTTTTTTTTCTCTCTCTCTTTCTAAATAGGGGTCAATTTCGAGGATTTGATGCTATCTGGCATTCTCATCTGGTAATCACCATTCTGTGTGATGTAACGAACCCATGGTAGTGCTGCGTATCCTGAACGTTCCTGGATCTTTAAGTAGCGCACCTGAATACCCGATGTCGTAAAGTACGGGATCTCGAACTTGATCGAAATAGGTGGTCGCTTATCCGAATCCTCGACTGTGTTTTTTTTTTTTTTTTAAAAAAAAAAGAGATGGTCAGAGTCTATCCTGAAAACAACCACACCCCCACCCTCCCACGTCTCCTTTCTCTCTCCCCTGAATTGTTTGCCGCGCAAAGACTGAAAGAAAGAAAAGAAAAGAAAAGAAAAAAAAAGTAGAAAAGAACTTACGATTCTTGACAGAGGGAAGACCAAAATGCGCTCTCAACGAAAACTCTTTGCCTCCCTGGAACTGCTTGATCTTCCAGATAACGCACGCCTTTTCTGGGACGTATTGTGCCGATCCAATGCCACTCTACAAGGATGAGGAGGTTCAAGAAAGAAAGAAAGAGAAAAGTATCAGTCAAATGTATGTCTTTTTTCCTTTTCTTTTCATTTCATACATCGTACTCCTCTTCGCTGCATTGCCAGGGATCTTTTTCTTCTTCTTCATAAAAGTCCATCCACTACGTACTCTGAATCTTGGTGTGTCAGCATCCTCAGGGACCGGAATATGGATCTCAACATTGTTGGCAGATGATCGGCGCTTGAACTGAGCCTTGGCCTATAGGTCGATTTGAAAAGAAAAGAAAAAAATCCATTTGAGTCAATCTGTCGTCAAGTTTCCTGGAAGATGACGCCTGGACAAACTCACGCAGGTATAAGAAAAAGAAAGAAAATAAAAATAAAGCAGTGCCATTACGCGAATCAGGTACTCGACTCTGGTTCCTGTATAGTTTTCGACAAGCGCCTCAACCCAGATCAAGGGTTTGACCTGAGTGTTCAAACGATAGGTCATCAAATCAAACTCGCCATCAGGAGGAATAAAGGAAATAGTCCTGTCATTCTCAAACTTGGAAAGACGCACACACTGATGGAACTTGACATCCTCCATCTCGATCGACTTGCCCTTGGTGGGAGCTAGTTGAAGAAAAGAAAAGAAGAAGGAAAAAAAAAATATTAACGACTCTTTGCCTTTCACAAAAAAAAGATAAAAAATAAATAAATATCAACCTGTATTGTCATGCCCCCCGTCAACTTACAGCGTCCAGTGCTCTCAAACATGACCTTGTCGTTTAGACCAAGACGAAGTTCTGGCATACCAGAGAGAAAGACCTTCATCTTGATCGCACCCAAGATTTCACTCCGGAGCACGTTTCCGTTGGCATTGACCAACAAATTGACGGATTCGACCACATCCAAAAAGACCTCATTCTTCCTGTACCGGATTCCTTCTGAACGCCACGAGACGGCATTGGTGACGGCCATGGGAGGTCGAACCTGAACCTCAAGCTTGTACGCATCCTGAGTGATGTACTCCTGCAAGATCTTGGACTCGGTAGTTTGCGGGTATCCAAAGTCCATCATCTCGTCCAACAACTCGTAGATGATCACAAAGTTGTCCCGGATTGATTCTTCCTCGAGTTCCTTGAAGTACTCGGTCAGGACCTCGGCGATGGTGTGCAAGAAGAGCATCACTGTCGTCGCGTTCGAGTTTTTGCGAGTGATAGCCAACACTGATGTGCAAGGTCATGAATAAAGAGGAGATAGAGAGAGAGAGAGAGAGAGAGAAAAGGTGAGTGACAAGACGGATACAAGTAAATAAAAGACTCTTTGTTTCTTGCCCAATAGTCTAGATGATGATTCCAATGGTCGCCATGGTCCAGATGGAAGCAATGACTCTTTTTTCTTTTCTTTCTTTAAGAGATATAAAGAGATGGATACAACATCTTGTTCTCTCTCTCTCTCTCTCTCGTACACATTTCTTTTTTTTTCTCATTCTCTCTCACTCTCTTTTGTGATGATGGAGAAGGAATCCTGACCAAGACTTACAAAACAAATTGTTATGGCGGATGTAAAGGTAGTTGATGCCATCATCCGTAAAGCATGGTGCTGGAGCCTGACTGTCCTCCTCAGCCTCGAGAACCAAGGGCAAGAACTTTTCGACGGCGGACATGGGAATGTCACCACGATAGTTTCGAGAGATCAGGACCTTGCCCTTGAGATCCAGGATAAAGATGGCTGACACTGCTGATGCCATGGTTGTATGATGATGATAATAAAATAATTAAAGTAGGCTGATGGAATGAGAGTTGTTGAGAAAGGGGAAACAAGAAAAGAAAAAGAAAAAAAAAAAAGGGTCCTGATGAATGGAGGTCGATAAAGCACGCTCTTCTTTTTTTTTTTTTTTCTCGTGAGTCGTTCCACGCGAGTCAGTCGTGTCCGTGTTCGTGTGGAGGAGGAGAGGAGGAGTGAGCTGTTGGAGAGGAAGGGGTGCGGGGGTGGGATGTAGCTGTCTCTGCCCAAGAAAGAAAGAAAATGAAAAGAAAAAAAAAGAGTCGGTTTGTCCGTTTGAGCTTTGTCTGGTACACGGTGATGTCTGATGGAGAATCTCGTTCCTGGCGAAGCTGGACTGTCGTAGAAGGAATAGTATAAGAAGCAGTAGGCGCGGGAATGGATGATGCTGAATAGCAAAAAGATGGACGGACTTTCTCTCTCGCTCGCTCTCCTGTGACGTGTCCAACTTGAGTCTTTTTTTTCGCTGAATTGCTTTCCCCTATGAGCCACGAGTGAGAAGTAGCTCTCTCTCTCTCTCTGGACAACTATTCTACACACATTCACACACACACACACATCCTAACGCGTGCACGTGCCCATTGTTCGGACTACCAGCGGCGACCCCAGCGACCCCAACCACCCCATCCCCATCCAGGGCGACCCCAACCGCCCCATCCCCATCCAGGGCGACCCCATCCACCCCATCCCCATCCGGGGCGACCCCAGCCCCACTTGCTAGGCTCCTCGCCCTCATCCATATCATTCCAGGCCCAATCCACCGCATACTTGCTGATATCGAGCTGGCCCACATCCAAGTCGGCATTGATCAGGTTCCGGGCTCTTTCAGCCTTGGCTACATTGTAACTGACATCTTTGCCAGTCGTCGAGATCACGGTCGGAGCAATGTATCCATGAGAGGGTTGATGTTCTGGTCCATAATGGACCACCTGGGTTGGCATCATCCCCGTGCCCAGATTCAAGTTGCCATAGTTGACAGGGGCCGCGCTTGTGTGAAGGGTTGAGCTCAGGATCGAAGGGGTAGAAAACCCTCCAAGGTTCAATCGACCGATCTGAGCCTCGAGAGTGGGATCCTTGGCATAAATGGTCGTCGGTGCGGCATAGGTGGCGGCTAGAGCACTACCGAGAGTAAGGATTGTAGAGGCCTTCATTGTCTTGAGAAGATAGGATGGGGTGACTTTTACTACGTGTTTTCTGAAGGGGATGGTGACAATGTGCTTGCTGCTGTTGCTGTTTTGTTTTTTGTTTTTTTTTTGGGCTTTTCTTTTCCGTTTTGCAAGTAACAGGCAAAGTAGACTTGATCTGGTTCCTTTTTATATGCGCCACAGATGAGGATGAGACGTGCCTTTTTTTCATTGTTTGATGCTGTTGTTGCTTGATGCAAAAGAGTTTCAAGGTGAGTTGTGCAATGCGGACAAAACTTGAAAGGCATTCTTGGTATAGTCTCTCTCTCTCTCTCGCTCTCTCGCTCTCTCTGAAGAAAGTCTGTTGTAATAATCGCCTAAAAGGTAAAGACCTGTGTCCGTTAGACACGGGGATCTTTTCTAGGAAGTAAACCCTCCGTGATCTGTCTTTTCTTCTTTCCTTCCTTCCTTCCTTCCTTCCTTCTAGATATCCTTGTGAGAAAAGCAGAGAGTTTTGATTTAGATCCCGGAGACATTGATCGGTACAACATTTTTCTTTAATTTTTTTTGCCCGCAAAATTCCCCTTTGGGATTACATGCGTGTATGAGGCTTTGTGTATCTGCGTACGTCTTGTATTAAGAAAAAAAAAGATAATAATCTTGGATGCTTTATCCGAAAAAATACGACGAATTGATAGAGCTTTCAAGAGTAAGCAAAGGGGAGGGAAAAATAAAAATCTGATTTTACCGAATGGTTCCTCATATGCTCAGAAGAATGGTGGAGAAAGAGAGGTAGAGAGGAAGCTTGAACCCAAAAGGGCTCTGTGTTTAGAGGACAAAGCGGTTGTTCATGGTTATTCCACCTCCATCCCCCATCCCAGAAATTCTTTTTTTCTTTTTCATGGTGATGCTCGTCTGTGCCTAGATACTTCTGATCCGCTTTGTATCCGGGCCATGCGCATTGTGGCTCCGATAGCCTATTATGTATCCCAAGGGACAAAAGGACACCTCTATCACGCCATAAAGTGTGTGTGAATGAATGTATATTTGTTGGCAGGGAGGGGGGGGGGACCCCCCTCCCTCCCTTTCCCCCGTTCCCTTCTCTATCTCCTGCATCTTTGTCCACTCTACGGTATTGAGGAAAAAAAAAAAAAAAAAGAGTTCCGCACTTTACCGTTTCCTCAGACCCTCGGATTGTCTGCCAAGACCAAGAACTCTCCGGACCCAACATCGTGATCTACTCCGTGATGGGCTAAATCTGGAGGGATTCTCGACGCTGTCTCTGGACCACCCTGAATAGTCCTAAAAAGAAAGTAAAAAAAATGGATGAATGCATCTATTTCTGTCCTTCAGGGTCCTGATAGTGGAGAATAACGCTGTGCCTTGAGAGAGAAAGAGAGGCACGAGATGTTTCTTTGGAGCACCACTCTCCACTCTTCCTCCCCCCGAGATCGTTTGCTGTAAACACAGCCATTCCCTGCAGCACTACTATTGTTGTAATCAAAAGGGGATGTGAGACGTAGGACGTCAAAGATGTAAGGTGTGTTTATTAGCATTAGGGGAGAAAGAGTCGAGACTATTGACAAAAATAAGTTATGGCGTAGAGAGAATTTGGAGAGGGTATCGATTTTTTTTGGGTGGTTGTTGACAAGACGGCAGAACCCTTTTGTAGGTTGTTTTCGATATTCTTCTCTTTGATTAGGTAACAAGTGGTGGCTGTAGTTCAGACCGACGGCCGTTGTTTTGGACCGTCGTCACACCAACCGGATCATGCTCTCCAAGAGCCATCGTCTTGTCAATGACGATGGGAGTGTAGTGCACAGCATGGGCTGGGTGGCTGTATCGTTGAGCAAGACTCCTCCACAATCGACTGAACCGATTGCCAGACTTCTTGGCCCCTGATGCTGTCATTGTCGGTGTTGTCGTTGAGGATGAAACAGTGGCTGATTTGGTCGAGGCCGAGAGAGAGGGCGCACTCTGGTTCCGTCGATGGCCACGTTGCTTCTGACCCTGTCTTTGTTGGTGCTTTGTTGGTTGCTTCTGGGTCTCGCTCTTGGGGGGTGAGGGTGGATCCCTAGACTCGGACCGCGAAGGTGACGAAGAAGAAAGAGTGGAAGGGGCTAGGTCGGCCGCTGTCGATTTCGCCAGGTCGGACAGGGACTGACGACGAACCAAATGGGGGAGTTCGGTCCTCTGGGGACCAATGGGGGCCGAGCACCACTCTAGACTCATCGGAGCTGCCACTGCCGGCGTCGTGCCTAGTCCAGTCATTGCCATTGCTTCGACATAGGGTGGTGGTGGCGAGGACTGGGTCGAGGCTTCCATGGCCCCCTCGGGTACCGCAGTTGACCGAGTTCTTGAAGTAGGAGACGAGGGTGAAGAGGGTCTGCTTCTTGACTGATCTGGCTCTGCAAAGGTGACGGACCTCGTGCTCCTGGGAGGCAGCTCAAGAGTATCCGTTTCTTGTTGGAATTGCTGCTGCTGGTGCAGGCGAGGTGAGGTGGTCCGCAGGGGATATCGACGGAGGGGCTGTTGCTCCTGCGTCGGGTTGGGTTGGGCTTTTGGGCGAGGGAGGCCTGCGGTCGAGACCTCATCCTTCATGTGGAAGACCATGCGGCACTTTGGGGGAATCTCGTACTCGCTTGTGATCAACTGGCTCTGGCCGCCAGCAGGCTGTGGATGGTTGCGGCCATGGCGCCGAGAGGCAGTTGTTGCAGAGGCGGAGCGCTGGATAACAGGAGGATTGAATGGCGCAGGGGGATGGATAGCATGCTGGCGGCGTGTGCCGGTGGAACCCCGTCTGACTGGCATGTCTTCGGACGCAGGGACAAGGGTAGTTGAAGAAAAGTCGATATCAGAGCTGAAGGGGTGGATGGAGAGGACATATGGCGGGGCCTCGGAGGCAAAAGGTGCCGCAGGGACTGTGGAGCAGTCGACCATGGCAATGGACAATGGGTTGGAGGAGGAAGAGAAGGAGGAAGAGAAGGAAGAGGAGAGGGAGGAGGAGAAAGAGGAGAAGACGGAGTGCTGGCGGGAAAAGTGAAGAAGAGAGAGAGAGAGAGAGAGAGAGAGAGAGAGAGAGAGAAAGAAAGAGTTGTGTGTGTGTGTTTTTTTTGTGTGCAAGAAAGTGAGATAACGAGAGAGAGAGAAAAAAAAAAAAAAGGCAGAGAGAGCAAGGACAACAAAGAGAGAGAGAGGAAAAGAGCGAGAGAGACCGGCAAAGACAGGACTGGAAAGGGGTGACTCGCTCTTGGACCCAAAAAGAGAGTGTCTGTCGGTGCGTGTGTGTGAGTGTGTGTGTGTGTTGTACCGCGTGTTGTGTGGCTCGCCCCATCTGTTCAGACGTCAAGAGGATCCCGCATCAGGCCACGCCCCTCTCCCCGTCCTCCTCCTCGTCGTCGTCGTCCTCCTCCTTGTCCTCCAGGACAGTGCGGGCATTGTATCCTTGCTTCGCTCGCTCTTTGACTCGCTTGTTCGTTCGCTGCTCGCTGCTGCTCGTTGCTCGTTGATGAACGGGTAGTGGACCTCGCGGGATGCGGAAGCCATCAGGGCGACGGAGAGATAGAGAGCAATGCTGTTCGCTTCCTAGGCTTCGATGTGCAGTTGTTGAGCCTGTTGCTCTTTTCAGACTGTTAGTCTTGTCTCTCTTTCTTTCTTTCTTTCTTTCTTTCTTTCTTTCCCTCTCTCTTTCCCTCTCTCTTTCTCTCTCTCTTTCTTTCTCTCTTTCTCTCTCTCTTTCTTTCTCTCGCAATCCCACGCTTACTTTCTTTATTGTCCGTCTACAACACACGGCAGACAGCACGCATACCAAACACACAAGCTTATTTGTGTAATCTACCCTGGCACGCTGTCCTTGACCGAGCGCATGCTCATGCCCTGCTCATTCGCTAGCAGTTGTTCCTCGAAGGGTCTTGCTTCCTATCTAGACCAGAGTTCACTGGTGTGTTTGGCTACGAGACAGCCGACCACACTCCGAACCTCGAGATGGGATCGAGGAGAGAGAGAGAGAGAGAGAGAGAGAGAGAGAGAAAAAGAGAGAGAGAGTGGAGCAAGGAAAAAAAGAAAAAGGTACATTGGCTCTCTCCACTCTGCCCCTGCTCCACATGCCTTTTCTGCTCAGCCAGTAGGCTTCCGAGCCTAGTTGTGGTGCAGTTTGAGAGAGACTGAGACGTATTTTTTTTTGAGTTCCCATCCGTCTCACACTTTCTCTTTCTCTCGGCCCCCACCCGGTTCTCTTTCTTGCGCTCTTCTCCAGAACATGAGCAAGACAAGGATAGGGTATTGGGTCGGGAACAGACAGGTGGACTAGTAGCGGGGTATTTCTTTCTTTCTTATTCTATGTTACAGGACATCCTACTAAAAAAAGAGACTTTTTCCGTCCCGGTTTCCAATGCAGTCATGGGCATCATCTTGATCCCTAAAATATCATCTTTCTTCGGGGCTTCTGCTTAAGCTACCCATCTTTTTGTCTTTTTTTTTAATAGATAAATGTTCTCACTTGACCCGGCTCAGTAAGGATTGTCGCTCTTGGTTATGGATTTCTCCTTGCAGTCGACGCTCCATTTCAAACAACGGTCGGTAAAGCTCAGCCTCGGCTTGAATCGTTGGATTAAGCGATTCGATCACTACCCGGATTGCTGCTAACGATTCTGCTGCTGTCGGAACCCTCCGTGTCACTGCTGGTGCTACTGATGCTGCTACTACTACGGCTGTGTTTGTCGCAGCGACTGATGTAGTGGTCGTAGTCGTCGTCATTACAGTGGTCGCTGCGGCTGTTGTTGCAGTCGGTGTCGATGTGGCTGTAGCCCCTGTTGAGGGCGTAGATGTACCAGAGCCTGTTGTTGCTGGAGCTAAGCTCATATCCTGTGACGAGTCACTTTCGTCCACAAGGACATCCGTCCCACTTGCACTGACTGTAATTAATGCAGACGAAAAGGCTGCGCTTTGTTGCTGTTGTTGTTGCTCTTGTTGTATAGCAATGGCCTGATGTGGTTGACCTATAGATGGGAATGTTGGTGAAGCACTACCACTACTGCTAGTGGCGGCTGCAATCCGATCTGTAGCTCTCAGTCGACCTGGTGCTGCAGGGTGTACATGTGGCTGTGGTGGCTGAGAATCATTTTCCATGCCTGGCGTGCGAGCTTTTCGTCCCCTTGGTTTTCGTTGCCGAGGCATTACCGAGGACGAAGCCAGAGGTGAATGCGATGATGGTGTATTTGAACCCGATGCCTGTGCCTGTGCCTGTGCCCGAGCGTCCCATCCAACTGCGCCTACTACTTGTGAATGCAAGTCATTGGCTTCGACTCCTTCCATATGCGTCGAAACCAAGCCATTACTGATTTCTACACTATCAATAATAACCAATGCTGAGGAACCCGCATCCATATCCGTATCCATATCCACGTCATTGCTTGATTTTGAGTGGTGATGATGTGGGTGGTGTGAGTGGTGGTGGTGGTGTTGCTGTTGTTGCTGTTGTTGTTGCTGTTGTAGCTGTCGTTGATGTTGCAGCAAAACCACTTCCACAATCTCTTCATTGGATGGTAAAGGTGAAGTTGAGCCCACGGCGATCCCATTGGAAGATCCAGAAGCAACTGCTCCCTCGCCTGCAGTACCATTGGAGGAGCCAGAGGCCGAGGATGAATTGCGGCTATTCAAGGCTGAGCCTGTCAACAGGTGTCGTTTTGTGAATCCTGATACCCACCCATTCGAAAAAGTAGGCATCTCTGCATTCTCCCTTCCTGGCAATGTACGAATAAAAGCTGCCAATTCTCGAGCCTTGTCCTTGATCATCTCATAAGTCAAGTGGATACTACGTCGTTGACATTCATGAATCCATGTGACAAGAGACTCGTCCAGTTCTGTACAAAGGACGGCTCGCTTCCGTTGTGATAAAAGTTCGGCCTCTGACATGGCATTGTAGTGCGCTTGCTTGTGCATGATTCTGGAGAGTGTTCCCATAGCTGGTTTTCGGGGTAGGTTGAATGTTTGCTGGGCCCATACTCCAAGCGCCTCGAGGGTCATATCCGGATTTGCTTGTCGTTGCATGCAGATCTGTTTCCTGTGTGCGTTTGTTAGGTTCACGTTGCGTCCCTTCGAGTTGGGTCCAGGCATGGGCAACACTAAGCGAGGCTGCATGGGATGAGTATCATTAGGTTGCTGTTGCAGCTGTGGTTGAGGTTGTGGTTGAGGCTGTGATTGTGCTTGTGGTTGTGCTTGCTGTTGTTGTTGCTGCTGCTGCTGCTGCTGTTGCTGTTGTTGTTGCTGCTGCTGTTGTTGTTGCAACTGCTGTTGCAGCTGTTGTTGTTGCTGTTGTTGCTGGTCTGGCTGCATTGGTGACAAGAAACCTTTGGCCTCGAAGGAGTAAAAACTGGAAAGAAAAGGAAAAAAAATAAAATAAAATAAAGAAGGGTAAAGGAGAGTAGGTATGAGATCAGGGACAGGCAGGAGGAATGGATGGTAACTACAGTCCCGAAACGGAGGAGGGTCAGAGGTAACTGATGTTCCACAATCCAAAGAGTGATTCCAAGACGGACAAGACTGATTAGCCAGAATGAGAAAGGTCGCCAGTCAACTCGGTGTCTTTGTTTCCCGAGTGAATTCGTTCAAGCCCAGGAAAGAAAGGGAAAAAAGAAAAACAGAATAAGGGCGAGCGATGCTTTAGTGAAAAGAGGACGTGTCGAGGATGTCGTGGGTCAAAATCTCCTGTTTGATTGCAGACAGAAAGAAAGAAGGGACAGACAGACAGCTTTTGGGCACAACGACCTCCCGACAGCTGCACGTGATCAAATCTCCAGATTTGAAATTGGAGCGATCAGAGCTCTTCAGATAGCATAAAAGTGTCAGTCTCATCGTTGGCGTAAAGGATACCAATGAGAGACAGAACAAAAAGCAAAGTATTACAGCTAGAATACGACCTACTAGTCAATGTCTCTAGTTTGTTAGAAGAGCAATAGCCATTACAGACAATCTTTTGCCTCTCTCCTTCCTTCAGCAAGGAATATTTTATAGCTTGTCCAACATGAGGGACTGCAGTCTTGAATGTTAGCGTACAAGGTGCCATATCAGCACTGATGGTTGTTCTGCTTTCATTTCATCTCTTGTCCTAGCTGTACCATATCCAGGCCAAAGGTAGAGTGCGGACTAAATTCTAGAAAGCGCAGGGTAGCAATACGAACAAGGAGCCCGAACAATAGAGTCCAGGGAGTGGAAGCCAATTCGACTGCGAAATATTACACAGGCGTCTATGCTTTCACCAGGCCTCGCATTGGCAATCTCCGCAGCGATCTTCACTTTGTCTCAAAGAGTTGTGAGTAATTGGCGATGCCGTCTAGTTGGATCCAGCAATTTATTAATCCTCTACCCGAAGATCCATTCCCACAACCTAATTATCCTCGCTAACACCTTGTTTTGTCCACGCCGTTTCATTGCAAGAAATAAAAGGAGATGGTAGGGAAAGCTGCAAAAATAGACCCAAAGGACCTGACTCTCCTATCAGCGTCATGCCGTGTCAACGTATCTCCACTAAAAGCTTTACTTTTTCGCGACACCCTAGATACCAGCATGTCGCCAAGTGGGTAATGTAATAGAGAATGAAGATAGAGGCTAGAGTCCCACTCTATTACTAAGGTGCGCACCCAGATCCAAAATGAAAAATTTGGAAAATGTGGCGTTTGGCTGTTCGTTTTCATGGCATCAGTCCCAACGCAGTGACAAGTAAGATGCCCTCTGTTTTCAAATGTCTTGCCATGGCAATCCACTTTAATTTGATGTTATGGGGATTTACGAAAGAGATTGGTGATATGGAGGTGGAGAAGCTGCCAATCTTTGTCGTTCCTCTTTTTTTTGTTTGTTTGCTTGTTTGTTTAATGTGGATCTTTTATGATGCTACCTAAATGCTCTGTGGATCCTCGACACAATCTCACAAGAGGAGAGAGAGAGAGAGAGAGAGACCAAATCCAAGTACCATCCTTCCAAATACACCAGCCAAGGGTGTACCAGTTATGACGGTCTTGTTTGAGTTCTGACAGCCCCTAATATGATGGCTCCATTACTTCCAAAGGTGATGAGGGGGAAGGAGGGAGGAAGAGAAAGAGTCCATCGTATACCGAGAATTTAGGACTGTTTCGAAGTTAAAAGGCAAATACAGACCATTCGGAGTCAGAGCCCATCCGTCTCAGTCTGTACTGTACATGGTGCAGAAAGGTAATATACCCACGCCTCCTGAATAATAAGTATTTCATCATCTCGCGCCAATTGATCCAAGTTACGAGCCTTTCTAGCACGCAATCAAGCAATCGTCAGCCGTTTTCATTTACCCTTTTCCTTCTTTTTCTTTTTTAATGAGGCTGTTCAATCCTGTCTTATAGGACGAAAAGCGAGATAGGATCAAGAAGAGAGACCATGGCGTTTTGAGACGAATAGATGCAAAATATATAAATATTTGTTTAACCAGCGGTAGAAGATATTTTTCCAGAGTGTTGGGTGTTAAGCCATAGTACTTCAAAGACACTAAACCCAATGCGGACCAAACATTAAAAAGAAAAAACCTTGTGCAGTTCCTCTTTTTTTTTTTTCAGTCAAGCGGTGCCTGAATAGAAGAGTTGAAAAATCCTTTTGTTTGATACCTTTTTGCGCATTCAATCATGGGTCCTTTTCTTTTCCGTCCTTTACATTTGTAGAAAATGTTGGAGAAAAAAAAAGGCTTCCGTAGACTTCAGTACCACCAATTTGCAGCACACTGTAGAGACACACCGTAAAAATGAGTCAGAGTTGTTGTTCCCATGCTCTTTTTGGGTACAGTACCCCCTTTTCTTTCTCCCCCCGGAAAAGCTTCTAGGCAATGACCTTTTTTGGGTTCCTGAGAAAAAAAACAAAAAAAGACCAAAAAAAAAAAAAAAAAAGGGGATATGCTTTGGTGGCGGAAGGGCCAATAGTACCGCTTTGTCCTGTTTGTCTCATCGAGTCCCGTGGTCTTTACTGAGAAAGAGAAAGAAAGAAAGAGAGAGAAGTAGATCTCCGCCAAGTCCTGAAATTCATTGATCGATTTGCAGAATGCTGAGAGATGGGACTATTTTTTTCTTTTTTTTGCATCATCCTTGGATTCCTTGTTAGACCCCATGGAAAGTGGATGCTCTTGACTCTTGACTCATCTCGACTCGGGGAGGAAGAGAGAAAAGAAAAGAAAAAAAAAAAAAAAAAAGAATTGGCACCCCACGTGTGTATTTGCACGCGTGCGCAGGGACTGCTCGTGGCAATAATGTGTTTGTGTGTGTTGTTGTGTGTGTGTGTGTGTGTGTTTGTGTGTGTTGTTTGTCTGTGTATGTCTGCGTGGAACGCATTGAGCAGGAGCGAAGAGAGGATCGAGTTTACTTTACAAAGAGAGCAAAAGTCCTTTTTTTTTTTTTTTTTTGTTGGCTCCTTCAACAATGTGAACACAACTCTCAGGACGAACGCTCTTCCCGAAGGGATTGAGCTGTTGGGTGATGAAGGTGGGTAACTTTTCTCTCGAGCTAGGCTGCTACGGAGGAGAAGAAGCGCAGTGGGGCCAAATGCAATGTTTTACATGGGGCCAAGTGGCATGGGTAACGAGAGGAATGCGGAAGACCAAGGCGACTCTTTCCGAGAAACCATCGCACAGGCACTGGGACTCTTTCTCCCTGACTGGAGAGAAAGAGAGAGAGAGAGAGAGAGAAAGAAAAAAGGGGGGATTGTTCAAGAGGTAGAAAATTGAGATCCGAACAAAAGGAGTGAGTAAGTGAGCAAGCCAGTGAGCGAGAGAGAGAGAGAGAGAGATAGACCTGGGCCCATTGGGCCTTTTCTTCACGAGGCACCCGAGCAACTCTCTTTTCTCTCAGGCACCTGTGCATTCCAAAAAAGAGTATCAACAGCAGGAGGAAATGTGGGGAAACGCAGTCCGATTCATATTTTTGACTAATGGCAAGGTTGCGGGGTACGGGGTACGGGACAGGGCTGGGATTCATGGAATCAAAGAGAGCGAATAGCTGGAAGGGAGAGAGACTGGACAGCCCTCGAGGTCGAGGTCAAGGAGCTGGTCAACGGACAAAAATTGGTCAGCGGGCTAATAAGGAGAGAGAGAGAGAGAAAGAGAGAGAGAGAGAGAAAGGTTGATAGATTGTTACGAGAGAGTGAGAGAGAGTGAGAGAGATGGATTGTCAGAGAGAGAGAGAGAAAGAGAGAGAAAGAATGGTGAGAGAAAGATGGGGTCGAGCGATACGAAAAGAGTCTTTCTCTGCCTCTCTCTCTCTCTTAGACTACCTTCTCTTACTCTCCTTCCCGAGTCTCGTGTCAAAGGGACGATGAAGTGAGTCGAATTCGTTTTTTTATCTTCCGACATCTTTATTCCTTCTCTATCTCTTCTTCTTTTTCTTTTTCTCTTTCTTTCTCTCTCTCTTTCTCTTTCTCTCTTTCTCTCTCTCTCTCTCTCTCCTCACCGCTCCACTCTCCTGCTCCTTCCTACCCTACCCCCTACCCCACTCTCTCCGATACCACATCATGTCAACAGCCGTCAAGGAACAGTCTGCACCTCTCAAGCGTAAGGATCCCTCTCTTCTCCCCATTCATCATCAACACCCTTGTCTCGAACCAAGTTCCAACCCTTTTTTTTTTTTTTTAAAATGCAAAAGCAAAGCAGGAACAATATACGCCCGGACCATGGCAATGGGACAGGGGATCAACCTGTAGAAGGACAAAGAAACAGGACGAGACCTTGGAAGGGTGTATCCGAGAAAGAATGAAAGAAAAAAAGAGTGAAAAAGCTTCTTTTTCTTGTCAGAAACTAATAAGGTGCTGGGAATGGAGAAAGTGAGAAAGTGAGAAAGAGGGAAAGTGAGAAAGAGAGAGCTGCCAGAATCTAAATCTCATTCGACAGATCAGAACAAAAGAAAGCGGGATCATGGGGATCGATCGGATCCGTTGATCTAAATTCTTGGAAGAGCACAATCACAATCGATCGAATGAACTGAGAAATTAACCCGCGATTCCTGAATTCTCTTTTTCTCTCTTTCTCATTTTTTCTCTCAGCTCTGCCCTTCCAGTGGCAGTTCCTTGCTGGAGCCGTCGCAGGAGTGTCCGAGATTGTGACCATGTATCCTCTGGATGGTGAGTTTCTCTATCTTTTTTTTTAATGTCTCCATAAAGAAAAAAAAAAAAAAAAAAAAAAAAAAATATAGATATAAATATAAATGGTGGTTCATCCTCCTAATACCCTTTTTCTTTGTTTGTTTGTTTCTTCCTTTATCCGATCTCAAGTGGTCAAGACTCGCTTCCAGCTTCAGGTCGGCACGGGAGGAGCAGATGGATACAGCTCTATCGGCGACTGCTTCAAGAAGATTATCAAGAATGAAGGGTATGAGAGATATGATCGACACACTAACAGAGCATCGATCTTGGCTCACTATCGGGTTGGGGGTTTTTGTGCCAAAAGAGAGAGACTAAGAGAGAGAGAAAGAATAAGAGAGACACGACGCATTACACACTTGGAGTCCGACAAGTAGACGCAGCAGCTCTCGATTATTATCATTATTGCGCCTTGTTGCCTCTTTGTATAACCATGTGTAATGTGCAACGTCGCCAGGCGAGGATTATGAAAAGAGGAAACCCGATGACAGCAGTCAGACAAAGTGAACAAAGCACCTTAAGGACAAGAGGAGGGAGATATGTGTATGCATTCGCCCTGCTATAGTGCACAGGATGCATCAATGCACGAGCCTCAGGCCTGGATAAACAACACAAAGACCAAGTGCTCAGCTTACCCATGATGTTGGATGGAGCCACCAACACTCACTCACCCTCTTCCTCTTCCTTTACTTTACTCCTTAGGTTCGGTACCCTCTATCGCGGTATCATCCCCCCAATCATGGTCGAGGCTCCCAAGCGTGCAACCAAGTTTGCGGCCAACGAGCAGTACACCATCCTCTACAGGAATGTGCTTGGTGATGACTTTAACAAGCAGTTGCTCTCCGTCATGACCGGTGTCAGCGCTGGTATCACAGAGGTATGGGCTATCCCCATGGCCTTCCTACGATTAGAAGAATCTAAGCCCGATGACGATTGCGTTTTGATAAGGCAAAACGAGGCTGTGAACTGACTTGTCGGGTTTCATGAATTGGTTTGATAGGCATTCTTGGTCGTTCCATTCGAGTTGGTCAAGATCCGTCTCCAGGACAAGGGCAATGTAAGGCCTAGCACCCCTTCTGGGCTATCAATCTGGTGCTAGGGAATGTGTTTTATAGTCGAGGAGAGTGACTAACTCGCTCCTTTTTGTTCCTCTCTCCACGTTGTTTGTATAGGCTGGCAAGTACACCGGCACGGCCGATGCCTTGTCCAAGATTGTTAGATCCGAGGGACCTCTTGCTCTCTTCAACGGCTTGGAGGCTACTCTCTGGCGTCATGCCATGTGGAACGGTGGCTACTTTGGATGCATCCAGGGAGTCAAGAACGCCATTCCCGAGGCTGAGGTAACAAAGGCGTTCTTGGATTTTGTAGGAATGAACAGATTTTTTTTTTTTTTTCAGTGACTATGAAATACTCATCCTTCATTCTTCCCACTCTAGACTCACAACGGAAACATTGCTCGCAACTTTGTGGCAGGAGCTATCGGAGGTACCATTGCTACCATGTTGAACACTCCTTTTGATGTGGTCAAGACCCGTATCCAGAACCAGGCCAAGGGATCCGTCAAGAAGTACAACTGGACTTTGCCAGGCATTGGAATTGTGTACCGCGAGGAAGGGTAAGTGGGATTGGATGTGAACCTGTCCGTTGGCTCCGTTAGCTCATCAAAGTGTCATAGACGATCTGTCAATGCGCAAAAGGGCATCTGGAGGCACTGCTTGAGACTAATCCTTATATCTGTCCGTTTGTCTGTCTTGATTAGATTCCGTGCGCTCTACAAGGGGTAATGCCAAATGGACTTTTTTTTTTTTTTTGGGTACAAAGTTGGGTACAGAGATTATGCAAGTACTCAACGTAGCTATGTTTCTTTCGCGTTTTTTTAGATTCGTGCCAAAGTGCTTAAGATTGGGACCTGGTGGAGGTAAGGACCTATTTTTTTCTCTCTCTCCCTAGCTTTTAATCTCACTGTGTGTGAGAGTTGCTCGCATGAGCACAGTTGATTACTGCCCGTTGAGGTGATGCTGACGTTGGATGTTTCCCTTTTAGGTATTTTGCTCGTCGTGTTCGACACTGTCTCGAACCTCATTCGCAAGCATGTCCTTCTTGAGGCATAAATGGACGTTGATCGTCGCAAGGGTTAGTTAGATGGGGGAGAAAAAAAAAAAAAAGATGTCCTTCATGACTAGAAAAAAAGAAAGAAAGAAAAAAAAAAGGCACAACAAACAAAAGCAAGAGCGTACACTTTTATAGAGCTTGTAATACATATTCGGTGTATTCTTCCACTATCTACAACATGTTTGTCGAGCAGTCCAAGGAATGGTCCATAAAAGTGGGGCTGCGGTGTGTAGAGAACACAAGGTTGCATGATCTACAACAGATCCCCATATTGGCCTTTGCTCTTTTGGTTTGCAGTCTCTGAAGGCGGAGTGTGGTCTGTCTCTCATTGCTTTGTAGGGAGAGAAAGAGAGAAAGAGCCAAGGTAGATGGCTGCTGACAGGGCCAAGAGAGAAAGAGAGAGAGAGAGAGAGAAAGAGAAAAAGAGGGAGAGAGAGAGGGTCCATGACGAATTGCTCTGGCAAACGCACATATTTCCCCGGCCCAGCAGATACAGGTGGACTGGACAGTAACGAGGAGCATGAGAGAGGAATGACGGTTGAGTGGACTCACCACTCGGCGCTGTTGTGTCTGTGCATATTTTATAATTATGGCTCAAAGCGACAAGGGAGAGAGAGAGAGAGACTTCCTATTGGCCTGAGAAGTGGGACGAGAGAGAGAAAGAGACAACCGGTGGGGATTGACTGGCTGGACAACACACAGACAGGTTTGTCTGCGACCCCAGAGGGAGGAGAGAAAAGAGTTGCAGGATTCCCGAGAGAGTTGTTGGGCAGTCTTGGGAAACCAGGACAAGGGCAGAGATACGGTGCCTGGTGCCTGGTAGAGTCCTGCAACCAAGGCCAGTCGGTCACCCTAACCCCACCACAGCCAAACATGGCGTCTGCAGGGCGTGCAGGAAAGGCGCGAAGTAGAGGAGCAAGGTGGAGGAGAGAGCAAGGCGAGATGCCGTAAGCAGGCCTCCAGTTCTGGCACCAATACACCGCCAGGTGCTCACTTGGTCCATTTTTTTTTTCCCGGCGCGTTTTTTTTTTTTCACTCTCTCTCACTCACTCACTCACTCTCTTGCTCATTAGCCCGACTGTCCGACTCCATTGCGCCAGCTCATCACTCTCTTTCTCTTCCTATTTTTTCTTCTTCTTCTCCTTCTTCTCTTTCTTCTCTTTCTTCTTCTTCTTCACTCTTTTCTTGTCTCCGCTGCTTTCTTTTTCTTTTTTCTTTTTTTTTTTTTTTTTTTTTTTTTACTTCCCTTCCACTCCATTCCCATCTCATCTCACCCCCATCCTCAAAACCGGATCCCAAGAATTCATCATGGAAGAAAAGAAAAAGTCATCTTTCGGCAAGGCATTCTCGCGCACCTTTAGCCGCAAGTCCACGCCTCCTGCTCCTGTTCCCGCTCCTGCTCCCGTCAAGCCCGTTGAAACCGTCGCGGCCCCTGCCCCAGTGTCTACACCTGCTCCAGCCCCAGCTCCAGCCCCTGTCGCGGTTGCGGCGGCTGCTCCTGTGAATGGTGCGACGAATGGGTCGGCGAATCCAGTGTCGCCCATCTCGATCCCAACCCCAAACATGGCCAGCATCTCCCCACCCGACTCGACCCCCGTCTCGCACGTCGGTTCGCCTTTGCAGGATGACAGTTCACCAAAGTCGCCGCTCTCACACTCGACTCACCTCCGGGACTCGACCATCATGTCGAACTCGAGCACGGCCAGCCGCCAGGGCGGTCTCGGTGCCGAGGACTCTGAGGGCCTTAACCCAACGGACATCCTCCTCAACCGTCTGGAGGCGTTTAGGGCAGTCATCAAGAACCTGCAGCAGTACTACACGGAGCTGGCCCAGGTCGAGACCACCGTCAGCAAGGCAACCCACAAAGCCTCGGGTGTGATCATCGTGCCCTTTAAGGATGGCCAGCAGTTTATGGGCAAGGGCGGTCTCCAGGACGTGTGTATCGGCATCCGCGATTCCGCAAAGACCAGGAGCGAACAGCATGCCAGCACGGCCCGGTTTCTCGAGGAGACCATCATCAAGAACCTTCGCCGGCTCAAACAGGACATCAAGGCCAAGGCCAAGGCACTCAAGGCTGACACCAACCTCTACTCTGGCAGAGTCTTTAAGGAGCGTGAGCTCACACAGGAGCACATTGCTCGTCTGGCCAAGGCCATTGGTCTCTTTGAGATGGGAGGCCACCACCAGCCTGACATGGAAAAGGTCCAGTCCGATCCCTATGTCATTAACCTTGGTAAGTTTTTTTTTTTTTTTTTTTTCACTCTCTCTTTCACCCTGTGCACTCTAAAGAGGAAAGGAAAGGAAATGAAGGGGGAAAAAAAAAGACCGGGAATACTCATGCGGCGCGTCTTCTCCATATAAAATCACTCTTTAGCATTGAAGCGCCAGTTGGTGAAGCAGGTGCACGAGGAAAACCTGTTTGCACACGCGTTGAAGCAGTGCCAGGACCAGATGCAGACATTCGAGGCCCACATCATCAAGGAGCTCAAGCAGATCCTGAGCTCGTTTGCGGAATACCAGCTCAACAACTCCTCACACTTGTTCTCACAGACATGGGCTCAGACGGAGCTGGCCTTGAATGTTCTCCAGGAAGAAAGCGAGTGGACCAGCTTCCTCGAGCGTCATGGTCACCAGCTCTTCCCATCCGACTTGGTCGACGCCAACCCTGAAGAGGTTGACTACCCATGCAAGGACAGCGCATTTGTCACCCCTGTCAAGACCGCCCATCTCTCGCGTCAGTCCTCTGTCCTCAAGAACTGGAAGGAGGGTTACTTTGTCTTGACCCAGGCCGGCTGGTTGCACGCCTTCTCCTCAGCCGACATCTCGACTGACTCTGTCCCAGACCACTCGATCTATATTCCCACTGCCACACTTGGTCCACACTCCGAGTCTGGTCAGAAGCAACACGTCTTTTCGCTGGAGGGCAAGGGCAAGGGTGGTCTCCTCCATAGAGACTCTCAGACATTCACGTATGTTGCTCATGCTGCCCTTTTTTTTTTTTTTTTTAACATCTCCTTTTTTACTCTCCCCTACTCTTGACTCCTTTCTAACCCTCTGCCTTTTCCTTCTTTTCTGAATGACTCTATTTCTCCGAATAGCCTTCGAGCACATTCGAGAGAAGAGATGCTCGAGTGGTGGAGCGAGATCTCGAAGCGCGCCCAGTCTTCGACCTTCACGCAACCCGGCGATGGTAGCATTGAGGCCCTTTCGCGTGTTGGATCTGTTGTGCGATCGTCGTCGGGTGTACAGGCAAAGTCTCCTGAGATTGCACATGCCCAGGTTCCCTCCCCTCCCTATGTTGCACAGGAGTATCCCAACGAGAAGGCAGCGGTCGAGTCTGCTGCTGCTTCTGCTGCTGCAAGCCCTGTCCCCGCTGCAGCCAGTCCTATTCCTGTTGCTGCTGCTGTTCCTGTGGCGGTTGAGGCGCCTGTTCAAGAAAAGGCGCCTATCCAGGCTGGAGAACCCGTGGCCGTGTCAGCCGAGACCCCTAAGGCATAAATGCCTGCTAGGAGATGAAGAGACGAGAGTCAAGATGGATGTTTGTACTTATTTATATTTCTCTAATAAAATAAATCCATAACCTGTGTCGTAACAGACACGCAAGACCACACCAGTCATCTTGACAAGGATTTTTTTTTTTTTTTTTTTTTTTTTTGGTCCAATACTCCATAAAATCCCGACTCGGCTCAGAGGAGGAGGGACCGGGAGCAAGCACGATAGCATCGAGTCTGCTAGACAGACAAGTAACGTTAGCACGCAATGGACGGATGCAGGCGTGCATTTAGGCAATGATGACGCGGGTAAATAACAAACAGCTTGGCAGACATGCTCACGCGCTGTGGTGTCGAGTGTCTCATTGCTGCTTCGCCCATGATTTTTTGTGTAACAGCGCCGTCGAGGAAACCTTCTTTGTGATACTGATCCGATCCTTTCTCGCCGTTCTCTCTTTTCTCACTTTTCTCTTTCTCCTTCGTCCTTCCGTCGATGGCCGATTCGCAGGGTGCCATCGGATCAGCATCGCAACAGCGTAGAGTGATACAGTACGAAGGTGGGTTAGGCTGGAGATGGGGGGTTTATCTCAGACATGACACGACACGTACGCACCAGGTGCTTCCGGGGATGATGGGGAGTTGACTTGATCCTCGGCTTTTTTTTTCTTTCACTCTTTTTTGTTCTACAGCCAAGAATAGAATCTCAGTCGTTTCAGCACGTGCACGCAACAGCTCGCGAAGGCGCGACACACAGAGGTGTTGCTTTGTCTCGGGTTGTGGATTAGCATTCGAGTGCCCTTCGGACTGACTGAGGGTAGGGAGGAAGATGATCCACCTGCCTTATGGTGGGGGGAGGAGGGCTCTGCAGATCGTCTAGATCTTACTCACCCACTCACTCCGCTAAGCGAGGGTCCGTGTGTAGGAACGACTATGCACATAAACCCAAAACCAATGTCTTGCCTTTGGCCTGACCGACTTGGATGTGGCTGCCTTGGCGTTGCTCCTGCGGGAGCAGTTTTATATAAAAGGACTCTTTTCCAATTCCCACTATGGTTTTTTTCTCTATCCACTGCTCTTCTCTTTTCTCCTCAGCCTCTCTTCTCTCTTCTCTTGAACTTTTGAACCCTCGCTTTCCTTAATTCACTCACCTTACGTTTACCACTTCTCTCCTCTTCCTTCCAACCACCACCAGTCATGCGTTTCTCCGCCGCCACAATCGTTGCTGCCGCCCTTGTGGCCCCAACGCTCGCTGCCAAAACCTGGGATGTCACCTGGGTGAACAACGTCCCTAGTCCTCAGAATATCACCATCGCTCCCGGTGACACTGTCCGCTGGCCCAACAATGACGGACCCGACCATGCCATTGTTCAGACTGTTGCCGGAGCCCAGTCATGCACCAACCTTGCTGGCGGATTCAACTCTGGCGTCAAGACCCGTGGCCAAGCCTACGAGAGAATTTTCCCCAATGCGACCACCGTCAACTACAAGGACGGTGTTGGCGCCAACTGTCAAAACGGTGCCACCGGTACGATCATTGTTGTTCAAGGTGGATCGCCCAACACGACCTCGACGACTGGAGGACCTTCGCCAACTCATAGCCCAGGAGCGGCCAACGCGCTTGCATCGACCAAAGGGTCATTCCTTATGGCCACGGTTGGATTCTTGGGTGCTTTGATGCTTTAGAGAAAGAGAATTTGACTGAGCTGGATTAAATGTCCAGATCTTACTTTCTTTTTTTCTTTTTTCTTACTTTCCACTTTTTTTTTTTTCACTTGCGAGATAAGTGGAGAACGGGTCTCTCCTTCCCACAATGATGCTTCCAGCACCTTGCATGAAACACCTTTTTTTTTTCTTATATATTTATATATTTTTCTTTTTAAGTAACGTAATTGCAAAGATAAAGCGAGCTATTCCAAAACACAAACAAGACACAGAAAAAAAAAAAAAAAAAAAAAAAAAAAAGAAAAGAAAAGACACCCTGCAAGTTGGTCTTTCGAGTCATCAGGGTGTGGTGGGTGGTGGTGGTGGTGGTGGTGGTATATCGTGCCAGACTCGGGGAAAAATGAAATATCTTTTCCTAACTCTGATCCAAAAAAAAAAAAAAAAAAAGGTATCCCTTTCCTCCCAAGTGTTCTCTTCTTTTTTTTTTTTTCTTTTTTTCTTTCTTTCTTTATACCTCTTTGGCTTCTGGGCTAGCGGCATGCAACTTGTTGACCAGAATCAAATACTTCTTGGCACCAACATGATCCACATTCTCGACATGCAACGTAAACTTGAGTTGTTCCATGGCCTCACTCTCACGAACGGAACACCAGTTTCGACGGTTAAGCAACTTCTGGTTCTCAAGAGGCTTGCCATCCACATCCTCTGGGAAAATCTTGGTCATCTTTTCGGAAGTGTATTCGTTCAATTCATAGGTCTTGGAACTGCTGTGAAGAGCAGAGATGACGGCGCTGGGTGGAGGAGCGCTGATAGGGGGGAGAAATAGGAAAAGAGGAAAGAGGGTTAGGCCAATATGGAGAGGAGACAAATGACGTGTGAATTGATAGGGGAGAGAGGAAAGAGTACGTGTACGTGGATATGAGGGACTTACTTCACGATAGCCGAAGAGACAACCTGAACCATGTAGTAGGGATCTGTGAGACGGTCCTTGCTCTCGGTTCCAAAGAGACGGCCTGCACCACCAACGTGGACCTATTTTTCAAACAGGAGAGAGAATAGCCACGATCAGAAATCTAGAGTTACTGAACGAGAGGAGAACAGTCAAATGAAAAAGAAAGAGAAAAAAAAAATCCTTACATCTCCTCCAACAAAAGTAACGCGAACGGTGCGCTGCACGGCAATTTGCTGCAACATCTCAACCAATTTTCTCTTTTCCTCGGTGTGGACTGTGCATGCCCATGAGTCGACCTGTTCAAAAGGAAAAATAAAAAAAAAAAGGCGTTAATATCGATGAGTGGTTTTTGCACAAATGGCTATCAAGACTTCATAACCTAGCCAACGGTCTAAAGAGACAAAAAAAAAATCTTACCAAGTCATCCAAGAGTTCGGGGCCAAACTGACCGAGCACGTTCTCAAAGGCCTTGCACTTTCCAAAAATCTTGCCAATAGCACTTCCACGCGACAACTTGTCACCCATCTTTTCGAGAGCATCCTCAAAGAGTGTCAAGGCAGGGTAAACAAGAGGTGTACCGAGGATAATAACCAAATGCTTGGTCGTGGGCAAAAGTCGTTCCTTGATCTCCTTCTCCAGCATGTCGTATGTGTCATTGGAAAGAATCATTTGCTTGGTACGTTCAGAACGAGTATCGGGCAAGACAAGGACAGTGTTCTTGCCAAAGTGAGTGATCTGACTCCAACCCTTGCCAGACTTGGATGTCATCATACCGGCCTGGTCCGTCGTATTAGCGTTGGCATGCTGCTGGAAGAGAAGATAGAACCGCGAAGCAGCAGCTCCGATGCCTGGAAGGAAGAGCGAGAGAAAGAAAATCATACAAAAAAAAAGAGATTAGACACAGACTCGGACACAGAGATCCACATACACACAAAATCTCCCATCTTTGGACTGATCAAGACGACCAACAAAGGACATTTGAAGCACATGTACAAAGTAACAGCAACAGGACGGGAGGGATCAAAAATGCTCGTTCAGGTAATCGGCAAAAAAAAATAATAATAATAATGGGAGGACCAGCTCGCATTTTTTTTTCCTCTCTTTTTTTGCCTGGGCCACTGGCCAAACCATAATTAGATTAAGGAATGGGCTCAGGAACGCTATTCTGTCACTGCACGTCTGCGCGATTCTCGCCTCTGGAAGGACTTTGTTCCGGGTGGAGGAGAGGAAGAAGAGGAAGAGGAGAGATCGCCAACAAACAGAGATTCACTCCAGGTAACAACAATAGCAAAGAAAAAGAAAAAAAAAAGAAAAATCAACAGGGAAGAAACTGTACCTTGCATGACTGGGCAGAGCTGGTAATGGGGTGGGTAAGAACCGTAGCCGTCAATGATGTCGTGGTCATCCCAGGTGTTGACCGAGGGGATCAAGGAAAGAGCCTGGGAATAGGTACCGCTGGTAAAATGCTGGACATAATGGTCAAAGTAATACTTCTCGACAGCGTACCGCTTCTCGTTGTTGAACTCGGCCGAGGTTCGGGCATCGCTCTCCATTCCCAACCATTCGTGCATCTCTGGAGTGGCAAGGACATCGTCGTTATAGATCTGGTCACCACCACCGACCAAGGCATGGAAGGGCTTTCGGTCGTGTGAGACCAAGAGATCGTCCCAAAGTGGGTTCGCGCCATTGAAGTTGGTCTCTGGATCATCCACATCAGAAGTAAAGCCATTGCAGGAGTAGAAAGCCCAATGGAAACCCTCATCCAGGGCAGGAACATGGAAGTTCCACTGTTGCGAGGGCTTGCCGTTGACACGACGACCTTCCTCCGACTCGAACCAGTACTCGATACGCTTCTGACGATGGGCCATGAGTGTCAGCTGAATATCGTACCGGTAAAAGTGGTTGCCCTGCCAGGTCTCCAAATGACGAGGCACCGAGTAACCAACACGCTTCTTGGTCGTGTCGCGAATGACCAAACGGGGTGGGGCTCCGGTCTTGTCCGTGACGATCAAGACGGAACCAACCCAACGTTTGTGCTTGACCTGCATGTCCTGGAATCGCAAGACAGGTCCACACTTGAACTGGGTTGAAGGCTTGATGCGACTGTATTCTTGACGGATGGCCTCGATCACTGTATCCTCGACTTCTTCTTCCTCAAGAAGAGGATCGACCATCTCTTTGTCGATGATCGTAACATCATCCTCCTCGTCCTTCTTTCCTTCCTTGCCAAAGAGTTCCAAGATCTTGCCTCCGATGCTCGTCGCAAAGTCGCCGATGAACGACATGCGGGAATGTTCTTTCTCAGCGGCCATTGGTGTCGCGTGTAAAAAAGGAAAAGTAGCGTTGAAAGTTTAGTAAGGCCCTTGAAGGATGAAAAAAGAAAAGAAAAAAATGAGAATGTTGCGGTGGGAAAGAGAGGACGTTCTGAAGAGCAAGAAGAAAGCGAAGCGGGATGGTGGAAGAGGTTCAAAGAAAAAGAAAAAAAAAAACCAGGTCAAGGAGCGGGGCGCCCGCTTCTCGGGGTTTATATAGTCAAGGCGTTCGCCATGAGCTGAACCTTGGTCCTCGTCACGCAAAAGGCGGAGCGTCGAAGCATTCATCCTTAGCAGAGGAAAGGCCTCTCTGTTTGAGAGCCTCGCGTCGGGAGGTAGAGAGAGAGAAGGTAGATAGGGCGCCCAATGTCGGCCTTTCTCACTTTCTTACTTTCTCACTTTCTTACTTTCTTAGTCTCGGGAAACAGTGATTACCGTAGTACTGTACATCCGAGGAGAGATGTGGCCCATGGTGACACGCTCACCGAGGTCCGCGAAGGCTCGGAGGAAAGGACGCTGGGCCCAGCTACGGATTCTCGGAGAAAGGTCAGGGATCGAATGCAAATAACATTGCAAGGAACTAACCCAGGCAAAAAACAAAAGTGTAAGAGAGAGAGTCGGCTCAGGTCCTGCAGCGAGCCATGCGGGCGGATATTCAATTAGCGATGAAGTCAGTCATCTCTCGTGTTCGTGTGCTGCTGGACCATCTTGCCTGCGTGATAATGCTCCTCTCTTTCTCTCTTTCATTCTCTCTTTCTTTCCTTCTTTCTCTCTCTCCGCGTGTGTCTGTTTGACGTGTGCATAGTTCATGGGTCTGATCAGCTCAGCAGTGTACCCCCCGCTCTATCTCTTCCCTACCTCAGGTTCGCTTTTTTCGTTCCCAGGATCCCGCAACCGTCTTTTTTTTTTTTGTCGCCACACAGCCTGCGCTTTGGCTTTGCTCAGCATCTGCAAGCGGAGCCTTCTGGCTGTTGTTTGTTCCATATGCACCACTTGACGTTCTCTCCTTTTGTCCATCTCACCTTCTGCACTCAGCCATATTTTGGTCGCTGAATACCCGCACCTAAGCCTGTGGTTTAATGGATTGTCTGTGCAGGATGAAGGATCTCATTGACCTTGCACCAACCTCCTCTATTTCCCGCTCTCTTTCTTATTTTAAAAAGATAAAAAATAATAATAAAAAAAAACCGGGACGGCCTTGCCCCGGGCTCTCAGTTGATTGTTGTCTGTCCAAAGGCACGCGATCGGCCAAAACCTCACCATTGTCACCACGGCTCTTCACGATCTATATCTGACCTGTACTGGGCGTATTGTGTTTGCCTGTTGTGTGTTGTGTGTTGTGTGTTGTGTGTGTATGTGTTTGTTTGTATATGAGTGTAGACACTCCTGGGAAGGCAAGGACTATCTTTTAGGCATCTCTTCCCCCTTTCGCCGGACATGTCTCGTCCTCCTCCTTCCTGCTACATGACAGTCATCTTCAATTGGCTAGTTACCATGGAGTAGGGGTAGGATGCAATTGCTCTGCGCAAGCCTTCCTCCTCCTCCTCACAAAGCCTCCTCTCCTTCTCCTTTCCTCTTTCCTCGTCAACCCATCGCAGCCCAGGAAGAAGAAGAAAAGTAGTCTCGCGCCAAATTCACACCAGCTGACTACCACAGACCAAAGGACTTTTGCTTTCGACAGAGCCATCGAATTACAGCCTGACAGTTTTGATGTCCTCTGACTGGGCCTATGGGCCACAACCTACACTTTTACATCCTCTCGCCAGGCATAATGTGCTATTGGCTCTACCTTATCCTCATGATAGTATTCGACAATCTCTTCCCCCCCTCCTCCTCGGTGCCTGATGTTTGACAGCTGGAGTGTGAGGCTGTGGTGAATAATCTCGGTGTTTAGAGGATCTCATGCTCTTTCTTTGCAAGGGTATTGCCTCAAACAGAGCAACGAGTAACCATTTGCGCAGGCGAGATGAATGAATGAGTGGCGCCTTGAAGCGTTGTATTGGCAGAGGAAGGTCCAGTTTTTACTGTTGCCAGGGTATCTGCCTTACGGAATGATTGCACAGGGACAAAAAGAAAATATACCTGCGCCCTTCCTGACAGGCTAATGTCAACGACGGGCCTTGAGGAGACCTTGAAAGCGACGACAGCCATGACGATGATTGACTTTTTGCCCAAGGACAGGCTCGTTCCCAAGCATTGTTATCAGTCCACCCAATAGAAAAACGTCATGTCCAACGGGGACAGAAGACGCGGTCAAGGAGGAGTAATGCTGGAGAAGAGGCCCTGTCCCCTGGGTCATCATGCATGGAGTCGAACCCCCACAGGCGGATTGCATTTGACGAGTCCCGTGAGGTTGAGTTGGATATGTTGTCAAATAGGAAGATGTGCATCAACAGAGGTGTGAGATGTGGCCCTTGAAGGCAAACGAACGATGCCACGGCCCTTTTTTTTTCTTTTTTGCCCAAAGCCCCGTCTCTGCCCATAAAAGGGTCTGCCTTTGTTCTTGTTTTTCCCACTCATTTCACTTCTCTCTCTCTCTCTCTCTCTCTCTCTCTTTGACTCTCTTTTTTTTTTCTTTTCTTTTCTTTCACACTTATCTTGTACTGTCCTTCTCCTTGCTCGTTTTCTCTCCCAGCCCAAGCTCAAGTCCAACCCAACCTAGCCCAGTCTGACCTGACTCAGCCCAACTCATTCTTGCTTGACCGACTCTTGTTCACTCTTGACTCCCGCTGTGTTCTCGCGCACTCTCCCTCTCTCGTTCTCTCTCATTTTCATCAACTACATTCCTTCCGCTCTCTCTTCTCTGTACTCACGCGTGGCCTGCTCCTGATTATGGCACAAGGTAGAGACGCCGTGCCGCTCAACTTTATTTCCTCCCTCCTCCCCTCTTTTTGCCTTTCTCTCCTGTGTTCTGTCCAGACGGCAGAACATGGCCTCTTTCTCCTCTTGCTGTTGAGCTGACCAAGGAAACAATGAATCCCTTGTTATTGTCTCTCTCTCTCTCTCAATGGCATGTAGCAATCTACTTGGAGCAATACCAACAGAGGCAGGAGGCTGCCATGGGCTTTGAGGATGATCTTGACTTTTGTCCTAGCCTGACCTCCAAAGAGGTGAGTAGACAAGCTACCTGGATCTGCAAGTCTTTATTCCTTTTCCTTTTCCCTTTTCTCTCTCTCTCTCTCTCTCTCTCTCTCTCTATGAATGAAAAAAAAAAATAAAGAGTGAGGACGATGATAACGGAACCCAGGATGTGTCGGGGGGGCAGATTAAAGTTGCTCATGTCACGAGAACGGTTTCCTCTGGGCTGAGGAGGAAACGTCCGGATGTCCCTCGTTGTCTCGCGGAGCGCTCGGTGCCTCGGCCAATTGAATGTGTTGTGGGCGGATGAGGAAGACCGAGCGAGTGTTGAGAGTGTGTGGGAGAGAGAAGCAAAGAGAAAGAAGAGAGAGAGAGAGAGATACATGAGCCCCCACATTGACCCTCGGGTCCCTTTTGTTGTTTGCATTGCCCAGATGCTAACCGTCTTACTCACAAACGCACCCTTGGCGTTGGTCTTGTAGGTACGTGATATTCTCCAGTCGTCCACGATCTTGCCCCGAAAGGAGGGCCGGTCGAGACCGTCTCGGCCCTTCCATCTGCCTCTTGCCCTTTCTTCCTTCTCGCCTCCAGCGTCGCCATCTTCACCTCATTCTCCTCCCCTGTTGTCACCGCCTTTGGTCTATGGGTCATCTTCTATCCAGTCCTCTCCTACCTCTGCGCCCGTCGCTCAGGCATCACGAGCCATTCCCATTGTGGACCCTTCTAGCGGAGAAGCTGTTCAGCTTCCATTGAACGCAGTAGCGCTTCGATCTCCACTAGCTACACCTACCACGAGTGTCTACACTGCCTCTTCTCTGGCACCCTCTCAGATCCCAACCATGACAACGATGGTGACAGCCGAAACTGCACCAACGATGCAGGAGGGCTATATTGAGATGGGTACGCCATTTGAGCATGACCCGACGACGACGACGAGCCTTGCCTCTTCTGGATCTGAAGAGGACTCTGCTGAGATGGGTTCACCTGTGTATCACAGTGCTCCTGGCACAGAGTCAGAGTCTTCCTTTGCGCCTTATCTGTGCTTTGTCCCCGAGTTTGAAACGGCCTACTTTCATCCGCAGGAACACCCGCAGGAAGAGGGTCTGTTCGGTGGTCTGGTCTATGAAGGTGCAACGGGGGCACCAGGGCCCTTTTTTTTGCCTTCTCCATTGTTTCTCCCCACAGGAGGCTCTCCAGCGATGGGTATGAGTCCTCCGAGTTTAAGCTTGGGAGCACCTTTTTATTCTTCTCCCATGGCTATGCATCCACTCGTCCCTCCGTATCATCCTCATCAACAGCAACCCACAAGGATGGCATCACGGGTCTCGATCGTGAACCCGGAGGATGGTACTGTCGTCAGTATGTCACCAACAGGGCCAAGTCTGGGAGTCCCTGAATGGCATCAACACACGTATATTTCTGTCCGCTAGTTTTTGTTTTTCTTCTTCATTTAGCTTGACTCTCCTCCTTCACTCTCGGTTGTTGTGTGGTGCCCCTGGAACGGAATGGTCTTTTTTTGTAATTATCTAGTCTCTCTCTATCTCTCTCTCTTTTTCCCCCTAAGTATACCGTACCACCGCCATCACTACCAGTAACACCAGCACCAGCACCACGAAATAAACTGACTTGACACAGAAACACACAGGACTGGGAGACTGGGAGGGGTGTCCAAGGGTGATATAAAAGCCACGCCACAGCGACCATATTTCTGTCCGTTTTTCCCGCGTTCATTCGTCTGTCGAACGAACGCGTGTTGCTCTCTTCTCTCTCTGTCTCTTCTCTCCGTTGTGGGACTGTGCGCAAGAAGATTGGTCTAGTGGCAACCCAATTGCTCATTCATCTTCTTGCAACTCTGCATTCCAACCTCTTTGCACCCATCAGCACGAGATCAAAAAAGAATTCCCTTGCATCACATCCCACCAATAATAAAGAAATGTCAGACCCACGAGGCGAGAGTGACAGGGCTGCATTGTCCGTCTACCTCTCGGATCTCCACAACCTCATTCGTGGCCCATCCCCAACCCTGGCCAACGCGATCCGTGTCCTCTCCGAACCGTTACACTTCCTTGGCCTTGCTCCTCCTCTTCAAGCCAATACTGCAGGATCGACACCTACTGCGACAACTCCCCTCTATCCCACCTGGAATGGTCCTGTCCAACCAACTCGAGCACTTTGTCGTCATTTTGTACAACACCTACTTCCGTCCCATCTAGACTTTATCTTGGACTCGATCACGGTTGACTGGTTCAGTGCCTTGCCTTCATCCACTGCCCAGACTACACTTTTTGACATCTACTTTGTACCCCGCACTGCTCCGTTCTCCATCCAAACCCCCGTCCATGACTCGGATCATGTTCAAAAACTCGATCTGTCCTCGGACTCGAGGATGGGCGTAGCCATCGTGGCGTTGCAGACGCTGATCGGACGGTTCACCAGAAGGGCGTTTCAAGAAAACCATTCCTTCTTGAACAAGACGATCCTAAGACTGTTGAGGAAACATCTAGAGCATTTTACCCTATTGGATTACCATGTTTACATTTCCTCTTACTGGAACCTACCTGGTACGGGTCGTCTAGATCGACATCGAGGAGATGTTGACCAGGTTGGGTCAGAAGAGGGATTGATTAGTACAAAGGGTACATTGGAGGTGGAAGATACCTTCTGGGATGCATTCTTGTCCAAGGTCTTTTCGATCCCGACTCGAGTTTCGAATGCGATGGGATCTCGATTTGAATCGAGTCCTTATCGTCCATCTTTGGAGTTGGAGTCTTGTTTTCAGGAAGAGGTGTTTCTGGAACGACGAGCGGAGCAATTAAAGGCTTGTTTTGAGACCATGGCCATGGCGCAGTCGACGGGTGAGGAAACTGTTTTGAGAGTTCAATCTCAAGCACTTTGTCAAGAAGTAGGGGGTTCGAAGGAGGTATTGGTTTTGTTGCGGAAACAACAAAGTCGAACGACATTGGCATTTGGGGAAGTGCTTGGCAAGTTTCTGAAGCTTGGATATTCAAGTAAGCAAGATCTTTTGCTCTCTCTCTCTCTCTCTCTCTCTCTCTCTCTCTCTCTCTTTATTTCATATCAGTTCGTGGTGCTGGTGTTTTTGGTCCTTTTCTTCTTCTTCTTCTTCTTCTTTTCCTGACTGTTGTACTTTGATTACGCCGCTCCTCTAGAGATCCTCATCAAAGTGTTCATGTCGACTATGTGGGAGTCACCTGATTCTATCCTTACAAGTGCTTGTCAACGTGTATTGACTTTGCCATCCTCTACAAGGACTGCCCGACTATTTCTTTTTGCTCTCATGGATCATCTTCAACACAGCTATATCGACCCTAAACAACCTCCACAACAACAGCAGCAACGGACACCAGGAACAACACAGGAACGGGAAAAGCAACGACTGTCTGTAATTCATCAGGGTGCCAAATTATTGGTGGCACTTGGATACGGCATTGGTGGCGAAAACAATGGACTGCTTGATCAAGTCTTGTACCAAGGAAAGGTATACAGTCTTGGTATTTTGAGAATGCTCATCTGTGTCCAGAGTGCATGGCCTGATTCTGTACAGGCTACAAAAGGTATTATTTTGTATTTATGCATTGTTTATTTTTTATAGGAGTGAGTCCATGCAACTACAAAGCAGAAGGGAGAAGAAAAAAAAAAAAAAAAATTTTGCTTAAACAAAAGTTGACTTTTATTAGATTCAGTGCTTGCACAATGCTTCGTAAAGGTGTTATTAATTTGGTCCGACGCCATGTTTGTCAAACACTCTGCAGTAGACTACCAAAAATGTAAGTGAAAAAAAAAAAAAAAAAAAAAGTCAACAGAGCGGTCTAGTCATCAGTCTTGTGAAACAAAGCTTCTACTCAAGTGACTTATACATTTCTTCTTCTTCTAGATATCTCGTACCAGATTTTGTTGATGCTCGGCTATTTCGATTCCAGAACTCTTGCCAGCATGGATCTGATTGCAGTATTTGGTGCTGGCATGAACAATTGGCTGGATCTAGAGAATACTCGACGGAAAACAATCAGTCTTGTTGTTGCTGAGGAATTTTCTAGGGCCATGGATGCAGGAGGATCTGTAGCCGACTTTGAGCTGGACCCATCGGATCCTGAAATCCTCCTTGCGAGATCTCTTGTGCACCTTAGAGATGGTACACGACCTTATCACCCCTTGGAGATCGCTTCCAAGGATAGAGTGGCAGATGAGGAGCAACCTCCAGAAGAGTCACAATCCAAGATGCAATTCGAGACGGAAGACGAGGATGAGGATGAAGACCCTGATGAAGTGATTGGCGGATTTTCAAGGACACGGGTAGAGGCAGATGACGAGACAGAGGATGACAGCAATGATGAGGAGAGTGATGAAGATTTGAAGCCATATGCAATGGAATACGAGTCAGATCCTGATGAGGATGTTGGGGCGGTCAAGAAACCAAAGGTTCCACAGCCGCTCTACCTTCGAGACTTGAACACCTACCTCAAGGCGAATGAAGACAGGGACAAGTTTGAGATGGGATTGGAGAAGGCTGCTGATTTGATCCGACGCAAGGCTGCAAGTCTTGAGCTTGGTAAGAACACAGGAAGATGTTGGTTGGTTAGATACCGTCCAATTCTTTTACTGACCTATCCATCACTTTGGCATTGTCTATGTCTGGTAATATATAGAGGATTATGCGGACAAGCTGGCCTTTACGCTGGTCCAGGCTCAGGATAACTTTGATACCAAGGGATTCTATAGATTACGAGAAGATGCGCTTGTGGCACTTGTCGTAATGATGCCCGTTCCTGTCGTAGGGTAAGGGGTCGATGGACCATGGCCTTTTTTTTTTTTTTTTTTCCTCTACCAAAAGAGAAGGAAAGGATTACAGAGTTACTAAACAAACTAAACAACTCTTTGATCAGGGTTCTGACGGTAGAGTTTTACGAGAAGCGCAACTCGATTGGTCAACGACTTAATATCCTAACAGCGCTAGCACTAGGCGCGCGCGAGATCTCGGGTATGGACGCACCACCGACAGTCCCAGGGACTAGACCCACAGGATCTACAGCAGCAACAGCCGCGACAAAAGCAACAGCGCCCTCCACGACATTGACGACGACTCATGAAAGAAAGCCTGCACCGAGTTTTGACTCGGTCACATCTCAGATTGCATTGGCTCAAACGCGTCGATTCTCTCAAAAGTCGGTGATTGAGGCGAGTCGACCCACACCCAAGTCGAATCCATTTGCAAACCTAGCACCAGTGTTTATTGGTGGGTTACTTGGACGATGGGGAGGAAATCGAGGCGCAGGCATGGAACGAGGATATGATGTTCTTCAAAGAGCTCCTGTGGTTTTGTTGCAGAAATTTGTGATGACCCTAGGAGTCCTTTTATATTACTCTGGTAAGAGAGAGAGAGAGAGAAAGAAAGAAAACGTTATTCATCAGAGCTGAATGAAAAAAATCGTCGAGAGGAAGATACTCCTTTCAAAGAAACATAACCTGGTGGCTCCTTCTCTCCTCTTCTTCTTCTTCTTTTTGTGATAGGCAACACGCCACACTTGATGGCCATGACAAGGGAACTATTCCAGTTCTTGCTCGCTTTAAGATATTACATACCTCCGCCTCAAGCGACTCCACCGATGGCAGGACTTGGCAATTCGCCATCCAAGATCTCTGACTCGCTCTCGTCCATGCTCTCGACCATCTCAGGATCCCCAACACCAGCGATCACTAGTCTAAAGTTACCAGGTGATTCAAACTCTTTGTCGTCTAGTCTAGGAGGGACTGGTAGCGGTAGCAAGCGCAGGAGTGTCACCACAGGATACAAGTATGATTTGAACATGGATCTGGTGGAGAGTATCTTGTTTGGGTTACTGATTCTGGTGACACCGTCAACAAACACGCTGTCAGACGAGCTGATGGTCGGGGAATTTTATGCAGAGATCATGGAATGCCAGCAATGGGGCATGGAGCTATGGGATCAAGGAGAGTTGTCCCAGGGAGGAGGAGGTGAAGGAGGAGGCAAGGCGACCATGTATTGTGCAGCCCTTTTGCAGAGATGTTTTGAATTAATGAAGATCGACCTGTGAGGAGAAGGAGGGACTTTGTCCTTTCAAGTTTGAGCAAGGAGTTGTCTGTCATTTTTTTTTTTTTTTTCTGGATGGAGATAGGGGATGAGACGGATCGGTGTATAGGAAAGGAAAAGTGGAAAGGATACAATAGCCAAGTAACTCTCCAGGACGGTACTTGTTACAGCCAGCAACTTTCTCTCTCTCTGCTAAAAATACACACGGGCCTTCAGCCGTCCTGGGCGAATGCCTGTTCCCCCGCTGGGCGGGCGGGCGGGCGGGCATGAAATGGCTCTGCTGCCGTCATCCGACCCAAACATCGAATTCTCTGCGAATCAGCCATGAACGACCCGGGTCAGAGATTGTGTCTCCGTTCTTCTCGGCAAGCAGAGAGAGAGAGAGAGCTGTTGCAGCGATAGCATTCTTCTTTTCTTTCTGTTGGACGCCCCTTGAGCGGGTTTGGGTATGTGTGAAGCTGAATGACCAGCTGGGCTGGATTGGTCAAGCAAGCAAGCAAACAAAGCAAACAAGCAAGGGAGGCGCGTGCCTGACCTGACGGACCCCTCTTTTTTTTTTGTTCTCTCTCTCACACTCCAGTCCTTCCTGTCCACTCCATTCATCCCATCTCATCCCATCCCATCCCATCTCATCCAGCTCATTCATCCCACACTATTTTATCCTTTCCTCTCTTCTAGTCATCCATCCTTCTGACCCTATTCCATTCTCATACCCTTGCTCCTCCTATTCTCTTCTTTTTTTTTTTTTTTCTTGCAACATCACAAAAGAATAGTGGAAAAAAAAAAAGTGATCCAACATTGGCTCAACACACATGAGCAACAACCCATTACCACAGCCACCGGCCCATGAGGCCCAGGAAGGCACTCTCTACAACCCACCCGAGTATAACGGAGCCGCGCGTCCTGCCCGTGTGGGTTCACTCCTTCTCCAGTCTGTCCAGGTGACGGTCCCTACATTCTCGGAAGAACTCGACCTCGGCTCGATCGCCAACCCAAACAAGTACTCGGTCATAAAGCAGTATTCGTTTGGTCTACTCCTTTTCAAACCGTTGTTGGCCCTTTTTCTCGATTGTTTCTCGATCGCCTATTTGGCGGCCTGGGTTCGAGAGAGTGGAGCGGCAGCACTTTTGGGTCAAGGAAAAGTCAAGGCGAATGTTGGACCTTTGGTGGTGTATACGATTTCGACGGTGGGTTCGTTGATGATTGTGGCGTTTGGGACATGGAAGGCGTTTGGGGCGTTGAAGCGACGGCATATTCAGGATATCTTTGTCACAAGAGAGGCCTATCGATGGGTTTGTCTTATTTCCAGAGACCGGTTCCTGTTCTTTGAACGACTTGGACAAGGTCATGGATACAAGGACGCGCTCATGTTTTTTGCCTGGTTTACTCTGCGAGGTCTGTGTCCCTTTATTTTATTTTCTCTCTTTTTTCTTTCTTTCTTTCTTTCTTTGGCAAAAACTAACCGTCCCCTTTTTATGTTTATATCCAGACTGGATGCAGCATGCTCTTAGCGACTTTCCTCGACTCATCATCAACTGTTATCTTCTTGGTCAAGTGGCCTACAACAAGTCATTGTTGAACAAAGGAGAGACTCCAAGTGTGTTTATGCCTGAACTTTCTGGATGGACCCACTTTGTGATCGTGATCAACATTATGCTTCAACTTTGCAACTTCATCCAGTTCTTGGGTGCCATTGCCGTCATGTTCCTTGCTCGTCAACAAAAATTGGTTTCATTGCGAAAGGATGAACATCTGCATACTTATTGTCAACGCAACCTCAACGTCCGGTAGAGTATCTTTTTTTTTTTTTAAAGGGGGCTAAAGGGGAGCAGAGGGGACCCGGGAAATTGGAGAAATGGAGATGGGATGACGAATAGGTTTACTTTGCCCTTGATATTAATTTGCTCCGCTCCGTTTGTGTTTCCCACCACCGCCATCGCCGCCACTTTTTTTTTTTTTTTTTCGGCTCACAATAGAATTGTCAGGATGTACAAGTTGGCAAAACAGTCAGGATCCACTGCGCCCTTGCGGGAACACAACCGACTAGAGCAACAATTGGAACAATATAAAGCAGATGAAGTTGCAGGACGTGTACCAGGAGCGAATGACAATGGCATTGATCTTTCATTGGCAGCCTTGGCTTGGGATACAGACACACAAGATGATCATATTGATTACAACCATTATGCGTACCGACCTCGACCCATGTCACTGAACCCACCTTCACGACCAGGACCTGTTGCACAACCATCCAATCATCGACTCAGTGTTGATCATACTCGACTTGGTAATGGTCGACCAGGAGAAGAACGGATAGAGATGAGTGAACGACCAGGGGGGGTAACGTCTCCACCCACACCCTTGCTCCAACCGACAGGACCTCAACCTCAACCGGGATCGTTTTCATATGCACAAATGCAACATTTACAACGTCAACGGGAAAAGTATGGAGAGAATCGAGATCTTTATGAGCCCATGACTTCGACAGCGGGTCCACCATTGCCTACGATCCCTACACAGCCACAAGGACCCTTTCAGTAGTTGTTGTTGAAACAGTTGCTTGTTTTTCTCTCTGATTCTCTCACTCTCACTCTCTCTTTTTCTTTCTATGAAGAATTGGGTTGTAAATAATAAAAATAATAACCAAAAAAAAAAAAAAAAAAAAAAAAAAAAGGGAGGAGGGTCATTCATACATTCTGCTGGTCCCATTCGAAAGAGACATGAGGAAGAATCAATCAAAAGTATTACATGGCCATTAGAATCTTGATGGAAAAAAAAAGAAAAAAGAGAGGGAAATACATTGGAAGAGGTTTTATTGGGACAAACACGGGAGACGCTCTGTGTTTTTGTTTTTTTGGGGGGGGAGGGGGAGAGGAGGTGTGTTTTTTTTGCGAGAATATAACTAGTTAACAGGTAATGAGTATGGGAATGAGACGATGAGAAAAAAGAAGAAAAAAAAAAATATTTACAGACGGTCGACGTTGCCGAGGTCCTTGCAGGCCTGCTGGACACGGGTGGACATGGTCTTCTCGGCCTCACGGACCCAGACACGAGGATCGTAGACCTTCTTGTTGGGCTTGGTAGGACCATCGGGGTTGCCGACCTGTCCCTGGAGGTAATCCCTCTTCTTCTCGTAGAAGTTCTTGATACCCTCCCAGTAAGCCCACTGGGTGTCTATTTGTTTTCAGGGGGGAGAAGAGAAATAGGGTGTTTGGTTAGTCAGGGCTAGTCAAGTCTCTCTTCTGAGGTCCGATCGTTCCGACAATTTTCTTTTTTTCTTCTCCTTTCTCGAGTTGAATGAGCCAAAAAAGAGTGTGTGACGTTACCAGTGTCAACGTTCATCTTGACAACACCGTTCTTGACGGCAGTGGCAATGTCGCTCTCAGTCGAGCCAGAGCCTCCGTGGAAGACGAACCAGACGGGCTTGTCAGACTCGAGCTTGAGCTGCTCCTTGACGTAAGCCTGGTGAGTTCCGAGAAGCTCGGGGTGGAGACGGACATTGCCGGGAGCGTAGACACCGTGGACGTTACCAAAGCCAGCAGCAATGGAGAACAAGTCAGTGACCTCGCTGAAGGCATTGTAAATGTCGAGAATATCCTGAGGCTGGGTGTAGAGGGAGGCATTGTCGACGCCAGTGTTGTCGACACCATCCTCCTCACCTCCAGTGATACCGATCTCCATCTCGAGGTGGCAGTTGATCTTGGCCATGCGCTTCAAGTACTTGAGGCAGACCTCAATGTTCTCCTCCTTGGTCTCCTCAGAGAGATCGAGCATGTGGGACGAGTAGAGGGGCTCGCCATGCTTGGCAAAGTACTCCTCATCGGCAGCAAGCATTCCGTCGAACCAAGGGAGAAGCTTCTTGGCGCAGTGGTCAGAGTGAATGATAACGGGGATACCATAGGACTTGGCAACGGCACGGACGTGGTGGGCACCAGCAATGGCACCGAGGATAGCAGCCTTCTCATCCTTGTTGGAGATGCCCTTGCCAGCATAGTAGGCAGCACCACCGTTCGAGAACTGGATGATGATGGGCGACTTGATGTCACGGGCAGCCTCTGTTTTTGCAGAACGAAGCAACCAGAAGAACAAAAAAATAGAACGCGTTCAAATAAAAAAAAAGTAAAGGAATGAAGAGAAGAAAAAAAGTCAGAATGACGACGAATGAAAAGGCAATGTCGAGATGCTTTGAGCTTGAAGGAGGTAGAGAGTCTCGTGTCCCGTTCCTGACATAGTTTTTTTTTATCCTTGCTTTGCAGCCAGCGGGAAAATGGTCCAGACAAGACGACGAGGAACGCGAAGTGGAATCGAGGCAGTAACATAAAAAAAAAAAAAAAAATAAAAAAAAAAAAAAAAAAAAAAGGTGGCGCTTACCGAGAGCAGCGTTGACGGTGGAGGAAGAAGTGCAGTTGATGGCGGGGATGGCGAATCCATGCTTGGAGGCGTAGGCAAAGACCTTGCGGACGTCGTCTCCGGTGATGACTCCGGCGGGGACAATATCGAGGAGACCCATGGCTGGTGGTTTTGAACTTGGTTGGGGAGTGGGAGAGTGGGAAGCTTGGGGGAGAGAGAAGGGAGAGAGAGAAGAGTGTGTGGGAAAAAGAGAGAAAGAGAGAGAGAAGAAGAAGAAAAAGAAGGAGAAGAGGAAGAAGAAGAAGAAGAAGAAGAAGAAGAAGGAAACAGAAAGAAAGGGGCACGTCGTTTAAGGGCATCCATGGCCACCTGTGGGCCGTTGGCGCGGGTGCGGGTGCGGGTGCGGGGGAGGAGACGAGTAAAGGCAAGGCGAACAAATGCGGATGCGGAACCAGTGGTCAGTCACAACACGGCATTTTTCACCGCCCGCTCTCACCTCATTTTTCTCTCCCCGCACACGCGGTTCGGCCACTCTCTCTGTTTCCCTTGGTCTCTCACCCCTACCCCAGCCCTCCCACGGTCTGCTGGCGAGGGTATGTTGGTGTGCGATCAGTCGCGAATAGTGTCCCCGGAGCATCTTTTTTTGGACAGAAGAGAGCTCGTCCCTTTCTTCCCCCACCGAGGCTTGCCGCTCTCTTTTTTGTTGGATAACCCAAAACTTATTTGCGGCTACCAATATTATCCTCAGTCCTGAAAAGTCCTGGTCCCTCTCTCTCACTCCCACACACACACACACACACACACACACACTCTCTCTCTCTCTCTCGTACTCTTCCCCCGCATTTTTTTTTTTAGTCTACCAATGCTCTCTCCGACGCACCATCCCTTCTTCTCTTTCTCTTTCTTTCTCGCACATTCCTCTCTTTCTTGTCGAGCTTGCTCTGCCCACAGAATATCATCATCATCATTATCATCATCATCATCATAATGATCATCAACAATAACAACAAGCAGTAACAATAACAACAACAACAACAACAACAACAACAACAAGATCAGCAATTACAGCAAAAAAGCACATGAAGCTGACACACAGACAGAAAAGCATGAAAGACCAGTAAAAGTGATTTCTACAAGGTCCAAAGGGACACAGCGTGTGTAGTAGACTAAAGATGCGCATGTTCCTCCTCTCCCCAATCCTCCTCCATCTTCTGTGTATGAAACGATGTTCCACAAAGGAGAGGATCGGGAATCCCTTGGGGGAGGAGGAGGAGAGGTCGTATTGGCCCATGCAGTAAATTCGCACCTCAAACCATCTAGAGTAAGCCTCAGCCAAAGAGAAATGAGATTGTCAACCTTACTCGGACCATTGTCTGGAGAGAAAGAAAGTGTCTAGCTTTTTTTTTTTTTTTTTTTTAATCGGATCGAGTCAACCTTTTTTTACGAGAGAGACTACTAGATCACTCTAAAGGAAGGAAAAGGTTCTATTATACACGGAAAAAAAGAGTTGTAGAGTGCGTTTCAAAGGACAAATAAAAGAGTAGGCCTGCCATCCTCTACAGCTGCTTTTGGAGGCGTGCAAGATGGTAGTTGATGGTGTTGACCTTCTTGGTCTTCGTGGGCTATTGAACGGGATCGACAAAAGAACGAGACAGAAAGAAAAGTGTTAGAAACCGATCGTGTAACCCCTGGTCTCCTTCTCAATGCTCACAGCCCATTGCGTGACTTTTTTTTTTTTTTTTGTTAATTGGCAAAAAGGACATTTGGATCAAATGGTTGCCTCTGTCCCGCTCTCCCCCGCAGGTCTAGGATAGGTCAAGGGATAGAGCCACCTTTTGGCGCGTGGTTTCTCTTTCCCGAGCCATCAAAGACCTCCTTTTCCTTCCCAAGTAGAGATGAGGTTCCTGAGTGTGCATCATCAACAACACAATGATATATCTCTTTTTTTTCTGCAAGTACTCCTCTAGGCTGCGTTTTTTTTTTTTTTTTTTTTTGACTGAAAGGTACCATCCTCTTCTATACTACTCTTGTTCCTCACTCCCTTTTTCTCTCTCTCTCACAAATTCTCTCACTTTTTCCATCTAAGAGTCTCAAAAAATAAACATTTTTTTTTTTTTTTTTTTTTTTCACTCGGTTTTACAGTAGCGATACTCTCCTCTCTCTCTTCCACACCCCTACATTGCCTCTGTTCACATACCAAGTTCTTCATGCAGTCGCTGAGCATCTTGGCGGTCTGAAGGCACTTGGCATCATCGACTCCCGAGGCGGTCCAGCACTGGATCATGGCGCCCATCTCGGCAATGCAAGGGCTGGCCTCAACGACCTTACGAGGCTTTGTGCGAAGGTACTTCAGTCTCATGGTGATAAGGTCCTGCTATATCCGTTGAACGGAAGATCAGAATGTTGGAAAAAGTCGGAAAGAAAAAGAAAGAAAGAAAGAAAGACGTGACGTCCAGTAAAAGAGTAACAGGGTCCGAGCAGGTTATTGGAGAGGTGTTGATATAGAATGTCCATCCGCCAGGCAGTGAGTCGAATAAAGAGAAAGAGATCCCGGTCGATCAAAAAGTAAGGTCGATCAGGGTAGTACAGATCAGAAAGAGAGATGTTAGTCTTTTTTTTAGAAATGGTCTCCCACGAAAGAAAAGAAAAGAAAAAAAAAAAAAAAAAAAAAAGAAAGAAAGAAAGAAAGAAAGAGAAGCATGGAGGCTAATCCATGGTGGAGCGTGCGCTTCTCTCCTGTACAGCCAAAGGAGCCATGTTCCTGCAGGAGCTGTTTGATGATCCACTTGCCTGTTCGGGTTTGGCGTTCTACCAAGAAGTAAGATTTCCGCTTCTCATCAGATCAGGTTATTTTTGAAAGGCGCGGACGGCCGCGCATCGGACTACGATTACGTCACCGGATGGAGACGCGCTCGGCCTGCGCAGCAATCAAGATCTACTCAATAGTAGACAAAGGTGTTGACGAACACCCCAAGGTAAAAAAAAAATAAATGCTATCTAGCTATCAATCTGCATACTGCTTGTTACGTTGCCAACCCTTGCTCAGTTGCTGTTGTCTTGGAACTCGTGGTGTTGGACGACTTTTTCTTGACATTGGTTGCCTTGTTCCGCTTGCTACTCTTCTCCTGATCGGCTTCGCCGATCTCCTTTGCCTGGCGCTTGCTACCACCACCTCCACGACTGTCTGGAGTTGGGTCAGAGTCGCTGGATTTATCAAGCCATGGATAATTGCCTTCAGCATCTACAGGTTGCAAATACAGTGGTCGTTTTTGTTGTTCCACATGCCTCTTGAGGACGGTGCACATATTGTGTGCTGCCATTATGTCCCTGTGGAGGAACTTATGGCATCGATAACAGTACAGGCGTCTCATACTGCCCGCCTCACCGACAAATTGTTCGCATGTTGGGCACTTTTTTGAGGTATAAAACTCGTTAATTCCAACCAAGACATAGCCGAGCGCTCGAACCTATACCATTGAAAGAGGGGAGAGAGAGTCAATCCAACAGCTATCAGTAGCAGGATTGGAAAAGAAATCACTGCAACTTACAATAAAATGTTACCTTCTGAACGAAAAATGCCTCGAATGATCCATGTAAGGATGTCAGTCGGGAAGTAGAGGTGAATTGGCCCATGCCAATGCCAATGACAACCTTGGCATTCTCTTTCCTCCTTTCGCCCAAAGAACCGCCAACCATGCGCAGTAGCGAGTCTGCAAGCTGACAAAACTCCTTCTTCCTTGCCCTTTTTGCCATCTGCGTGTACTTCTTGACTTTGAATTGACGGCCATTGTAAAACGTGTCCAGGTGGTCTTTGTTCGCTTGTCGCTGCTGCACATGTGTGGAAAAGTCGGCATCTGGACCACACAGAGGAGTAAGCGATGATTCGATCAAGCTAATCGAAAGGAGGTCAGACACCGTTGGACTGACACAAGAGGTGGAAGACTGAAGTGTCAATGAAGTCGTTGCGTCTGTGCTGACGGTCGGTACAACTAATGACTCGGGTTTGGAGGGGGGGGGCGCGTCAGGCCGGCCGACTTTTGATTTTCAAGCCAGGTTCTGTGAGCGAGAGTTGGTCGCGCAACGGCCTTTTGATTGGCTGCGAGATTGATGTACCGCTCACGGCCCTCCCGGCTGGCTATCTTCCTTCCCTTGCCGCTACCTCTCGGGCGCCGGCCCCGGCTGCCTCGTTTCTTTTTTTGCCGGTGTCGCCGTCGCTTACCGACTCGGATGGTCATACCCTCCGGGAGAATCGCACTCGCCCCTACCACAAAGGCCTGGCCCAGATCTATTCCTAGGTACGACACACTATCTGTTTCGCCTGGAGTGCACCCAAGCAAACGCTCGACATCAGCAGTCGACTTGAAGACATTATGCACCTCGGTGAGATGGTCGCTTGTGCCGGCTGTAGTTGAGAGGAGACGGTCGGGTAGAACCTCGGTCTTGTAACGCTTGAACTTGACCGAGTTGAGCTCACGTAATTTATATGCCAGCAACTGGAGGCTGTATCCATCAGTTTTTATGGAGCCACGCAGGAAATATCCCCTCTTTTTCGTAAGCTGTTGGGTCAAATCCGTCTCGGCGAAGATCATTGATGTGGTCCCGGATGTCATCTGGATCAACAATCTTGACTGCGGCAGAGACACCGGCTTCCTTCTTCTCACGACCGCGAACACGATCACCAGTCAAAGTCTTGGGGTCCACAGGAGCTATGATGTGCTGGATGAACAGGCCTGGCGTCTGGTGTGGGATCCAGTCACGAGTCAGCTCTGTCTGAGTTAGATCTCTCTGTCGGTCCTCAGATCCAATAATCCTCGCCAGGATGGGATGCAATGTTTTCCTCTTGTGTAGAAATGCGGCCAGCTCTAGCTCGGTAAACGTCATGTATCCATGCTCTTCTGGCGACAGCGGTGAGAGTCGCCAAGGCCGGCCAGCCGTAGCATTTGCTCGTACAAAGATCTGGATCGCTGGCTCGTTAGAGGACAAATCGATTGCTTGATTGTTTGGCAATCGGCCCTTTCTGATCATCTTTCGGATCTATTGTGACATATACAGAAAAACGATTAATTAACTTTTGAATTGTTTGTCTCCATTTTGACAAAATTGGAAATAACTAACATTGACGGGCGTATTACCATTTCCAACAGCTTTTTCGTTCCTTGCCTATAGTGTCGCATGAGCTCTACCGAAAGCTGTGAAGCTACCGAACGGACCAACAGCGTTGGTGTGTACTCCTTGACATTCTGGATCATGACTGCGTTGGTGAGGTTCGATGTGTCTAAATGGCCCAACTCTTCCAGTCGATTAATGAAGGAGTTGACGACTGTTCCAATTTTTTTCTTAGTATCTGGCGGATTGCCGGATACTAAGATTTTCCTTTCACGAGGCGGGTTGCCGGAGTACAGAAAGCTGATGAAAGAATGGAGAAAGCGCACATTAGATGGATCGTCTTCACCATCCCCCCTATAGAGCTGACGGGGTCGTCGTCAGCTATCTCCTTGGATGTTAGAGAAGGGCACAAGTTTTCAAGGATCTCACGATCTTGTGGAGTGATGCTTGTCACTGGTGCCGCAGGTCGAGGGGCGCCAGGGTGTGGCCGAGGATAGAAAACAGACTCCAGATATAGACCAATCAAAATCTGACAGCGCCGTTTACAACTCCACGCAGCGCGGACAGCTCCACGGATGCACTCGATGACTTCCTTGGCGGCCCCATCGTCATTGACGGCGGCATGAATACTAGGGGCCAGGCGGCCAAGATCCAGACATACGATTGGGTGCTCGAACGATAGGGCGTTTAAAATTTGCTTACGCCCAAAGCTGTCATTCTCTTTGATCTCGGCTTTGATGTCCGCAGGCTTCGTTTTGTTGGGTTTTGGCGTATGTGTCCCCACCGACGGCTTCTCAGGTGCCTGCTTCCATGGCTTTAGTTGGTATTCTTTGGAGATCGCAGGGGCAGGATGTTCTTTCATAGGTTCATACCGGACCTTGGGGCTGAATCTTGGTCGAAATTGATGGTTTTGGCAGGATTCGGCTGGTCAGTCGTAAAAAAGATGTTAGCTTGCTCGGGTTCTGCTCCTCCGGTTCTCGACTGTTTATCACGCACCGCTCTGTTGACAGCAAATACGTAAGGTGTAGAAACATTGAGACGGTTAGTGTTCACTAGTAATCGTTTTGATTTGTAGCCAAGGCCTGTTAAATGCGAGGACGGGCGCCTGATACCTCTTGGCCACGCGTTCTTCATACGCTTTCTTCTTGGACGCCATAAACTCAACCAGGAATCGATCCAACCGCTGGCATAGAGTAGCATACGAAGGTGATGGGCTGTTCGTAGCCGAAGAGGACGGAAAGGCTGTGTCTGATACTCTGTCCTGTTTCATCTCCACGAAGACTTTGAGAGCATTGTTATAAGTCTCAACAGTCCAATCTCCGCACCCTTTGTCCGTGCGTCGCTTTTACTTCTGGGCGAGTAAGGTACTGCTGGACAATACTTCTCTCATCTAAAGACGGACGGTAGAGACAATATTAGCTGTCAGAGCACTAAGAACAAGTAGGTCAATATCAAAATCGCCTGCCTTCTTACCACCTTCCAAAGACTTGATTATCTTGTAATTGGTCATAAGTCCAAGGTAGGGAATATTTGGGACGTAATCATTGCCGCTTAATACAGCAAGAGCGGTCATCTGGCTTGGAGACAATTCGAGTGCCTCGAGAAGGGCACCTTTCTCGTACGGGACAAAGCGGCGTGCTTTGTATGACCCGATAGGACGCCAAACAACGCGAATGGTCTTGTAAAACAGGAGATCACTATCGCAGGATACAACTGCATCTTGTGGTTGGCATTCTGCTGCGATGAGCGTGTCTGCCTCGGTTACGCACAACACGATGTTATGGCCCTTATTGCTCATGTACTCTACAAAACTCCGGCGCTGCTCCAATGGCCAATAAGATGACTGACGCAGGGGCCCGCGTGCGTTGCTTATATGGTGCTTGCAGAATCCGAGCCTTTTTAATGAGACGTGATTCGAGGATTGAAAATAAATGGGGCGGCAGCCCTCGATAGAGATTGTTGACGGTGTCGACGGCGACTGGCATGAACATCCATCTTTTCTTGTGCCGGTTCACCATCAACATAGAAACGCAGCTGATCCTTGCTCCCCAGTCTTGTGAGCCACCATTCGAGCTTGGCATGTGCAGCATTTAAGTCTGTGGCGTTCTCATAAATGATTTTTTATCAGGACGTTGTGGGTCGAGCGAACATCAACGCGGATGACGCCGGTTGACGAGATTGTGTGTTGTGGGTTTGGAAAAAACCCCTTCTTGCCTGGTAGTTGCCACGCGCGTTTCACGCCCATGGCGGGGAGATGAGGTGAAGCAATCAAAATCAAACGCGAAACAGAACGCGTTCTTAAAGAATATGTGGCTTAGATTGAAGCGGGAAGAGGAGGTTCTATACTGGTGCGACCTGCAGCCGGCATTGGGCTGTCATGGAAAGAAAGGAAATGCGGAGGAGAGGAATGCAATACCGGCATCTCTTCCCTGCATCAGTTCGGCAGAGAAAGGGCAGTGGATTCTATGAACATGTGGGTTGAGGTGGTACGTGCAATATTTTTCCTCTTTTCCGCTTTTTGCTCCCTCTCATCCTCCCCTTCTCTTCCGCAGTCTTATCTCCCTCAAACAGACACATACACACGCGCCACTCCACATACACATCTACACTCACTCCTATCCGCTTGCCTGTCAATACCATCGCCAGCATTACTTGGTTTTGCATGGCCTTTCCCCTCATCCCTGGCCCTCTGTCACGTTTCTGTGAGCCTACTGCAACAACTCCCCACAATCGGCTGCTCCAAAAATGTCTGGTCTCAAATTGGAGGATAACTTATCATGCTCACAACTACGACCCCAGAAACAACATCAAACCTCAACAATTATCATCAAACGACACTAGCACCAAGGAATTCACTTTTTATCGACGAATTTCGTGAGATGGTGGGCGGAAGAGCGGCAAACTGGTATGTGGGTTCATAGACCCAATCAGTACTCAACCTTCTATAATCAAAAGGACGATCCGAGCACTCCACTTCCATTTAAAAACATCTGAACAAGTTGCAGGCACAAGGACCATGTAATCTTGGAGACTCACGTTTGCCTGCCGTCGCCACCGCAAGAAAAAGATATCTCTCTCCCACGTGAATCAGTGGGTCAACGTTGCAGGGGCACAGGTCTTCTTTATGGCACAACCTGTTGGAGAGGAGGACAAGGTTGTGGTCAGGTACAATATGGAGGCACAATCATGATGATGATCGCGCACAACTGCCTCTTGGTCAAAATGAACGCAGCTGGGTTCGGCGTCTGGCGGAAAAAGGGTTATGATTGGTATTCTCTGTCGAGCAGGCTCATCCCTGATGAGCAGAGCCTTCAAGCGGTAAGAGTGTTGGCTTTTGTCCTATTTCCTGAACAGTGTAGTTTTGTGTCTAATGTCTTCAAACGTACCATCTTGAATGGAGGACGCGGCCCATGATCACTCCAAAGGGAATTGTTTCTGGCAACCTATTCATTGACCCTGGTTTTCGACAAATTATCTCCAAGAGAAAAAAGAATGGAATATCAGAAGGATAGGTGCGTTGCCAACAGCGTCAAACTGTGGTTCAAAAGAAATCGAAAACAAGGGTGGCAAGACCATGTTCGTTGAGGATGCAGCACTGACAGGATTTGCGTATGGATGGTGCACGAGCTTTCAGCTGATGGTAAACTACAGATAGCATGCGTTCGAGCTTCTCAGTCATGCATGTGCCAACTATCAATGTCTTTTTAATAATATGTCCATGTAGGTCATGTCTGGAAACTCCAGCTGCTACTGTATGGATTCGACTCACAAGACTATAAGGGACATTACACCGACCGAAGAGGGGCAGCAATGTCCACGGCTCAGCATATTTGTTTACTCTACTTGTCAATGACAAAGATATCCATCAAAGGAATCCCTGTCGCCTACATGGCGTGCAAGTCTGAATCTCGGTATGATTCCCCATTTTATTTCTGTGCATCTGCATCGTTACCTGTGCCACATGTGATTGAATGGACTTGTATTTTATTTGTGCTTTAAACCCATTAGCTATCCTATCATTCGGTGGCTGCAATGGCTAAAGAACGAATGTGTTCTGAAAACGGATTCATTCATGGTGGACTGTGCAGAAGCCGAGTCCCACGCCATCGGGGCTGTTTTCCCCGAGTCAAAAAGATCTATTATTGCGATTTCCATGTCGGACAGCTGTGGGAGAAACAGCTGTTCAAGTTCTCGGTAGGCATTTCTCTCTCTCTCTCTTCTCTTTGAACTGAAACTACAGAGTATTCTTAGACGTATACTCATATGTTGCACTCATTCGACAGGAAGGGCGGAAAAACAGATGCGGCCACTTTTTGAATGAGGTTCGCAGAGCCAGGTCACCCGAGTTACAGCAGACACTCTGGATTAGGTTCAAAAGAGCTTTATTCAGCTGCATCGCCAGTGATTAATTACATCCAGAAGAACTGGTTCGACAAGAAGGGAAGGCTGGAGAGATGGGCATTTTTCCACAGAGAGGTAAGAGAGGTAAAGTGTATCTCAATTCCTTTCCACGTCGATCGTCATGATTATCACCAGTTAAATAATACACTCGTCTCATTTAATTAGGACGGGCAAGTTGTCACAACCAATAATTGGATAGAGTCGTGGCATGCTCGTTTGAAGGGCTACCACCTTGATGGTGAACGGAATCTCCGCGTCGATCGAGTTGTTTATTTATTACAGGGCCGAGTCAATAGAGAGTTTCGATTCGCATACTTCAAGACTAAGAGGCTTCCTGCCCATACCTTGGAGGAAAGAGGATAAGGTGAGGAAGCAGAAGGCAGACGAAGTTTCGTTCGACGAAGCACAGCGCAAGATCAGCTTCAACAAAGATCAACCCTGCAATGATGGACATCTACAAGTATGGTTTGATGACCATGAGGCAGTTGATAACCATTCCGGATTCGTTTGCTCAGTCGAATGTCACTTATAATGGATTTTATCTATCTTTCTTCCGCTTCTCGGGTAGATTTTCATACATTCATTGGACCCCACCACTCCAGATAAACTTTACACTATTGTTGTAATTGCCAGATCCGGGCAGCTAGTCTCATGTTCATGCCCCGACTTTTTCAGGCGCAAGCCCCTTCCGTGCAAACACCTCTTTCTTGTCGAGCGTGTTTTTCACGACCTATGGCTCAGTCGCTTTCTTTCGCCTATGTCATCCGATATATAACAGGAACGATGGTTGAGAATGAACTGCCGTTTATTAGAGGGTGGTGAGAGGTATTTATATACTGCTGCACCTTCCCATTTAAAAAAAAAAATTATCTAATTACTACGGCTCTGGGGAGGGTTCTCTGGTTGTTGGTTAGGTGGGGGCGCGTGAGAAGTATGGTCCGCTTCTCTCACGAAGAGTTCCCTGAACAGGGAGGTGTTGGCCATGTATGCCTCCACGTGTTTGTCCAAAAGTTCGCGTTGCTGATCCTTGCATGTCGTCGAGCGGTCTTTGCGAACTCTTTTTGTATCCACCTGTTCCGGAAAATACATCAGCGCAAGGTCGTTATACTCTGCTCTCCTTTTTTTGCTTTGCTGCATTTCTCGAGAGAACACCCCAGCCTTGTCCATGTCAGTGTCGCAAGTCTTTTCGAACCTCATAGCCATGGCTCTTGAGAATGTTAACTCATCCTCGATGGCGAGCATCAACCTTTCGAAAGACAACGGTTTGCGCATATGTCGTGTGTCCCTCAAGTAATTCCATTGTCTCTCCTCTGCCGACAGTGCCGAGTCGCCTTGCCCCAGTCGTTGGTGCGGTTGTTGCGGGGTCGGCTGCTGTGGCCTGGTCTGTGCCTGCGCTGGCACTGAGGAGGGTGGTTTGGTCGTCCTTGAGGGGGTGGAAGGGAGGGCGTCATTGGGACAGGGGAGGGGGAGTCGTTGGGGTGGGGGGGGCAGGTGTCTTTGGGACGGGGGGCAGGCGTCTTTGGGACGGGGGGCAGGTGTCTTTGGGACGGGGGGGGTAGCTGTCTTTGGGGAGGGGGGGGCGGCCATTGTGTGTGTGTGTGTGTGTTTTGGTGGTGGTGAGGGTGGTGAGGTTGATGAGGAGAGAAGAGAGAGAGGTTTGTCGATTTCAGCATCCATCTATAATTTATACATCTGGTCCTGGCATCCTGATGACATGTCGATTTCTGATTGGATGCCAGGTTCATCACATGATGCCAGCATGACCTTTTTTTTTTTTTTTTTTTTTTTTTTTTTTTAGAAGTCCAATCCATGTTCTTCCTTGTATCTGTCGACAGTCTCCTTGCAGTGGTCGAGGTTGCGGGCCGGTTCCCATGTTGCGTCCTCGTTGTTGTATCCTTTCCATAAGACGAGAAACTGGTGTTGTCTACGGTACAAGCGGTAGTTGAGAATTCTCTCTACCTCATATTCCTCCTCGCCGTCGATCAACTCAGGGTCTGGACGAGGTGGGGCTCGCTGTCCAAGTTCTTCGGGTGACTCGTGGTAGTGTCGGAACCTGTCCACGTGGAAAACATCATGGATCTTGTAAGTCGGCGGCAACTCAAGACGGAAGGTAACGGGGGAGTGTTGTTCGATGATAGTGAAAGGTCCAATAAATCGAGCAAGTAGCTTCTGAGCTCTGGTCTTAACTCCTCTGTCCTTGGGCAAGGTGATATTTTCAGCGTTCAGCATAACCTTGTCTCCCTACTTTGAAATCATGGTCGCGTCGTCTATGGTCGGAGTTCCACACTTGTCTTTCTTGAGCGAGGCGAATGTTCTCCTGTGTCGTCTTCAATACGTGCTGTTGCTCCTTGACAAAGTCTTCCACGCTTGGCACTGATGATGTTGGTGGTTGTAGCAGTGCGGTTGGAACACGTGGGTGGAAACCGTAGTTCATGAAGAAAGGAGAGAAGCCTGTAGTGGGGTTAACAGAGTTGTTGTAAAAGCAAACTCGGCTGCCGGTAATAAAACGTCCCAGTTGGTCTGCTTGTCGTCCGCGTAAGCCCTTAGTACAGATGTAAGGGTCTGGATAGCCCGTTCGGATTGACCATCCGTCTGCGGGTGGAAAGCGGTCGACAATGCTAATTTAACATCCATGAGGCGGTGAAGTTCCTGCCAAAAGTTACTCGTAAACTTGCTGTCGCGGTCTGAGATGATCCTGCGAGGCATGCCATGTAGTCGGAAGATATTATTAAAAATATACGGGCGACGTCTGATGCTGTGTCTGTGGTCCTGGAAGGGGCGAAGTGAACTTGTTTAGAGAGTTTGTCCACAAACACCGTGATCGCGTCAAATCCTTGGTCCGTCTTTGGCAAATGAACCGCGAAATCCATAGTCACTGTATCCCAGCGCTGTTCGGGGGTTTCGTGTGGATGGAGCAAAGCCGGCTGGCCTTTGTCGACTGGGTTTGGATCTTTGACAGCTTTCGCAAGATTCAACATAACGCCTGGTATCATTGGCTATTCGAGGCCAGTAGAAAGAGCGTCGGAGGGCATCGTAAGTCTTGTCGAACCCGAGGTGGCCGGCAATAGCAGAGTCATGGGCATCATGGAGAAGGTCAAGGCGGATGTCGGCTTTGCTAGGGATGCAGATCAGATAAACGCCCTTGTGTTCAATACATAACAGTCCCTTGTACAAGGCATAATTTTTTTGGGCAACTTCCTTCTAAGCAGCTTGCATAGGTGGGCCCAGACGGGGGGTCTTCTGAGTACCCATCTATTAGACGTTGTCTCACACTTGGTTCCATTGAGATTTCCAGGTTGTTTATCGTCTTCGGCTCCTCCTCCTGGTGGTCGGGGCGGCGTGAGAGGGCGTCTGCGATGATGTTTTCTTTTCCAGGTTTGTGTTTTACTTCGAAATCATATTCCTGTAGTAGTTCCATCCACCGCGCCTGGCGTCCAGTGAGTTTGGGTTGTGTCAAGAAGTGTTTCAAAGGTATCGTGGTCGGTGTAGACTGTGAACTTGGTGCCATCTAGGTAGTACCTCCAAGTCCTGAGGGGGCGTGCACGATCGCAAGCAGCTCCTGCTCATGAGTTCTGTAATTGCGTTCGGCACTGTTCAATTTCCGTGAGGTGAATGCGACAGGTCGGGTCACACCTTGTCTATCCGTTTGGGCGAGATATCCACCTAGTGCAAATCCAGAGGCATCCGCTCCCACAATAGTCGTCAGTGTGTAGGGTCGAATATTCGTCGTATGGGGGCAGATGTGATGGCCTTCTTGAGTCTCATAAAAAGCCTTTTCATGTTCATCCTCCCAGCAGAAGGATGTCTTGTTTCCCTAGGAGGTTGGTCAATGGAAGGGCGATCTCGGCAAAGTCCTTGACACCTTGATGACAATATTGTGCGAGTCCTACAAACTGTTGGACGTCTTTTTGCTTGGAAGGGCGGGGCCACTCCTGGATGGCTTTGATGTGAACAGCACTGATTTGTATTCCTTCTTCCGTGATCGTGTGGCCAAGGAACTCTGTTTGTTTCTGCATGAATGAGCATTTGCTCAGTTTTGCATAGAGTTGATTTTTTCTTAATAACGCCAGCACCTCTCGAATGTGTTGAAGATGCTCCTCTTTTTGTCCTGGAGTAGATGAGTAAGTCGTCAAGATATGAAATGACACTTTTGTCGAGAACAGGGTGAAGAACATTTCTCATCATGGCAGAGAACGAGGCAGGAGCATTAGTCAGACCGAAGGGGATCACGTTCCATTCAAAATGACCATATCGACAACGGAAGGCAGTTTTGTGAGTGTGTGGTTTCGAATATCCTTTGTTGGTGATAACCTGAGAGGAGATCCAGTTTCGAGAAATATCGTGCTCCTTGAAGGCGGTCGATAAGCTCATCGATCCTTGGTAGAGGGTGTCTGTTCTTCTTGGTGATCTGATTCAGTCCTCGATAGTCGACACACATACGTAGTGTGCCCTCTTTTTCCGAACAAAAAGTACAGGTGAGCCGAATGGTGAGGTGCTAGGTTTGATGAAACCCTTTTTTCTAGAAGATCGTCCAGTTGCTTCCTGAGCTCATCTAGTTCGGCAATGGACAATCGGATGACTGGTCGAACGGGAGGGTCAGCCATTGGATCAGTCTCTATCTTCATGGCGTCCCCTCGGTCAGGTGGGAGTCCCGAGGGAAGGGATGTTGGAAAGACATCGGCAAACTCGTTTTGGATGATTGCTGCAACCTCAGGGGAGAGATCGGAGGGGTTGTTTGACCCATGGATCGGTTGTAGGTTTGCAATAAATAATTCACTACCCGGAAGAGCGACGATATTGCAGAACTTGATGGCGTTGACTCGTTTGCAATGATTGTTACCATGATTGGGGCTCTTGTCTTTGAGGCCGTCTAGTCTGTCGTTGCATATCCAATGAATATCGCGACCGTTGGATTTAAACTTCACCTCGTTTGTGCGCCAATTGATCATGGGGTTCACGAGGGCTAGCCAAGGTTTGCCGAGAATAAGGTCATAGTTTTGTAGTGGATAAAGGATCGGTTCCAGGTTGGCCGAATAAGTTTTGTGTGATAAAACTATGTTGGAAACATGGTTTATGACTGAGACAGAGCCATCCGGCAGAATAACTGGAATGGCAGCGCAAGGGTGGAGGGGAAGAGAATGGCGTTCCTGAAAGGTATTGCTGAGTACATTTCCTTCTGCTCCTCCATCGATGAGGATGCGAGCAGAGTAGCCATCGATCTTGCCAAGAAAGGTGAGGAGTGTATTTGTCGTGCTGTTCGATGTAGCCGATTGTAAGCGAATGGCGCGCGCGGCCACGGCGGGTTCTAGAGATGAGAGAGGGTCAGATGGGTCCAGGTCCACTGCCTCAATCGACCTAGGTAGAAGGGTGGTTGGCGTGGTACGGGTAGGTGTGACAGGGTCGGAGTAACTGTCGTCAGATTCTTTGAAAAGTTTACATGCATGAGGAATGTTCGAAGGGAAGTGTTTTGGTTTTGGAGCTTAATTTTTAATTCAGAAGAACTACAACTTAACTCTGGAACTAGATACACTCCCCTTGTCCAGAGAACAAGAGGAGGGGCATCGGCAATCAGGTCCTGGACTAATCCTGATTGCCGGAGACTTTTCCCGACTCTGGGGAGGAGTCCTCATTAACCGATATGTTGTTTAGTCTTGCGGGCCGGGATGGGGGTTTGTTGACGTGGCAATCTCGTTGATGGTGACCCAACTCACGGCATTTGAAGCAGCCGTTATTGTCTCGCAACCATTGGCGCTCAGAAGGTGAGAGGGGTTTGAGGCCTGTTTTATTCTGACGATTATTGCCGTTTTGCTTGAGCCTATTATTTTCCTTCCTGAGGGCATTAATCTCGAACCGAAGATTGTCCACTTCCATGGCCATGGGCGATTGGTGCTGGGGCTGGAAGTTGGAAGCAACGACAGAAGGTTGGGTGTTCGTTGTATTCTTACTTTTGGTACCAGCGTGGTCTGGTTGGAAGTTGTAGATTCGGTCGAACTTCTCAGCTGCAGCGAAGAGCTCGTAGACAGAGAGAGATCCTTGGAGATGAACAAGGCCTCCAGGAGTTGTTGGAGAGCTTTAGGGCAGCCATCGACAAATCTGATGTGGGCCGTATTCTCGATATCAGCTCTGACTTCGGCGGTTTTAGCTTCGGTCAGTAAGGCAGTAAGAAGTCTTTTTGACTCGGTAACATAGGTCTCGACAGTAGAAGTCATTCGTAGGTTGAACAACTTGGAGCGGATGGTGCGTGTGAAGTCGGCAGGGATGTACATCTCGGAGAAGTCTTTCTCAAAGTCTATGAAGGAGGCAGTGTCGCTCAATCCTGATCCATCGAACCAACATGCCGCGTCCACATCCAAAAGTGAAACTGCGACAATTGTTTGGATGTTCTCGGGGACGGAGGTGGCGAGGAGGTAGCGTCTAACGCTTTTAACCATGCTTGTGCAGAAAATCCATCGCGACCTCCTTTGAATTTGTCTGGAAGGGGGTACTTATGTGAAGGTGTGGTGGGAGCAACGGTAGACATGGTGATAGACAAACGGTCGAATGCGGCGGACAGGGGGGTCGAGTAGGGACAGGGGTCGTTTGGTAGGGGTGTGGGGGTGTGGGGAGAGAGCAGGGGACAGGGTTAGGGCGGTGGACGGGGAAGACAGGGGCGACGGGGAGGTCAACTTGAAAAGTAATGTTCAGGGTGTCAGGGGTGGAAAAAATTCCTTTGCTATCATATAACAGGAACGATGGTTGAGAATGAACTGCCGTTTATTAGAGGGTGGTGAGAGGTATTTATATACTGCTGCACGATAGCATAGACAAAGAAAACGACAGTATCAACAGCAACAGCAGCATCAGCGGCATCAGCAGCATCAGCAGCATCAAAAATGATTCACTCAGAGACCAGTTAGCCATACACAGCCCACTGGCCTACACCCAGCTCGAATACTTGAGAGCCACGGACGAAGAGGAAGAGAGATATCGACGGAAGGAGCAGAGGAAGAGGGTCTTTGAAGATGTAGAAAAGGAACTCTTTAGCAATGGGTGTTCGATTGCCAAGTTGATAAACAAAAAGCCAAAAACCTGTAGCTTGGAGGACCTCCAGGCTGCAGTGAATTCCTCTAAAACTTTACTGCAACAACTTCAAGAGTGTAATAAATGATATTTACTAAGAATAACAGACTAGTGATGGCAACCCTCCACTATCATGGCATCGTCAGGGCAATTGGGCAAATAAATCTGTTGCCCTTTTACCTTTTTTAGTTAATCGTAGTCCATTTTGCCCCCCCCAAGGCGCGATATTACGTCACCGGAGTGACGAAAATGTTTGCCCAACAGGACAAGTCCTGCTCCCGAAGCCCAAACGCAGTCCTGTATTTGCTAATACACAAAAGGACTACAAAAAAAGTAATTCTCTCTTCCTACTCTACTGGGGCCTTTCGTTTGACACCTCTTGATCCAGAACTTGAGGGGAGACTGGGGAGAGAAGGCTTGGGTCTAGCATAGAGATTTGGGCCAGTTGACCAAGGGTAATGGTCGTCGGCATCTTTGGGCTGAAGGTACAGAGGGCGTCCCCGCCCAAGAAGGTAGCCCTGGACGATATTCGCAATGTTGTGGCCAGCCATCACGTCTCTGTGCATGTACGTCTTGCACTTGGAGCAGTACAGGCGACGGATATCGACTTGCCCAACAAACTCTTCGCATACAGGGCATTTCTTGGAGGTGTAGTACTCGTTGACTCCTACTACAACGTATCCAAGCGATCGCGCCTATTAAAATAAACAGGAACAACAGGAACATTAGTGCTTGGTCGAGGAGACATCAGAGAAGTCAAGAGAAATCACGTTTCTCAACTTACTTTTTGTACAAAATATCTTTGAAATGAATCATGCAATGAGGACAGTCTCATCTGCGAGGAGAACTTTCCAAGACCGATCCCGATGACAACCTTATTCTTGTCGCTCCTCAATGCTCCTGTTGATCCTCCAACAAGTTTTAGTAAGCGATCAGCGATCACCCTGTATTCCTCCTTCGCCGCCTTTCTGGCATTCCACAAATGCTTCTTCAGCACCGTATCGCCATAGAATGATACAAGGTCAGCTTCAACCTCTCGCTCTCTTCTCACGTAGTTTTCGACACTTGCATCTGGTCCATGGCGATGTGGAAAACTTGCTTCGATTTGACTGATAGACTCGGTGCCTTCGATTGCTCGATTTCTTCTCTGCTCCAACCAGCGTCTGAGCTTCAGGGCCGGCTGATACACCGCCTTTTGTTTTACCGAGAGGTTGTGAAACTTGGTCGGCTTGCTTGTCACAGGTCCTTCTGCTGGTGCTCCTCCGTCATTAGATGTAGTGGGGCCGTTAGAAGAGGGCAATAAGGCGCTTGCTCCCACAACGAATGCTTGCCCTAGATCGATCCCAAGGATCTTGATTTGATGAGGGTCACAACCCCAAATCATGTCAATGTCACCCTTGGATTTGACCACATTTCTGATCTCTGTCATGTAATAGTCAGTTCCGCCCAGAGTCGAAGTTATCCGGAGAGGTAACCTTTCAGTGGGCAGTCGTCTGTACTTCACACAGTTGAGCTCATTGAGCTTAAAGGCAAGGAGCTGGAGCCGGAAACCGTCTGTCCTAATCGACCCCCGGAGTGCATACCCTTTCTTGGTGTACGATGCTGGATCGAAGGATTCCTGTCGGATTGTCTGGACATGGTCTTTCATCTCATTAATGGTCATCCTGAGCGTCGATTTTGAATAATTTCTCAGTTTTCTCCTATGGTATACCGAATAGCTTCCAATGTCTGTCAGCAGTAGGTTAATGAGGTATCCTGGCTCAGTCCTCCCAAGCCAGAGTTCGATATCCGGGAGGGAGATCTCGGAGGTGTATTCGACGGACGGGAAATCAGAGTGGGCACACAATTGCAGTTTCCTCTTTAAGATATCATCCTTCCAAAAAAGTCGTGTAAGATCAAGCTCGGAGAGAGTAATAAACTTGACCTGAAAAGAGGAAATCGGCACTAAACATCGACGACTTCCTGCGACCCTGTTCAGTGTAATGAAGTTCTCAATTGGTGACTTCATGGGATCTATCCGATCTACAGCGTCAAGGGGCAGGTGCAACAGCAAGAGTCGTAGAAAGAGCTGTCGTTTATTAGAGGGTGGTGAGAGGTATTTATATACTGCTGCACCTTCCCATTTAAAAAAAAATCTAATTACTACGGCTCTGGGGAGGGTTCTTTGGTTGTTGGTTAGGTGGGGGTGCGTGAGAAGTATGGTCCGCTTCTCTCACGAAGAGTTCCCTGAACAAGGAGGTGTTGGCCATGAATGCCTCCACGTGTTTGTCCAAAAGTTCGCGTTGCTGATCCTTGCATGTCGTCGAGCGGTCTTTGCGAACTCTTTTTGTATCCACCTGTTCCGGAAAATACATCAGCGCAAGGTCGTTATACTCTGCTCTCCTTTTTTTGCTTTGCTGCATTTCTCGAGAGAACACCCCAGCCTTGTCCAAGTCAGTGTCGCAAGTCTTTTCGAACCTCATAGCCATGGCTCTTGAGAATGTTAACTCATCCTCGATGGCGAGCATCAACCTTTCGAAAGACAACGGTTGGCGCGTTTGTCGTGTGTCCCTCAAGTAATTCCATTGTCTCTCCTCTGCCGACAGTGCCGAGTCGCCTTGCCCCAGTCGTTGGTGCTGTTGTTGTGGGGTCGGCTGCTGTGGCCTGGTCTGTGCCTGCGCTGGCACTGAGGAGGGTGGTTTGGTCGTCCTTGAGGGTGGAAGGGGGGGCGTCATTGGGGCAGGGGAGGGGGAGTCGTTGGGGGCGAGGGGGGCAGGTGTCTTTGGGACGGGGGGCAGGTGTCTTTTGGACGGGGGGTAGTGTGGTGTAGTAAATACGACTGGGCGATCTTCTGGCCCCTGGGCCTGGGGGTATAAATGGTGTCCCTCGACACCAGACAATAAAAAGAGTTTTGGTTTTCTTCCTTTTTATTTTCCCCGATCCGTTTGTGAATACTTACCGTCTGGAGCAGGTCCACTCGTCCGCCCGCCCCCCGGGTGCGATCCTGTAGCTAGATATTGTTCATTTGCGAGTCTTTTCTCTTGCCTTGTTCTCTCTCTATAGAACGGTGATACGCGTCGTGATCATTATGTTTCCCTCTTCTATGCTGGCAATCCCCTTTCCCAATAGGTTTCACACACCTGCCTGCCAAGTAGTGCGAGCTCTTTCCCCCTGTGCTGGTCCTCTACGCCGCAGTAGCTGTCTTAGGGGAGGGGGCGGCGGCCATTGTGTGTGTGTGTGTGTGTTGGTGGTGGTGAGGTTGATGAGGAGAGAAGAGAGAGAGGTTTGTCGATTTCAGCATCCATTCATAATTTGTATTATCTGGTCCTGGCATCCTGATGACATGTCGATTTCTGATTGGATGCCAGGTTCATCAAGATGATGCCAGACCTTTTTTTTTTTTTAGAAGTCCAATCCATGTTCTTCCTTGTATCTGTCGACAGTCTCCTTTGCAGTGGTCGAGGTTGCGGGCCGGTTCCCATGTTGCGTCCTCGTTGTTGTATCCTTTCCATAAGACGAGAAACTGGTGTTGTCTACGGTACAAGCGGTAGTTGAGGATTCTCTCTACCTCATATTCCTCCTCGCCGTCGATCAACTCAGGGTCTGGACGAGGCGGTGCTCGCTGTCCAAGTTCTTCGGGTGACTCGTGGTAGTGTCGGAACCTGTCCACGTGGAAAACATCATGGATCTTGTAAGTCGGCGGCAACTCAAGGCGGAAGGTAACGGGGGGAGTGCTGTTCGATGATAGTGAAAGGTCCAATAAATCGAGCAAGTAGCTTCTGAGCTCTGGTCTTCACTCCTCTGTCCTTGGGCAAGGTGATATTTTCAGCGTTCAACATAACTCTGTCTCCTACTTTGAAATCATGATCTCTCCGTCTCTGATCTGCGTTCCACACCTGTCTTTCCTGGGCGAGGCGAATGTTCTCCTGGGTCTCCCTGAGTACAAGGTGTTGTTCTTTGACAAAGTCCTCCACGCTAGGTACTGATGACGCGGGGGGTTGTAGGAGGGAAGCGGAATACGGGGATGGAAGCCATAGTTCATGAAGAATGGAGAGAAGCCGGTCGTAGGGTTAACGGAGTTGTTGTAGGCGAACTCCACGGATGGTAACAAGATATCCCAGTTTGTCTGTCTTTCGTCTGCATAGGCCCGTAACATAACGGATAATGTCTGGATGGCACGCTCTGTCTGTCCATCCGTCTGTGGGTGGAATGCAGTAGACAGTGCCAGCTTGACATCCATGAGGCGATGGAGTTCCTGCCAAAACTTGCTGGTAAATTTGCTGTCTCGATCAGATATAATTTTTTGAGGCATGCCATGGAGTCGGAAGACATTCTCAAAAAATATACGTGCGGTGTCGGCGGCCGTATCTGTTGTTTTTGAGGGTGCAAAATGGACTTGTTTGGAGAGCTTGTCCACAAACACGGCAATGGCATCGAATCCTCGCTCTGTCTTTGGTAGTTGAACAGCAAAATCCATAGTCACTGTCTCCCATCGTTGCCCCGGGGTCTCGTGTGTTTGTAATAACCCAGCCGGGCGCTGTCGACTGGGTTTGGTGCGCTGGCAACTCTCGCATGACTCGATATACCGTCTGGTATCCTTTGCAATCCTTGGCCAGTAGAACGATCGACGGAGGGCATCATAGGTCTTGTCAAAACCGAGGTGACCGGCTATTGCAGAGTCATGAGCATCATGCAGAAGGTCAAGACGGATGTCAGCCTTAGAGGGGATACAAATCAGATGTGCACCTTTATGCTCAACACAAAGTAGCTCCTTAAACAGTGAATATCTTTTTGGGCAACTTCCCTGGAGGCAGCTTGCATAGATTGGGGACAGACGGGGGTCTTCTGCATACCCATCTATCAGGCGCTGCCTCAAACCTGGTTCAAGCGATATTTCGAGATTGTTCACTGCCACTGGCTCGTCTTTTTGGTAGTCTGGTCGGCGAGAGAGGGCGTCTGCAACAACATTTTCTTTTCCAGGTTTGTATTTTAGATCGAAATCATATTCTTGTAATAGTTGCATCCATCTGGCCTGTCGTCTAGTGAGCTTTGGTTGAGTTGGGAAATTCCGAAGCGTTTCATGGTCCGTGTAGACAGTGAACTTGGTCCCGTCCAAGTAGTACCTCCAAGTTCTAAGGGCGTGGACGATGGCGAGGAGCTCCTGTTCGTGCGTAGCGTAGTTGCGTTCTGCGCTATTCATTTTCCTCGAGGTGAAAGCGACTGGGCGTGTGTCATGGACAAATACAGGACTCTCCTTTAGAGACAGGAAGGTAAGGGCAAGGAAAGATATTTATTGCAGACTGACGGAAATAGGATGCGCCTATTGCGCCCTTTTATACTAGATTTTTGTTCTTGTTCGAAAATAATAAACTTCATCCTTTCCGAGTGCTCGCGCACTTCGGAAAGTATAACACAACCTTTTTTCCTCCATCTGCCGATGGAGGATACTTGCCCGCGATCCTATAGTAAGAGGAGAGTTAATAGGACATGACATCCCCCCTCACCGCAACAAGCAAATCGAGGCTGTCGTGACCCTCATGAGGCAATGCATTCAGGCGTAGGCGCATTGTCTCATTTTCTGAAGATAACGACTTGGCCCAATGAAAAATAGCAAACAGAGCATGTGTATTTCCTCATTTCTTTTTCCTTTTTGTCGATAAACCCGGACGAATGTATTCTCACTCCTCGAGTGTTGCGTGTTATTTGTCCAAAAAAAAAAAAAAAAAAAAAAAAAAGGAGAGAGAGGGATATGAGAGAGTAGGATATGAGAGTAGGATATGAGAGAGTAGGATTTGAGAGAGTAGGATTTGAGAGAGAGAGTAGGATATGAGAGAGAGAGGGATTTGGGGCAGTAGGTTTTGGGGCAGTAGGTTTTGGGGCAGTATGCATGTGAGTATGGAACATCAAGCACGGGCCTCTCCTCAGGAGAAGGCCTGAGCGGACCAAATTGGCAACGGTTTTACGCCTCATTTGGTACTTTGAAAAGGTTGTGCCAGTGTAAGTATTAGCAGCGCCTGTCTTTTTTTTTTTTTTTTCAAAAGAGTCCTTTTTTCGAAAGAGTCCTTTTTTTTCAGAAGAGTCCTTTTTTTCAAAATAGTCCTTTCCCCCCCCCCCAAAAATAGTCCTTTTTCCCACATCCACGAGCATTTGGGCTGTTGAAAATAACAAAAATCTCCTTTTTCTTTGTTTGCACTTCTCCCCTCTCACATTCACCCAACTAGCCTACAAAGCCATTAAAAAACATGACAGTCAAACAAGCTTGGAAGACTATTGCAAAAGCTGGTATCCTACGGTCTGCAGTAGATCCGAAAGAGCTTCCTTCTGTCCACGTCGACCTCTTTGCACTCTATTTATCCTATCTCCTTGCCATTCTTTTTTGGTTCCAGAAGAAATTGCTGCGCCTGGCTTCCAGGGGCAAGGAGCCAGACGAAGAGCCCGACTGGATCGCCAAAGCAATAAGCAAGAAACTCAAACTCAGCTTTTCCAATGACGCGATTATCCACATCGACGGACTCCCTATCGCTGAAAAGGTCGTCGCCAGGAAACATCGATCGCAAAATGAAGTGGATAGTCGTGAGCAATGTTCCAGCTCTCTGTCCGCATTCAACGCAGCAATTCAACCAAACCAGGAGTATCCTGATGGTGGGGATCGCTCAGCACGCAACTTGCGCCGACGCCTACTCCGGGCATTTGTGAACATGATGGCTTCCTGGAAGTGTTCAATACGGATCGATATGGGCATGCGGGTCAAGGTTGCCAATGACCTCGTGGCTCTTGGCCACCGCGCTCATGTTTGCTCTGGCGAGACCGATAACTGCATTAGGCGCGAAGCATTGGGGTCTAGACAACGGATCTATGTAGCGACAGTCGATAGCGATATGCTCTTTACCCCAACATTCATTTGATCAGTCAAGACCGCGCTATCAAGTCCACATTCTGGCTGTACACGATCAACGACGAGGCTCCTGGGACAACTGAGGGTTCCGGACTTTGTGGTATGGCAAGCAGTGGCGATCACCTCGGGGAACGACTATTGCGAAAATGTCAAGGGGGTATGGCATCAACAAGAACCAGAAAATTCTTGTTGGACTATGGGATCGATTGCCTGCAGGTCAAAGGACGGTGCAAGCGCTGTTAGCAGGGTATGCCAAAGCTCTTGAAGTGGATCCAAGCCAGTTTGACGATGCGACCAAAATTTTCATCCACGCAGAGGAGACACCACTAGTGCCTCCCTCGACGCCCCCTCAGAGATACTTTGCCTATCGGACCAGTTGTTGAGTGCAGCCAAGAAATTCCCCGGGGAGCTTCGCAAGCTCAACACTAGGATTAAAAAAAGAAAGCAGTGGCGCAGGGTAGGACTGAATCTTCTCCAAAGCCTGCAGCCAGTTGATGACAGGGGACATTATTTTAATGATCAACTTTTTTTTTTTTTTTTTTTTTTTCAAACTTGTATAGGCATAGTGGCAGCGCAAGCGTTGTCAAGACCTTCGTTCTCGTTTCGGCGTGCTGATGAACAGCGGAATGAAAACGCCATGCGAATCCAGGCCGAGAGCGGTGCTACAAGACATATGACCAAGGAACGAAATGTCCCGACTCTCAAAATCACCCAGCCTCGTGGTATGGGAATGATTGACAACTTTCCGAGAAAGGAAGAAGAGGAAGAAGAGATCTCTGAGCCAGCTGTTGGTCAAGGCGAGACTGACAATTGGCGCACAGCTCGTTCGGGAGTCGAGACCAGTACATCTAAAAATCCACAACGGGAGTGTTCTGTGAGCAAGCAGCCAGTTCACGATAAGCGGCTCCTCAAAAGGCAAGTTTCAATATAGGTTGCAGCTTGGGTTAAGGAAAAAAAAAAAAAAAAAAAAAAAAAAAAAAAGGGCAAGGATTAACCCATCTTTCTCACTAGGGCTGTAAAGCGAGAAGCGCCAACCCGATGAGAATGACAGAAACGAACAAGATGCGAATTCTCTGACAACGATCGAAGCAAGTGAGGCAAGGACCCCACTGGAGCCTTTAACAAAACGACGACGCGGAAAGCTGAAGAGGGCAAAGGCTACAAGACTTGCTGTTCAAACGGCCCTGGGAGCAGAAAGCAAGTCGGAAGCAGGAGCATCTAATAGAGTATCGCCCGGTAACCTGATTGACCAAGTATTAAACTCAACATCTGACTGTATCACCCAGAAGCGCGATCCAATCCAGTGGCGAGTAGAATCAGTTCTCAAAGAACGGCTTCCTTCTATATCAGAAACAGAACGCAGAGCAGCCGCACAGTACATTGGTGACACACTGCTAGCGATAGCAAAGTGCAACTCAGAGGCCACTAAACTTGCACTCTATGTCATCCAATGGTTCATTGCCAGGACAGTCGCAAACATGTATTCTGCAGGGGACAATCAAGTAGAGGATCGAAAAAAGGTTACAGACGGTAGACACAGAGGATTTTTGTCGACAACTTATAATTTACCTCTACTGCGGTGACAAGACAAAGCGAGGGACACCAGGCATGAACCTCGCCAAGGAAGTGGTCAGCGACTTTGCCGAGAGAGCGGGACTGATTTTGATCAGCAGCGACAACAATTTCAGTCGCACCTTCAGGGGCCAAGTACCCCACTGCTTCTTTGAAGGGTCGGGGCAGAGTCTTCACAAATTATTGCGCAAGACATTTGTCGAGTTTGTCCCAGAGTTGATCAGCAGAGTAAGTAGCATGAACCTTTCCATGTTGAGAGTTTGAATTGTCCAGCATTTCAACATATCCTAACCATGATAACTTTTTATAGGTACGCCAAAGAAACCCGACATGGGCCCAATCGACAGAGGGTGCAGCGTTGTTGGCAGCAGTGGAGGAAAGTGGAGTGTCGAAAGCGTACAGCCAGGCCGAGGTCTTCACGATTCTCAACCTCCAACTACCAGCTCTGGAGCGGATGAAATTGGCCCCTGCTGTTCGAGACACGACAGCCTTCCTTACAGTCCCCGAGCAGTATCTTGTCCGCGCAATCTTTCGACAGGACCGTGTCAACGAAGCAAAACAAAGGATAATCAAAGAACTGCTGGGAGTCTCCACTCAGGCTGAGGCGGCAAAGAGGGCTTCAGATCATCCAGGCGAGATCTGCTACAGGCTCTTTGTCGGAGGAAGACAAAAGACCAACTATGACAGAACAACCTGTGTTGGGAGACCATCGACATCCCAGCTTCCGGGACTGTTTGACTCTTTTGGCTTGGCGGTTGCTACAGCGGAAGAGGAGCTTGAAGAGGCAGCCAAACAATTGCCTGGGCGAGGGAAGAGCAATACTGAACAACCTGAGGGGACTGCGGCCAAGAGGAGCTATGGAGAGCTGAAGAGTCGGTTTGTCGGAAAGGCAAAAGAATGGATCACTGCACTGAAGGCAGCGAAAATGTCATCAGATGGGCAATCTAGATGTAAAATCAGCCAATACCGAACACCCGCAGCTACACCCACACCACCACAAACATTGTTTGCGTGGAACAATCGTAACAGACGGATATCAGCTCCGGTTACTTGCCTATCGCGCACTGGATCCCAAGACCAAAAAGGTTCAGAGTCCTAAAGGCGATGCAGAGGCGACAGGCAGTACTACCCCATGTCCAAAAGCCAGCAAATCTCTTGCACACCCCCTCAACGGTGGTCGGAATTCTATCCCGTATGTCACCGAGCTCTTCAAAAATAAGGAGACAGTTGACAGGCTTGTCGGGAAAAGCTGTGTGGTGATTGGGGTTGACCCTGGGATTGCCGAGCTCATCACAGCGGTGATAGTTGATAGCGCCCGACCCGACCGGGCTTCAAATCACCACTTGTCCAGGGGAACGTACAACAGGCACACAAAGTGGATCAGGCACCTGATGCAGCTTGCCAAGGAGACGGATGATATCAATACAGCAGAGCAAGCGATTGTTCCAGTAACCGTTGAGGACCCTGGCAAGGTTCCAGAAGAGTCACGACTGCGACAACTCTCCAAGAACAGTGAGGAGCATGTCCGGTCGAAACTTGGTGCTGATGGGTTGCTTGGAGCATTCTACGGATCCATGTCCTACAAGATCCTCAAGTACCAAAAGCAGCAAAGACATCGATCAGAGATAGACCAGCGCCTTTCACATATTCTGCAGACGGCTGTTAGCATCGCCAATCTGGAGACAGCAGAGGAGATGCAAGAACCCCTGCCAAAGCCCAGTCTGCCATCCAAGCGACAGGTCATTCTTGCCATTGGAGACGGAGTGTTTAAGCCATTTAATGGTGGAACGAGTGGAACGTATCTCGTGCTGGAGAGACTGTGCCAGATGGTAAAAGTAAAGGCGTAGGACAAAGGATCTTTTTTCAAGACTATGATTTTAATATGATACTGCTGCCTAATAGGCACTAGGGATGGGTATTTTTGTGTGTCTGGTTGACGAGTACAACACATCGCAGCGATGTTGTCTCTGTGGCGACAGCACGGAGGAGAACAAGAGATCGATAATTTGCAAGGCAGAGTGTCATAACGTCAAGTCCAGTAGAGCCAGTGCAGCGGGAGCCAACACAGAAGCCAAGCATGAGTCAGCACGCAACCGCGACGTGAATGGTGGGCAAAACATGGCAATGGCGGTTCACCACTGGCTGTCGAAGATGGAGTGGCCATGGTTCTTGCGCCGAAGTCAATAGGAACAATGGGAAGCCAAAGTCGAGTGTGGAACTCGACATTATTTATCCTGTTTCAGTAAGTATTTCTTGTTTGAAACAAACATACCCTGTATTTTGTGCTCGCTCAATGGAATCTAACCACTCATTATTATTTTTTTAAATCGGCAAATTTGCCTACCAAACCTTACGGTTTAAGGGATAACTGACCATAGACAATGCCCTTGTGGCCTGTACATTTCATCAGGATGAAGATAGCGTCAGGATGCGTCCCGCATTGAATGCAATTCGGAAAGCCGACTCCGAGACTGAGCTCCAAGAAGCATGGAGGAAGTTTCAAGTGGCATTCCCACGCGCCAAGAAGCTGATCGCCTACATTAAGACATGGATGCAACCAAACAGAATAACGAAATGGGCCCTCTTCCACAGAGAGGTGAGAGACAACCCTTCACTGACACCTGCTTTTTTGTAAGTTGCTTGCAACTAACTTTAATGGCTGTCTGCAATTTTAGAACAACCAGCATATCAACACAAATAACTTAGTTGAAAGCTGGCACAAAACCTTCTTCAAGAGGCAGTACTTGGGATTTGCGAGGGACTTACGCCCAGATGACCTGGTGTTTTTACTTCAAGGATCTGTCGACATTGACTTTAGAACCTCGTACTATAAGATTAGCCGCGGGTTACAACCCATTACACTTTCCGAGTCGGCCGCAGAAAGGAAAGAAAAAGCGATGGTGATACCATTTATTGATGCGAAAGACATGGTTACCGAAGTTTTTCAAGAAAAAAGGGTATGTCGTGTTTGAAAAAATGATATTACTTGTGTTTGTATGGTTTCTGTTTTAACTAATTTGCTCTCCACAGTTTGTGGTTCGCTCATTCTCTGATTCTGGCGAATCGCATCATGTCAGTGCGAAGTCAAATTTTTCATGTATATTTTCTTGCACTTGCAACGACTACGTTCGTCACAAGGAGCCCTGTAAGCACATGTACCTTGTGTCAAGACTGTACCACGAAGTAGAGGTCAGCTATGAAGGTGAACCAGCAGGGACCCTCTCGGCAGGAACGGACAATGGCGACAACACACTCGACTCATCTTTGGATTTGGAGAAGATGCTCTCTCCACAACTACTTCTTTTGCTCCAGAAGCAGAGGGCTGAGAAGATGGAAGCCTCAAGAATAGCCAGAGAGGCAGAGAACGCAAGAGTATTTGAAGAATCCGAAGCACAGCTGATGAGACTCTTAGAAAAGATTCATCAAGCCCTGCTGGCAAAAAAAAGAAGAAAGTGCACTCTGCAGTACCTCCAAGAGACAATAGCTGTACTCCACAACACATATCTTCAGGTCAAAGGCCTCAATGAGAGTGGTGCTGGTCGAAGATGCCAGTGAATAAAGACGTGTCAAATGAGTTTAGCCCTTGTGTCAATTGACCGCGAATAGAGGCCTTAGAATTGAAAGAACTTTATTGCGCCACTAGAAACAGAAGGAATTATCGCGCCCATTGTCCCCCACCCGGCGTCCTAAATCACGTCACCGAAAAAATTTTAGGTTGCGAGCATAACGTAGGGTGATCGCGTTTTGTGCTAGGCCACTGCGTTGCCAACTTGCTTTTTTTTTTTTTTTGCAAAAGTAGGATTGAAGTGAGGCATGCAAAGGAATCTCGTTCCTGAGGAGAACTACCCAAGGTCGAACCTGACGACAACCTCTGCTCCTCCTTAGTAGCTTTCTTTGCATTCCACAAATGCTTCCTTAACATGGTATCACCACAAAAGGACTCAATGTTTTCTCTGCCTGTTGTATTCTCCTCACGTAATCTGCGATATTTGCTTCTGGTCCGCGGTAGTGTGGGAATCCCGTTATAATCTGGCTGATCGACTCGGCATCTTTAATCTATCGAGCTCTTCTCTGCTCCATCCAATGTCTGAGCCTACTAAATTTCGTAGACTTCTCATTCTGGGGCCTAGTAACTCTTGATTGTGGCAGATAGGGTCTCAGAAAAACATAGTATCGCACCATGTCTTTTAAGTAGTCATCCCCTTATTGGACGATCCATCATTTGATTGTATTTGACTAGGGCAAGGCTCCAAATTATTTTGAACCTCTGGAATTGATACTACACCGCTTAGAGTATCCACTTGATTACACCTCCCCAAGCTCTTTTAATTTTTTATTCGGAACCTGTGGGGGCGCATATTGAAGAGTACAAATATAAGAGCGTCTAAGATGAGTAAAGATATGTACCGACACTGTTCATCCTTGAGCTTCTCAACTAAGCAGACGATAAAATGCTGGTATTTCACATATGCTTGGTTTGTATGAGACTGCTGAGCAGCAATGGTGGTCTGCTCAATGGTTATCCTTGTGCTAATGTTGAACGTATGGTCAGACGAAAATCTGCAAGTATCCTTTGGTGAGCGACTTGATGGTTCTGTCGAAGGTTTGACGAGTCAATGAGCCTTTTTTTTTTAAAAAAAAAAAAAAAAAAAAAAAAAATACTGCCAACAGTTAGTGAAATCGATACATGTACTACATTTTCTCTCTTGTTCCACATGGTGGTCTTGAGGCCTCATCATCACACCTGTCATATATTCCCGCTCCGCTGCTGCTACTCTCCCGTACTCTTCGTGCACAGAGTCACTAGGTGTGCAAGTCTTTCGATCGTGCTCTGGATCTCTAGAATACCTTCAATGCCAAGCACGGGTTCCGGAGCAGTTGATGCGCAGTATCGCCACTGTATCTCCGCTGTATTGATCCCTTCTATCGTTTGAGTCGTCTTCTAGACTTGCTCTTTGTCCGTGAATCTCTTCAATGCTTCGCTCGCACCCTCGCTCTCAGATCTTCGAGTCGCCTTTATCTCTTCTTGGCTGCGTATCGTGCCCCTGATGCCTCATTGATCCGAGGCGCTGTAACCTGGAACGACCTCATTATCTTGCGGCCCGTGAGAGCGGTATCCTCTTCCTTTGGTACAGCTGCCGCTGGGACAGTTGAATGACCTTGCTCTGGTCTGGAGGCGGTGGGTCGGGAAGCAGCTGTCCTGCGTCCTCAACTCGGGTTTTAATCGACGTCTCAAGTCGAGCCGACCTCCAGGCTCGACTCGAAAAGGCACGATAACTTTGATTAATTTTGAGAAGCACTACATCTCAGTCGCCTTAAAATGTCAAGACCAATTCACAAGTTGAGAATAAGAAACGTTGCAATAGTGTCGCCTTGGAGGAATGCCTTGATCTCTGACGATTGAAAAGGCAGGAAAACTCCTTTAGCTGTCGCTCGGTCAGCACCAAGCATGTCCCAATACCGTTGTATGGTATAAAAATCCTGACTCAAATCCTGACCCTCCGCGACGATTGAAAAGCTGTACTCAATATTCAAGCGTGGTGCCTCAAGGTTCAACGTGATTCTTTGTTGCCCTGTTCTCCGCCCTATGCCAGTCAAAACGAAGCCATCATGGTATAATCTCAGGTGTCTACGTCGCCTCCAATTCCTCTTGGGCATGTTGAGCTCTCTCTCATATAGTGACACAGCTGACTCCTTGCCATTAAATGAGAACTTCTCAACGAGGATAAGATATGTTCCCTTCGTTTCCCGTTATCCTCCATTATGTCATTAACCCATGAAGCATGCTCCGTGTTCAGTCCAGGGACCCTGAAGCGCGAAAAGTTAAGAGTTGTTTGCTTATAGTCAGAACTAACATATAACTGGTATGGCGTAAGAACTTCAGCGCATAGTCTCAACCATTGCGGCAGTATGCAGCATAGGCGGCGGTCAAAGCTACGGTGACGTATCGAGCTGTGGGTGAGCGAGAGGAGAAAGACGAATGCCCTTGGAGGTTCGTCTTTCTCTCACTCGCTCGCTCATTCTCTCGAACATCATTTCATTCTTCTCCCTCAGTCTTCAGCATTCACTCTCCTCATTCACAGTGCCTGAATGCCACTGACGCGCTCGAGCTGCTTCTATGTGAGCTCTCTCTTCTTCCTGGTGGCGGTCACAGGTAATGTCCCATCCAGCCCTCTCTGTTCTTTTCTTTTCTTTTTTTTGTGCGCTCGGACATTTTGAGGCTAGGACTAACAATGCCATATTTCTATCGTTTCGTTCCCTTTCCCTTCTCTATACACCATAGGAATATGTATCTTTGCCTCAGCCTATGATGTGATCTTTCAGATCCTTCACCCTGCGAACCAAGGTGATACCCCCAACTACAAGAACCTGGCTGTCTTTGGCGGAAGTTATGTTCTTTTGGTATGGCATTCCTTTTTTTTTTTTTTTTTTTCTTCTCCTTTCTTTTTCAGCCCAATACCTCAGCTCTGTTACACCGAATTTGTCCTCTTTCTTTCTTTCTTTCTTTCTTTCTAACTGAACACTGCACCCATTCTCTCAACAACAACAACAACAACAACAACAACATAAAAAAAAATAGGGCCTCTTAGCAACAATCTTTGGATTCTCGCGCTATGTCACTGTCAAGTTGGCGAAACAGGCGATCCCAAAGACATATATGCCTATCACTGAGGAGGACTTGCCAAAGGTACAAAGAGGATATCTCCATCTTTTTACCTTCAACACATGGAGCGCAGCATTACAGGTTTCCCAACGACCAGTCGAAAGAAAGAAGGAGGGCAGGAGAGGGAGACGTTTGATTCAGGATTGGGAGCAGACGGGATCCCAGATTGAAATGGAGTAATCAGTCCCCAAGGTTCAGGAACGGATATCGTATCAGGATTAACTCAGCTTGAAGAATGATCCATGACCTCATTGCTTCGATGGACGGAGACTCCTTTTCTTTCGTCCTCAATGATATTTACTCTGGATTCTGTTTATTCCTTCTCTGCCTCTTTCAGAAAGTATACGAGTTTGTTCAGTCCGAGCTGGATCGGGTAGCACTTTTGACCAAGAAAGCGACCCCGACACTAGAAGACAGTGCTCAACCAGGATGGGGCAAACCAGGTAAATAAGAAGCTACCGAGGACTAACTGAGAGATTGAGAGAGAAAAGATTGTGTGTGTGCGTGTGTGTGCATGTATTGTCCGTAATCATTATGAAGCATCGGTCCAGGATCTAAAAAGGGGTTCTAATACTCTTGGTACTTTATCTTTCGGTTGCTATAGGATCATTACTGCATGGTACTCATTTCAAGACCTTCATGGCCAGTACCCCTCGGTTTATCGGTATGATGTGAATGCCAATACACAGTTGTGAAGGATTTCAAGGAACAAACCCCCTAACCCCCTTCACTTTTATTCTCCCCACTATATTGTCGTATTAATTGTCATGTCTATTAGAGCGGGCTGCCATGGCACATTCTCCGGATTTGGCCCGCCCACCTTTCATGTCCATTTCTGCTTATATCCACATGCTAATCGATCAGGGACTGATCACAGCGGACATTGGACTTGAGTACATTGCAGGGTATGAACTCGCTCGATTCGGTCCGCTCACCAAGAACGACACTGTTGGTGGCAACAACATGACAATGAATGGTAGTGGACGACCTGGAGGACATGCTATGAGCCCCACGACTATGACAGGCCATTCTCAATTCCAACCTTCGATATCGGGTCAACATTCGGTTCAGCCTAGTCAATATCGGTATGGGTACCATCCTCCAACACAACCATCATACCATCAACATCGCAATTCACAATACTCGTCGAGTCGGCATACACGACAAGAGACCTCGACGCTTTCGATTGGAGGTGTGAGCAGTATGCTACGGACGACAGTGCACAGCTATGCAAATGGAGGAGCAGGACTCTCTGGCATAGGAAGTATTGTTCCTGGAGGGGCGATCCACAATATTGGAGGAGGAATTGTAGGGATAGGAGGAGGTTATGCGGGAGTGAGTGGCGATACGATCGAGGAGGAGGATTATGTGCGGTTTATGAAGGCACTTAGTTGGATCCTACAGGAGCTTGGATGGAATCAAGACGATGAGGAAGCATTGAAGGAAGAGATGGATCAGCAGGAGGAAGAGAGCGGTACGCACTAAAAGGGAGAGTATGGGATGGATGGATCGCTGAGCAGGAACGAGAGAAAGAGGGAGAGAGAGAGGAGGGAGGGAGAGAGAAAAGGACACACCCATCCGACCCCTACCACCCAGCCACACACCCCCACACAGGAGGCGGAGGATTACATTTGTGAATAGAGAGGGTGAGAGGAAGACTAAGGCAAACAAACCCTTTTTTTTTTTTTTTTTTGCTCTCTCTCTCTCTCTCTCTCTCTTTTCTTATATTATCAAAGGCTGCATGGTACATGGCGTGCTTTCTCTTTGGGCAGATCATAATTACCTATCGGCTTAAATTGTTGTGCCTCATTTCTTGCCTCGTGGCAAACCATCGATCCGCGATTGTCAACAAAGCCAGAGCCAGAGCCAGAGCCAGAGCAATGTCATAAAAAAAAAAAAAAAAAAGAGGGGGGAGAGACCTTATGAGCGCATGCACACTCATAACCACGATGTAGACTTTATTACGACAACGTGCACAAACAACTCGAATCAACGTATTTCCGCGAGACAAGAGGGAAAAAAAAAAAAAAAAAAAAAAATCTGTTGTTGAACACAAAAAAAGAGAAAATGAGCGAGGGGGGATGATGATGAGGAGGAGGATGGATAGATCACTAATAGCCCTCTTCTAGAGAGGAAGAAAAAAAAATTCAATATACCCCAAGTAGATAGTATTTATTTCTCTCTGTCTCTTCTCTCTCTGTCTCTTCTCTCTCTCTCTCTCTCTCTCTCTCTCCCACGCGCAAATCAGATTCCGTCAAAGAACTTTTCTCTCAATTCCCCTCTCTCTCTCTCTCTCTCTCTCTCTCTCTCTCTGAGTCGTCCTTATATTGAATGAGCACTTTGGAAATGACATTTGTATGACTGTCAAAAAAATGACAAGTGAAGATTAAATTTAATACACACACATACCCTAGGCTTTAGATATATGAAGAAGACAATTGGTTGGTTGGATTGGAGGGGGAATGAAGAAGAAGAGGAGGAGGGTGATGGGTTTATTAGATTAGATAGATATATATATGCAATATGGAAAGAGGAAGGGTCCCCAGGCTGTTTTTTTTTTTCTTTTCTTTTCTTTTCTTTTCTTTTCTTTTTTTTTCCACTTCTTGCATTATGCAAAGAAGACAGAAGAGAGGACCAGGGACGAAAAAAAAGAAGAAGAAGGAAAAAAAAAAAAAAAAGAGGGGGAAAGAGAAATGGGTATGATGAAAACCGGAGTACACGACAGAAAGAAAGAAAAAGAGAGAGATATGTACGCAGCAGGTCATGAGAGAGTCGGATGGTCGTGAGCATGAGAATCATGATGAAAGGTTCAGGATCGTCGTGAAGGGAGAAGAGTGACTTGTTGTACAGGGGCGTTAAAGGGGAAAAAAAAAGAAAATAGCGAGCAGAACGTGGACAAAAAAAAAAAAAAAAAAAAGAAAGAAAGAAAGAGGCTAGCCGTAGGAAGAAAAGAAGGGGGGGACTATACAAAAAAAACGAGTGAGAGAGAGATATGTATAAAGAGCAGGTCAAGGCTGTGTAGACCGGGTTTCGTTGATCAGGAGAGGGTTGGAGAGAATGAGAGCGAGAGACCCTCATTTTTTTCTCCTCGGAAGCACCTTTTTTTTTCGGGTTCTTTTTCTTTTTCTTTTTTTTGTTTCGCGTGTCGTTGTTCATTAAAAAGAAAGAAATTGTCGTTGCGGATGTCGAATTGGTGTGCCGTGAAGTGAGCGAGTCGGAAGAAAAGAAAAAAAAAATAAGGTTGATTAACATGAGGAGAGGTGCTGTTCATGAGGAGTGAGGGGCGTTGCCTGATAATCGTGTCGTTTCCCAAGTCTTGGAGTTAAAGGCGTGAATGTGGTGAGGATAAAATAAAACTGCTCTTCTTTTTTTTTGTTGTTGTTGTTGTTGTTATTGTTGTTTAGCACATGGCACGGCTTGCAGACAGTTGCTTCCTGGAGTACTGGGCCTCAACGGACACGTGGCTGTGACCATAGGTCGATGAAACCGAAGAAGCTGACGATGACGATGACGAAGGAGGGGGTGGAGGCATCGATCGGTGTCGCGATTGGTAGAGCGAGCTCATCCAAGAGGGCTTGCGAGTCTGGTGCTGGTGCTGGTGCTGGGTCGGGTATTGATGATACTGGAATTGGTGCTGCGACTGGCCATGGTGATAATGAGATGGGGCTTGATGGTGGTGATGGTGAATTGGGCCAGACACATGCGACAAGGGATGGTACGCGACTACGGCCTCATCCTCAGGTGAGAGTGAGACTTGAGTCATTTCCTCATCATCCTTCATCAACCGACCTGGGTGCTGAACGCAGGAAGGGATCGTCGACGAGGGATACCCAGAATCAATAATCTCACCATCGGGGGATGGATAATGGTAGCTAGCCAGTCCGGCTCCTCCCCGGACAGGACCCTTGTATACAGGCATGGCCTCACCCTCCTCAAGACATGGCTGGTTAGGCAGGGATGGACGCCGGCGAGCAAGCGAGTCCATCATTTCCATGGATGATCGCGATCCAAGAGTTGGATAATGCTGCTGTTGCTGCTGTTGAGCCAACATTTGCTGCTGAGAGTGTTGCTGCAATTGAGCCAAGGTCTTGAGGTTGGTCGAGGACCGACGGCGGCTGTTCATTACCGTGTTGGGCTGTGTGAGTGGCAAGATATGGGTTGAGGACGAGAGATGATAGCTGTTTCTGGGAGAAGGTGTCCTGAGCGAGATTAGAGATGGGGTCGTGTTGATCGAAGTCATGGACGAGTTCGAGCTCGATTTCCGGAGCACCTTAGCAGCCGTCGTTGAGGCCACACCAGTTGTTGCGACATTGGAGGCAGAGGCATAGCGACTAGGAAGAGACAACTCAATGGGCAACGTGGCGGCTGACTGCTGTTGCAACTGCATAAACTCGTGAAGGCTGGATGCAAGGTCCGCCTCAGTGATACGAAGGTCAAAATCCTAGAAATAAAAACCACCACCAACATCATTGTGCATTGGTTAGTTGTCGAATAAAAAGCAAAAGAGAGCCGGTATATGCCTTTTTGTCCAGGAGGCGTCTCGTGGAACACGGCATATAGAAGAAAGGGAGACAGCGCAGACAGACAAGCTGCAAAGCCAAAGCAGAGCGAGAGAGAGAGACCCCAACAAACAGTTCTGGGAATAGAACTGACATGTCTCTCTCTAACTCAGCTACTTCGACATAAACAAACCGATCGTTGCGAACGAACAGTGAAGAATGCATAGCTTTTGGTCTGCCCTGTGTCCCCACCCCTTGTAAGAAGCAGGGGAGCGAAGGAGGCGTGTTGCGCGAGTAACGCTGCGGAAATGAAAGGATGCAAAAAAGCAAGAGAAATGACTTACAAGGAGTCCGAGGAGCTGCTTCTCCATCAGATTGACCTCACCAACCGAAAAGACGGTGGAGTGAGCAGACCAGTGCTTGTTCTTGGGCGACTGGTCGTTGAGGTACTTTGCTGCAACGATCAGGCTTGCCAAGAAGACGCGGTGGCAGGTACAGTGCATACCTATGTGAGAGTTGCGGAAGGACCAAATTGGGTTAGGAGATCAAGTTTTTGACAATACTAGGCGAGCTTCCCAACCGTCGATCTCTCCCCCATCCATTTCACTTTGTCCTAACAAGGGTTACTGAGCTTTTACACTGACAGACTATTAAAACCAAAAGTATCAAAACTGTAAAGGACTATCTGTGGGCTCGGCTCCAAGAGAATTCTTGGAGCGGAGAACAAGGGGAAAGAGGGAGAAGGTATGGGGGGGGGGAGGGTGAACCAAAAGGGAGGCGAGTTGCAATGGTTGAGCGGTAGGACGGAATGAAGCACGGAAACGTGTCTCCAGGAGCCATCTGTATGTGGTATTGGACGGAAACATATGCAGGCAGCATTCCCTGCGGAATAGGGAAAAGAAAGGGGTGAAGAGGACAAAGGAGGAGAGAGGCGGGGCGGGGGCGGGGCAGGGCGGATTAGGGTGGAAGGCGACTTGCAGCAAGCAAGCAGCCCAGACGCGACTCGGGGAGGAGGAAAAGCTACTGCCTTGCATGCAGCCCATGGTGGAGGATGGTCGCACATGACGGAAGGCGACATCCGAACCAGAGGGAGAAACACATTGGACACCTTGTTTTTCTTTCTCTCTCTCTTTCTCTCTCAATGGAGCCAGTCGGCCTTGGGAGCGAAGAAGGAACCCAATGGTACCTCTCTGTCAATGCTCTCATCCGCTTGCCTTTCTCTCTCTCCGCCCAATGCACCCGTTGCTGGATGAACGTGCTTGATATGGAAACTCAGTAGCTACGCAAATGTATATGTGCTAGCAGCAAGTGTTGTGTGTTCAATTGGGAGATTGAATGCACCACCATGTAACATTACATCGCTCCCCAAGAAGAGAGTCAGAAGGCTCAACACAGTTGGGTCGGTGGTGGTGAGCTCGGTTTACTGCACAGCCCGTGTTGTCTCGTGTAGCCCAGACTGTTCACTCGTAGAGACCTGAAAGTAGAAAAGAAAGGGGGTCGGGAGAGGGGGGGTTGTTCCAAAGAGAGAAAAGAGGATGCGGGACCTTTTGTCACAGAATAGAACCTCCTTGGATCGTATCCAAGACGAGCCCATTCCTTCATAGCAGGCATATTGTTAAAGCCGTTCTCCTTTGCAGACATATCCAAAAGCCATAAACTCTCTGCAAGTATGACGAGCGACCGCTCGGTCCTTTGGTGGATGCACCATGATGATGATGCACCGCCGTGGGGCTGGTGGGGAAGGAAGAAGAGAAGGAATGACAAGGATTTGACCCGCACTAAAAGGGAGCAATGCGCGACGCGAGCACACCCAAGAGTCGCGATTTGGACGCAAGGGGCAGAAGGGGGGTAGGGGAGAAAACCAAAGGCAAAGGAAAAAAAACGAGGACGGGCCACAATCGGTGGTTGCAGCCATGCCTCGAGTCGTCCATTCCCAGGGCTCATTACAGAAAAAGGGTACAACCGTGTGTGGACTCATGCAAAAACCATGCCCTGCAAGCGGGTGGATGCACAGGGAAGAAAGAAAGAAAGAAAAAGAAAAAAAAAAAAAAATGGGGGCGAGGGGGGGGGTGGGAGGCGGACAAAAAAAAAAAAAAAAAAAAAAGAGAAAGTGGGCCAGGCACAGATCTCCTCTTGTGGTTCTCCTCCCCTCCTCCTCTCCCCCGATCATGAATTGTGTCCGCTTGGACTCACCTTTGGCGGCGACGGGCAGCTTGTACTTTAGACGCTCGAGATAGACGAGCGTGGGCAAGAGCGTCGAAGGCTGGACGTTCGAGTTAGTGACAAGGATCTGGATAAAGTCTCGTAGGGGCGGGACGGCGACAAAGGGCTCTGATCCGGCATCGGCACCGGCTCCAATGCTGCTACTGCTATTGCTGTTCGAGAGCTTTGTGTGAGAAGAGGTGCGGTGGCCAGGCGTATGTGGGGGGGAGGGGAGGCGTGTGTATGGGTCGACATGGTGCGAGGGCGGTGGGCTGCACTCGATCACAGTGCTGGCATAGCTGGCAATGTGATCTGTGTCCACATTGCGAGCCGATGGTCGATGGTGTAGAGTGTGTGAGAGGAGAAAGAGAAAGAGAGAGAGAAAAAAAAGGACGGCGTAGCATTAGTCCCCCTGTGTCTGCTGTCGATATTCTAATTGCTTTGCTACTCCCACTTTGCACGACCATATTTCGCCCCCACTCCCCTCTTTCTCGCCTCCCTGACTGCATTCTGGATGTCTATGCGTTCATGCGTCGAGGCTGGTCGGCCGCACACAAGGCAAGACGCGGCCCATGTTCCATGTAGACATGATTGCAACCAGGGGGGCAGGCATATGAGTGGGTCACTCTGGAGAACACAGGCCTGGGCCAGTCATGGCGAACAACGTACCGATCATTTGTGGGGTGACTGGGCCACGGAAGAGTCGTTCTAGTGCTCGACTCGAGAATGTCTTTGGCTCTGCGAGTGAAGGCATGGCTGATATGTGTGGACGGGAGCAATAGGTGGGGGGAGGGGGAGGCTGGAAGGAAGGGAGGAAGAACGGTGGAGAGGAGGCGAGGCGCGGTGTACTCGTTGGTCGGTCAATGCAAGGCGAAGCAAGGCGAGAGAGTGAGAGTGAGAGTGAGAGGGTGATAGTGAGAAAATGTGAGAGTGAGTGAGAGAGTGAGAGAGAAAAAGGTCGACTGGGTTATATAAACAGAGAGTGAACAAGAGTGAGAGGGAGTGAGAGTGAGAGAAAGCGAAAGTGAGAGGTATTTGGTGGAGGTGTTATTAGTCGCGTTTGTGTAGAGGCAGAGAGTCTGAGCGAGAGTGCGTGTGAGAGAGGAAAGGAACAAGACGACACGGATGGAGGAGCGTGGACGAGCCAAGGAAGAGGAAGAAGAGAATAAAAAAAAATAAAAACGAGAACCAAGAGTGACAGAGAGGACGGACAAGACGTGGGGAAGGGGAGAGGGGACTTCAAAGGGTCCCTTTTTATACTCGCAGCTGCCTGTTTACTCTTGGGTAAGCCAGGCGTCGCACGGCACTTTTTTATTTTATTTTTTTGAATTGTACATTGAATTGCGCAAAAGAAGAGGTATCGTGCATTGCTGTCTGCAAGATGCATGGGGCTGCCGGGCCAAGTCGAGACGCTGAGACAGAATACTGTCGATTGCAAAGAGCCAACACACACGCAAAGGCTCGCCGACCCCCTTCTTGCCTCCGCCTCCGGTGCTCGCAGAATGGGGCAGCGGTAGCATGCATTCATTCTCCCTCTCGTCGCGGCCACATCGATTCTGTTCGCACAACAAAAAAAGACTGCGACATCGCCATTCTACAGCATATCCAGCCAACAGGTCCAATGGGTTGACTGGCCTCCAGAGGTCGAGGAGGAGGGGAGATGGAAGCCTCAGCAGATGTTCATGCCTCTGGTCGGCGCCTGTGTCGTCCGTGCCTTTCGACTGGCTACTCGGGGAGTGATAACGATGTGAGTCAAGCATCGAAGGCTATTGAGAGCGTATATGATTGAATAGAACCAAGAGGAAAGAGTAGGTAGAGGAGAGGGGGGTTTTTTTTTACCCTTTGTGTGGGTGGATGTTGCTGCCGCGGCGGGTGTGTAGCCGATGTGGTTACTTCGTGTCTATGTATTGGTGGTTGTGTCGGGTTGTTGACCTGACTGGGCTTTGTTTTCCTGCTCGTACTGTTCTCGACCTACCTTTTGTGCCCCCCCTCCTCCTTCCAACATCAGTTACCCACCCACTCATCCAAGTTTGGTCAGAGAAATAATGAGAAGAGGAAGAGCTTCAGGAAGGACTCGAGGCGGTGGAGGACAGCGAGGTGGAAGAGGAGCAGGAGTAACGGCTTCCTAGCACCAGATGGTCCTTTTTGCCCCGGCTGAGCATTGGCCTCGGGCATCAACATGGGGTGTGGACGGCCCGTCGTCGTTGTTCAATATTTTGGCCATGACTCTGCACACTCTGCGGATGCAGGGCGGGCAAGACCAAAGACGAACACAGACACAGAGTAACAGAGTCAGGGGCAAAGGATGGGTTGCAGTGTTACTTTCTTTCTTTCTCCAATTCAATAATGAGTCTGTAAACTACTGTGGACAACACACAAACAGGAACCAATGTTGGCAAGGCAACCTCGACGGGTCAGCGCTTTGCTTGTTCTGCACAAGCGCAAGACCCTTTCTGTCTGCTGGGTCGTGGCCGCGATGCACCGCACCCCGGCGTTTTTGTATCGGCTGCTATTCAAAGAGGGCGATTTGTTATATAAAAATATAGAGCCCTGTGCAGGACCGATTGCATTGGACTCACTATTCGTTGTCCTTTCCATATGGAGAAGAGGAGACCTCTTCTTTTTGTTCGCACTATTCAAACAGAGTTCTCTCGACCAGACAGGGCAATTCAGTCGCAGCGATTCTATATCCGTGAAACCATTGTTGGGAGGAGCATTTCCACTAACCGCTACACGAACGCGGCCCAAACGGAGTCGAAGCGAGCAAGGAGAACAGGCGCGGCCGGTAGCATAACAACAGTAAACCTCGCCATGGACTGCCCGGGATGGATGCTTCTCCTCCTCGTCTCTTTCTCCTTCCTCCCCCTCTCCCTGGGTTTTCTATCCGTACGTCGTGTCGAATGTCAGCTCACACCCCGCTGCTGTTGGCCTGGCTCTTTTTTTTCTGCTCGACTCTTGCTCCATCCCTCTCTCCACTCCCTTTCCCCTTCCACTCTGCCTTAAATGAACCTTGGAATCGATGTCAATAGACAGACACTGGGCAGCAGAGTGGGGAAAGGGAGGAAGGAGGAAACCATTATGCATCCAGTCTGCTCTCTTTGTTCTCGCCCGTTGCCCGTTTTCTCCCTCTCTTTCTCTGTATGTCTATCTGTCTGTCTGTCTGTCAGTCTGTCTGTCTGTCTGTCTGTCTGTCTGTCTGTCTGTCTGTCTGTCTGTCTGTCTGTCTGTCCGTCTCTTTGGCCCCTCACACACACTCTATCTTTGATAGAGGGGGAACCGCGTTGGAAGCTGCAGCGTAGAAGGGCGCTTCGCATGATGTGGGGCGCGATGATGACAGCAATGACGGAGGCCAAATGCCAGATGCTCATGATGACGATTAGGCTGTATCTGCAGCTTTGCATCTGACCGCCCGATGTGGACGGGGCCACCGCAGTTGCCCGCCCGGCACCCAGGGCAAAATGAAAGAAGAAATGTATTTTTGGATGTGTTCTGCGTTACAGCGTCTTTTCCTCTGTCCCCTGCCCTGCACCCCTCCAAAACCAGGTGACACAGGTAAACCGCAAGATAAGCAATAAGTGGCACAGTTTGTGCGCAGTACACATCCAAAAGTTTTTTTTTTTTTTTTTTTTTTTGCGTCTCTCGTCAGCGCCCCGAAAAAGGGTGGAAGGCCTCACCAGGTAGGTGGCCAAAGCCTCAGGCCCAGCAGAGTGCTTACTACGTAGGATCCTCTGACATGTGTCATGCCTCACCACACAGCACACATGCGTCTCTGTGTATGTGTGTGGAAAAAGAAAGAGAAAGGCTGGAGGCCAGCCCTTCTCCTCCCGGCCAAGGGGGACAAGGGAGACTGACATGGAGGGGAGACAGCTCTGATGGCACGTCAGCGACGGCAACGGCGACCAGCCGAGGCAGAAACCTTTCAAGAGGAGGGAAGAAGACTGGCCAGTTGTGCAGGCAACCACATCGTCTTTTTTAGCTAGACGCACATCACGAGTGACCAGCTCTATCCGTGCGGGATTTGGTAAGCAAACCACGGCCTCGAGATCCCAGAGGATCTCAGCTGCTGGTAGCTACAGCCTTAACAGGACCGAGAGGTTGTCTTTCAGCAACAGTCAAAGGACTACTCTTGACACACTTGCCCTCTAACGCTTTCAACGTCGAACTCGGTGTCGCACTATCGCTGGGCCCTTGTTTGCTCTTTACTCTTGCAACGGACTCGGCGCCTCTCTATCTCTTTCTCCTCATCCCCCTTCCTCATGGAAAATGCTCACTCCCATTGGGCGTCTCGCACCCTCTCCAGAATCCACAGCCAAAAAAGAAAAAAGAGGTCGATACCTTTATCGCCCCTCCCCTTTCATTTTGTTGTGGCGACTCAGATCCGGTGTAGTAGAAAAGGAGTTGGGCAGAGGAAGAGAGAGAGGATGGAAATAGGATTTTGGAAAAAAAAAAAAAAAAAAAAAAAGGGACCCATTCTGACAAACAACACCGGGAAAGCGACCTCGATGCTAGTCTCACCAGTTTGGAGAACGAGAACAAGAAAGAGAACGAGAAAGAGAACGAGAAAGAGAAAGAGAGCGCGCTTTCTCGGCTACCAAAAAGGTCTCAACGACAGGAGAGGGGTTGAAAGGGGGGAAAGACGGGGCCGCAAGGCCTACGTGCTCAGAGCTAGGAAACGTAGACAGCAGAGTGTTCAGGTAATCCAGGCATAGACAGACCCGTGAAGAGATAATTGAGTCCAAGGTTGTGATCGAAGGCGAATGCGCGATCAAGGAGGCTGGGACACACATTCGCAGATACCTGTCAAACGATCACGTAGAGGGGGACTCGATCTGTTCTCCATCCTGACCCGTTTGCTCTACAGGTTAACTCTACAAAGGGAAACAAGCGCGTATAGGGATCGGAGCCAGTCAGCAAGCATGGTTGACGACAATCCCTTTTCCATCCGTTGACGGTGTCTCTTGGGCGCCGGAGCCTGGCTCACTCTCCGTTGCAACCGTTAGTCCTTGGGCGGGACCCTTTTCTGTTCTTTCATCGATATGATAGAAGAGCAGCTCTCTATAATTATCGATTTTTTTTTTCTGCCTGACACGTCTTCTCCCCTTGTCCCGTTTCTTTTACCCCAATGCAATCGATGGGCCATTATCCACATCGGATCGTCCAATTGTTCGGACATGGAGTTTTCTGTGCAACAATGGCGACTCGGCATCTCAATCACCTTGTTCATGTTCTCTGGTTTTTTTTTTTTTTTTACTTTTTTGCTCTGTTTTCTCTTTCCCCTCTTCTCCGCTTCCATGCCCTGCGGGCGAAATAAAGGGGCAAAAGACAAAGCAAGGGGAGAGGGGGTCAATGGTGTGTGGATGCACTCAATTTCCGATGGGCCATCATCGGGGTCCACCAACTTGTCGAGCCATCAGTGGAGGGAGGGAGACACTGAATGTGAACCCAGTGTCTGCAACCTGTTGCCTTCTCCAGCAAGCTCTAGGCCTAAATTGCAATAATCGCAACAAATAACCATTCGTTTTTCCTTTTGGGTTTGCGTTCGTACTACCGCGGCCCAATGCCGGCCACCCGGCTGGTCTCTCTGGGTGACTCTCTTTCTCTCTCTCTCTCTCTATCTCTCTATCTCTCTATCAATCTCTTTTTGCGGATGCATGCCCCCATTGTTCGTGTCTGTTCGCAACACACACACTCAAGTCTCTAGCCTTTTTTTTTCTAACTCCACTCTCTCCCTACTGCATTGGCGCTCTCAATGAACCAACCAGAAAATGCAATGTATATCTCTTTTGTTCTCTTCTGTTCTCTTTCCATACGGAAAAGATTCCTAAGCCTAAATCTAGGAACTACCTTTTGACATCCTAAAAGTCCACAACCTTGAAGCATTGTATTGTCAGACCATGGTTCTTGTCTTTTCTCCTTGTTCCCCCTTCTCTTCTTTGTATCCTTTTCCCCTAACTATCTCTCGTTCCTTTCCTCTCATTCGTCGTTTTTTTTTTTTTTTTTTTTTTTTTTTTTTTTTGTCTTACAGGTCCCATGCAGCACGACGTGGAAATAAAAAAGAAAAAAAAATGCACACGCCATATGGAGACAAGAAACCTACCATGGGAAAGGAGAAAAGAGCATACTGTACAATGGTGTACTGTACAGTACATACATGGGAGAGACCTTTATTTTTTATTCTCGAGAGCAATGAGCACCAATGTAGGTAGTAGTATATGTGTAATCTAGGATGGAGGAGGAATCCTCCTCAAACAATAAAAAACTACATGATGGGTGTAGTACGACGACTATTGCAAAAAGGCAAGAGCAATCGTTTGAGATGAACTTGTGTTTCTCTTGCATCGTTATCCTGGCCTCTTTTTTTTTTTTTTTTCTTTTCTTTTCTTTTTCTTTTCTTCTTTTTTGTTCTCCGTTCTACCCCTTTCTGACTTTGTAACCTTCGGACCCCTCGGGTGACCCCATCCCTCTCATCCAAGAGAGACATGCTCAAAAGGTATTGGAGCTTTTTTTTTTTTCCTCCTAACTTGATTTTGTAAACACGATGGAGAGAAAGATTTGGACAATTGGAACAAGGTCCATTTTTTTTGTCCCTCTCCTCTTTCTCCTCAGCTTTCACTCATATCTCGAGATGATGGGCCCTGCGCAATGATAGGGACGCGTTGACTGGCAGACCGGCAGCTAAATAAGCACTAACGCTTCTGGCCTATCCTCTTCTCCCACTCCTTTTTTTTTTTGCTTGCCCAAGAAGAGGGAGGATTAATGTTTGCATGAGCATGTGCTAAAACTCGACGACGGGCTTGTTGTTGTCCATCGAATTACAGTTCTCTGTAGATTGACATGCAACTCATCCTTACACAAGACATGGTCGTCTCTTTCAGTCTCCCTACCGATCCTCCTCCTCCTCCCCCCTCTTCTTCTCTTCTCCCTCTCCCTTTGGCAGGCATGCACACGCGTATGTACTCGTGAGGGGAAAGAAAAAGGCTATCCGAGCCTCGGCAGCCCTAGCCCGCATGGCTATTAGTCTACCTCCTAGGGGTAAGGGAAAAAAAAAGAAGACCGATGCATGGGAGCATGGCAACACAGGAGCGAATAAAGGAGGGGAAAACACACAGGAGGAAAAGACAAAGAGAGGACGCTGGAATGTGGAGTGGTGGGCGAGGAGAGGAAAGCAAGGACATAAGACAGCAAGCGGAATAGCTGGCAGGGGATAGGTTGAAAGACCCGCGCGATGCATAAGCAGACCCAGCTGATAGCTGGGGCACGAGGAGGTGCGGAGGAAAAGGGGAACCAAGAAGGTCGAACTGCAATCGGAAGGCGGTGAGGTGGTGGTGGTGGTGATGGTGGTTTGGTTATGATAGGTGGTTTAAGGACAGAGCATGCCTTGTGGTATGTCGCATATGCCCATCTTGACTTACAGGACAGGTGGTATGGCATGGGCGAGACAGCCCTACCCTTCCGTCGTAGGGCTGGTATGCAACATGCAAACCATGCGGCCATGCACGATGCGGAGTACCGAAGAGACGGGAAAGAACTGGACGATGCTGGACAAAACATGCAAGAGAACACCAGGCGCATGGGGTGGCATCAGACGGCGCCCTCTGTTCTTGTCCCACCTTGTCCCACCTTGTGTGCACCTGCCCTGTCCCCCACCCCCCTGTCCCTGTCCCCTTTTACCTTTTCCATCTCGTCTCTCCCGGCGTCCAGATAGGCTATCCGGAGATGCAGGCCCACAGGACCGGTATGCATTGCCCATGGTATCTACTGCGATTCATGCTAGACCTGCGGAGTGAGAAAGAAAGGCGCCCGCCACGCCATGACCTCACAGGCTGAGAGGACAGAGAGACGACACAGTGGCGGTACCGGCGTATTGTCCGAAAAATGTTAGTGTGTGATTGTATGATTGTATGTGAGATGTGTATAATTGTGTGTGTGGGCGCTTTAGGTTGTACGCGTATTCTACGCGGCCAATGTTCTCAATGATGGTCAAGAGGAGGAAATACGCTTCGAGTCTGGACTCGCTCTCCTTGTTCCCGCGCCCGCCCTCTAATTCTGTTTTTTGTTTTTGCTCTCTTTGTCTCTGTCGATCCTCTCCCTTCCTCTCGGGGCAGGTTACAGTAACAGAGATACGTCTCTCGCCTCCCCACACGGGCTTGGTGCGAAATGGGTCTCTCACACCCCCGGCGCGGCCTCCTCCATTTGCCTTACTCGCCTAGCGGCCCTTGCGCCTCCGTCAATCACAAATGCTCACACGGTCCGTTCAGCAAAGCCTTGTCCAAGCGCTGTCTGTGGGCGATTGGTTTCGTGGTCTTGTTCATGCCCCGACGTACTCTCTGGAGGAGGCAAACCTCTTTCAGGAAACTCTCGCTCTGCCTGCTTGGTATCTCGGAAGGTGCGGAGAGGACTATTCCCCTTCGCTCTGTTTGGCCCTTTGCCACAGGCAGAGTGCTTGTCGAGCGAAAAAAAAAAAAAAAAGCTGGCATGCCGCCCACCACCGGAGTATTTTCAACCTTTTTATTTTTTGCTTTGCACCCGGACAGACGCGAAATAAAAGCAAGGGTTCTCTTTTGACCTGTCTTGAACCCGTCATGCATCGCGCTGGTTTTCCCTCCATTTTTTTTCTCACTCACTCTTGTGTGGAATCTGGTTTGTTTGTTAGGCCCTTCCCCTTTCCTCTTGGCCCTATTTTTTTTTTTTTTTTTTTTTTTTGGCCGCTTCTTTCGTTTCGCGTCCATTCCTATCTTGTTGCTTACCCTCAATGATTTTTTTTTATGGTCAGAAGTTCTTTGCTTGTCTGTGTTGTTTGGTGTGGGAAGAAGAGAGAAAGCCCAGTCGCGAGTCCATTCGGGGCTACTTTGGGTCTTGTGCTCACTCCTCCCCCAACAGTGGAAGAAAAGAAAAGACCTAGCGTCTACCCTTTTGGCTCGAAGAGAGGAAGAGGAAAAGAGGTTTCTTGGACTCTTCGCCTTTTTTGCCTGGTCCCTTCAGGTTGCCCCGCAGCTCTCCTCTTTCTCCCTCCAATATGCATTGGGGGAAAAGGCGCAACAACCTTCTTGCGATGCTATTCTACCCAGTCTTGTTTAGAGTTGGGCCTGAAGTGGAAGGAGAGGAGAACGGGTCGTAATTATGCATACTTGTCCAGAAGGGTGCCATTCAGAATTAGGGAACGGACGACCCCTCGATTCTGACTCCTCTCACACTCCTTGGCATTATTTCTCTTTCTCCCATCTCTCTCATCTCCCCCATATCTCTCTTTTCTCTCTCTCTCTCTCTCTCTTCTCTTTTTTTCTCATTACTCGGAAGCAAGGTTGGGTGGCCCAGGACAAATGTCGGTGAGCGAATGAATGCACGAGTTGATAGGGCTGGACGAACGAGCGAACAGACAGACCACTCTTTTGGGATGTACATTCTGCGACACGTACATCCAGGTGGCGGGATCCAGTTGAGGTCAGGAGTGCGATGTGTGGCGGAGGCATCGGAATCACCTTCCTCCTCTTTTTCCTTGTTCTTCCGATAGGGGAAAAGACAAGCTCATAAAAAAAAAAGAATCAAGCCATTTTGATGCGATGACAGGCAGAGGCTGTGACGAAGCGAACGGCCCGAGGAAAATATACCTCCTGGCAAGAAGCTAGCCAAGGGGAAAGTGAGAATGGAGATTATTGCGAAAGGGGGCAGGGCCTTTGACCAAGACCTGCCTCTAATTGTCGCGTCCTAGGCTTTGTACGACAGGATATGTGTCTTGAACTGACCGCCCCATTCCTCTTCCTTTTTGCATTGCGCAGAAACTCTACCGCCGATTTAGGAAGGCAGGTTCATGCCTCTACCTCGAAATGCATAGAAACAGAAAAAAAACAGCGGAGATATTGAAAGTACTTTCTCTGTTCAAGGAAAAGGGCTAAACGAACGAGGTGCTAGGCGGGGGATGATGATGATGCGGAGAGAATGCCTCCACCTACAAAAAGCATGCCTCTGAGTGTCCCCTCCTCGAACTCTTTATCTATTCCGCCCCTTGGTCGGGCTAAACTCTTTTTTTCTACAGACGCCGGTATTGCCTTACGCCCTTTTGTTGATCATCGATTGAAAAGAAACACAAACACACACACAAGATGCGCATACAGAAAACACAGAAAGATAGATTGGTAGAACATGAGTGTTTATGTACATGAGTGTGGGGCGGGCTTTAACGTTCATTTTTCTTTCCTGCTAGCAATATAAACATTAGGCGGGGCCTGATGGGCGGTGGTTGGTCCAAATGATCCCATTCTAGACTTTTTTTCGATGGGCGCCAGAGAGCACAGGACAAAGAAGCTTCATCTAGTACACTCCTCTTCCCCCTCCTCTTCGTTTGGAGGAGACAGGGCGGACAAAAAAAAGAGAGAAGGGAGACCATATGGAGAGGGGTCATGGTGTGGGCGGAGCGGTAGTGAAAGCAAGGCGCGCCTTTGAAACGAGTAATCCGATGAGGGGAGACCAAGAAATCTTTTTGAAAAGTGCGTCTTCAGGCAATGAGAACCCACCCACATCATGTCCATACACACCTACCAATTACACATCTAATTTGACAAAACGACCAACAACACAAACATGAGCCTCGGAGATCGGTTGTCCAAATCCGAGCCTGCTCTTCCACACAAACACAAGCACACTCTTCGGCCATCTCAAGCGGCGGGCCCTAAACCTTCTCCACAGTTTGGGCGACGGTCATTTCCTTGATCTAGCCCCAACCCCTTCGAGCCCCTACGTCCCTCCCTCTCTTTCTCTCTTTTCTCTCTTTTCTCTCTTTTCTCTCTTTTCTCTCCTTTCTCTCTTTTCTCTCTTTCTCATTGACTCTGGAGCGCCATGCACCATAATGCCGCTGCGGCATTTGCAAAAGAGAGCCAAGAAGGTTGCAAGACCCCTTGGAAAGAAAAGCTAGTTTGAAAGTCAAAGTGGAAGAGGAAAGCAAGTCCGAGGGGAGGGGATGGGGGAGGACAGCAGGAGACGAGGAGCGGGAAATTGGAAGTGAGAGAGGAAGAGAAATAGAGGGGTAAGGCCAAAAGGGAGAGAGCAAACCTGCGGCTGTCCTACGGTCGAATGGATGGGGTTGTCGTACGAATGGCAGGGAAAAGGCCTTTGACCTCTGGGCCTGGCGCTTTCGGGCGCCTCAAAGACAAAACACCGACAAGGCTAGCAACTCGCCCCAAGGGATAGGTGACATGAAACGCCATGCATAGCATTGCAGTGCATCGCAGCGCATCGCAGAGGGGCACAGGGCCCTCAGATTGTAAATATTCTCTTCTTCATCCGCTTTGTCCGCGCCGTCCCTCTCTCCCTCTATCTCTCTCTTTCTTTCCTTCTCTCTCTCTTCTGCTTGGATGTGTGTGCAAACATGTTAGGGGGAGGATGACAGGGCTGTTCGATGTCATGATGCGTATGTCCTCTGACGAATGCCGTTGCCTTCCGCTCTCAGTTCGTCTCCCCTCTCTTTTCTCTCTCCTTGTCTCTCCTTCACTGTGTGGGTAAAGACTCTTTTGGATGCACCGAATGTTGGGTCTCGGTCGAACTAAACCTCTCTCGCAGTTTTTTTTCCCTTGTCTTTGCCTTGCCTCCGCCCCCACCTTTGCCTGGGCCATCTCAGCGGATGTGTGACCAATGCAAGGAGGGAAAAAGAGAGCCATTTCACAAGCCAAGTGTGGAGAATGAGATGTAGATGTTAGGCAAAAAAAAAAAAAAAAAATAGGGTATGAGACCAAAGAACGTTAGAGCGTCGATCCAGCCTAGATGCCAGCATCTCAGCCCTCTCTTCCTACGAGATGAGACTGCCAATTTCTGTTTTTGTGACCGATGCTCGTGCAGATCTCTTCCAAGGCTAAATAAGCCAAAGCCATAGCCTCGGCCCGTTCCCTTCGACCCATGCTCGTCCACTTGAGTATCGCTGCGGATTCGTTAGCCCCTTTGTTTCCAGGCCGTTGAATTTCCTGCTTTGATGTGGTTAGTCGAAGATAGTTAGTCGGCTAAATTGGAGGGGGCTGTGTGCATTGTGCAAAAATCCCACTTCTCTCTCTTGACCTCCTCCAAAGAATTGGCGAGAGTGAGTCGTACTAGCCTCTTATCTTCCCTACGCCACCATGCTCTCCCATGCAGAAGGGCTCCTCTCGCTCTTTTCCTCTCTCTCTCTCTCTCTCTCTCTCTCTCTCTTTTTTTTTTAACCTCCAGCTCAGGAACGAGGGTAGGGTGTTCTGCCCCACAGGTGATCGACAGGTTATCCTCGGGAGCACCTCCTCCTGCATTGCATCTCTGCTCCCTCTAGGCACTCAATTGATTACGAACAGAGGGGGGGTATCTCATTTTTTCTTCTGTGCACCAGAGGCACTCCGCTTTTGTCTGTCGCATACGAGGGGAGAGAGAAAAGGGGAACTATTTTAGTCAGACAGGGACAGGCCCACCCGATTCTGTGACCTGGCTTGGCTATGGAGCATAAATTAGAAGAGAGTAAAGATAGGACATCTTCGTCCTCCACCCCCCCTTGACTTCCTCGGCTTCGGCTGCGTTTTGGAATCTCTCTGGTCCCCTATGCAGTGCAACCATCGAAGCTGAAGCACTGCTGTCCACCTGAGGCACAATCTAAGACATCTGGGGCTGGCCTAATCGCTCTCGTAACTGAGAAAGAGACAGAGAGAGAGAGCAACATAATGGAGAGAGAGAGAGAGAGAGAGAGAGAGAGAGAGAAAGAGAGAGAAATAGAGAAAGGGAGTGAAAGAGAGAAAGAAAGAGAAAGAGAGAGGAGGGGACGATTAAGGTTTTAAGCTCATGTGGTGGCCAGTGCGCTGCATCCCGCAATATGGTACCACCACTCCCTTCCTCTCCGCTCTCTCTCTCTCTTTTTCTCTCTGCTCCCTATTCCCTTCACAAGTCTCGACTTTTTGCTATCCTTTCTTGCCAGTAGGAAGATTTCTTTGAGGTAGCAAGGGGACCAATCGAAGCACACCTTCACTAATGAGCTGCAAGGATGCATGTGCAGCTTGAGAAAGCGAACTATTATACTCTCCTCTTCCTTTTTCTTTCCCATACCATTGTCACCAAAAGCTGGGTACGGGCTATTGTTGCCAAGGTGCAGGAAGACGTAGAGGACCTCAAAAGACCCCGAATGCAGCTGAGCCTTGGTGGCTGCACATCCTGCCCCTGGTGGCTCTTGACAATTTCTTTTTCTTCCCATCGTTCCCATTCTCCATTTCCCATTTTCCATTTCCCCCTTATCCATATTCTCTCACACACAAAGAGACATTTGCTTTTTTTTTCGCCACTTTCTCTCTCTTTTGTGCTTCCGCATTGCTTATGCGATAGGGTCTGGTGCCCAAAGCACTACCCAAGCACATGAGCAAGAAGAGGGACATGTGTAACCCACTCAAATGGACCTTGCCTTTTTTTTTCAGGAGGCTCTTTTTGCCTCATTAGCCTCCATTCTACTTTTTCCCATTTGAACACAAATAGAGGAGGGACACATTCCTACCGCTACTACTCTCACTCTCTAGGGCTCAACTCTGGACACAAATCTGGGTGTTCAAATAGCAACGTGAGTCTCTATAAAAAAAAAAAAAAAAAAAAAAAAACCGAGTGGGGTAGGAGAGATTTAGGAATGTCATTCGTTCAATTGGGACGTGAACCTGAACGAGGACCGTGAGCCGTTGAGCTTCCTAACCCCGATCGGAAAAAAGAGAAAGGGAGGAGAAAGGGAGGTAGATAGGGAGAGGATGAACTCTGCTAGACCGTTCTACTACACTTGAAAGAGATAGAAAGAGCAAAAGGGGGAGGGGGATAAGAAAGGAGGAGAATGTAATTAGCCATGTAGCCCTATCACTGCTATCAAAGACCCCCGAGCACACAGACCCTGGGCATGGTCTACATTCTACATTCTACATTTTTTTTTCTTCTAGGTGACAGATAGTTGTAGTACGCCGAGGCGGGACAATTCTTTCCCTAACACTTGTTTGTTAAAAAAGCACCGTCTCTTTCTACAGTCATCCGTCCGTTCAAGGAGCATCCCAATGTGGCGCGCATTGATCTCTTCCAGGTTAGTCAGCACTTTCAGTCGAGCAGAAAGAAAAAAAAAAGGGAGAGGGGGAAGATAGAAAAGAAAACATCCCGCTAAGGTTTTGTTTTTTTTTGTTGGAAACAAGGAGAACAGGTAACGGTTTGTGTTTTGTCTGTTAAAAAGGTCTTGAGTAATGATACTCGGACAGAAATCCGTTTCTTTTTGTTTGCGGAGCGAAAAGAAAAGAGAGAGAGAGAGAGAGAGAGAAATACTAGCACCATCGGCAAAAGGGGATAGAGAAAGAGAGGTCCTTGCCACTATTTTTTTTTTTTTCCTGAAGAGTAGGTTGACAATAGATCTGAAACCTCATGCAAACATATACATTCGGACAAAACGAACCTAGGGGAGGAAGAAGGAACCCTCTCTACTGCAGGCGCGGCAAAAAAAAAAAGACTTTTTTTCTGTCTTATTCATCACTACACGACTACGGAGTGCGGGAACTATGCATGATCTCTCACACACGCGAGCGCGTGCGCGAACACATGTACCATACTTGTTGCAACAATACCAGACATAGTGCACATTGGAGACATAAGACGTACGATACCATGGGAGCAAGTAGCCCCCGATATCATCTTGACTAGCAAAGGTCTTGGTGTGTTTAGTAGGTTCGACAACGGTAAAAAAAAAAAAGGGGAGATTGGGGAGAGAGAGAGAGAGAGAGAGAGAGAGAGAGAAGAGGATAATGAGAGAGGAAAGTCTTAACGCTCAGACTGAGCCAGAAACATATAGGATCAAACATCACTCTTGCTCTTGTCAAGAAAAAAAAAAGTCTGCTACTGCTTGCCCAATTGACACATTTTTTTTCTCGGATATTGGCAGAGTAAGACTCACCCTCTTTTTTTTTTTTTTTTTTTTTTTTTTTTTTTTGTCTCCAAACCGCGGTGGCTATGGTGTATTGAAAAGGAGGTTGGGGAGAGACAAGAGAGTGAGAGCAAAAAACAGTTACCAAAGACAAAAAGAGTCGGAGAAAATAGCTTTGTAGAAGAGAGACTCTGGGAGTGAGCTTGGAGCATAGAGCAATTGAGCCACACACAAAAGGTTATGGAGTCTCGGCGCCCCACTCACACTTCCCTATTCTTATTCCTCTTTTGCTCCTCCTCCTATCTCAGTCTCTTGGTTGCTGTTCTGGAGCAATTGAGCATGCTGCTGCAAGTCATCTGCACCGCTGGATACCCCAACAAATTCTAAGAGACCGGGAGGCATTGATGAAGAAAGTGTCCAGATGGGTCACAAAGCACAAAATGAGCGTACAAGATCGGTTCTTGAAAGTTGTATTTTCATTCTCTCTCTCTCGGTCTGACACATACGCGCGCCTTCCTATTTCTTTGTTCTCTTGATGCAGAGAAAAGAAGGAAGGGAAAGAAAGTCGGCTGAATGACTTGCCGGAAAAGACGAAATAAAAAAAAAAAAAAAAATCAACGGAGCAAGTCCCTGTGCGCCACCCAGCGCAGTGTATTTGTCATATTTGTTCGTACAGACGCGCGCGCCCATCTCTAAACAGCTCTTTACCCTTTGTTCGTTCTTGCAGAGCAAGGGAAATCGGTCGTATTTCTCTTGAAGTAGTCACGCCCCAAATCTGACTTACTAGGAAGAGAGTTCATTTGGACTCTACTAGGAGGGCTCTAATCCTTAGCATGGTTAGAGGGAGGGAGGGAGGGGAGCGAGAGGGACAGTGTGAAAAGGTACCAGAGCAGGGATACAGAAAATGAGGGGAGAGGAGAGAAACATTCAGAAAACAACCCTTGGTCTAGAGTTGTTTGAACTTTGGCGGCAACGTGTCCTATCATCGTCCATGCATTTGTCCGTTCTTCTTTCTTTCTTTGGTTCACTGCTCTATTCCATAGCCTTTAGAAATAACGCCACCACGCCGCCATACCAACAATGCCAAACTCTTTTTTTGCCTTTGAGAAAAATAAAAAAAAAAAAAAAAAAAAAACCAACACCCAACACCCAACACATACTCCCGCCAACGCATACACAACACACAACAAACACACACACAGTCAACAGATAGACGAACAGATTCAGGCATGAAGAGAGCAGAAGAGAATGAGAAACAACGCACACAGACACACAGACACACACACAGACACACGCAAAGAGAAGGCCGCCCTCGCAAACCCATGACAAGAGAGTCGGCATTCGCTCACCGTGAGAGTAATCGTAAGCGAGATTATGCGTATTCTCGATGGGCGGGAAAGAATGAGGCTGTAGGCTCGCCCCGGGTCCAAAGCCAAAGCGGTCTGGTCCCCTTCCTTTCGTTTTCATTTGAATGAGCGGCGCACTCGTTTTTTTTTTTTCATAATTGCAATCGAACGAACAGAACGGCATTTGATATCTTTTCTTGTAGCTCGAGTACTCCTTTCTCCTTTCTCTGGAGAATGTGGACGATGAACGGAACTTGTACTGAGACATGGACCGTGATTTGGGATCTTTTGGAGTATTGAGAACAGGCGACCCATGAACTAAGTGAACTAAGTGAACGATGACCATCCAGAAGAGGAAGGGAGCAAAGGTTATGCAAGACTTTTTTTTTTTTTTTTTTTTTTTTTCTCCCTAAAATTTCTTTTGAAGAGGTTGAGAAATTCCTGTGTCTCGTTCTTGACCTCTTGGGAGCTACTGTATTAGGTGTGTACACTCTTTCCCGGTGGGATTAGGGGTGTTTTTCTGGCAAGACCGCCAATGCCTCCAATATCCCTCGCATAATCAAGTAGAGTTCAGTGCCCCAGTCGAGCAGATGTCAAGTGACTATAAAGGAAACAACCACCCACGTTTGCATGACATGAAAAAAAAAAAAAAAGAGCTGTAGAATAGCTGGTCCTTGTACTCCTTGTTCCTATCAAACCCATTGTTTTTTGCTTTGTTTTTGTTTTTTTTTTTTTTTTTTTTTTACTACAGAGGTTCGGGGTTCTCAATCAACCCAGGCTAAGGTTCTTCCTTTGTACTTTTCAGCCGAGCTAGTGCTAAGCCTAGAGTCTACAAAAAAGTCTTAATGATGATCCTCGCATCTGACCTCTTCAGCATACTTTCTCTCTTGACACGTTCCATTCCCTCTGTTCTCCTGTCGGTCAAACAACCTGACAACCGTCCCCGATGGCGGAAAGATGTCGCTGGATTAGCAAGCAATCAGGTGCCTACGGCTGTAGTACTTCCCACCCTTTCTCTCTCTCCCTCTTCCATCTATTTTCTAGGCCCTAATTCGACAATGATGTCGGGTTGATTATCGACGAATGGGCGTATTACCTCTTTTTTTTTTTTTTTTTTTTTTTTACTCTTCCTCCTATTCCGCTTCCTTTTCTTCATTTCTTAACCTACAGAACGGACAGATATTCGATCGGTTGACCCCGATCCACTTTTCTCCGAGGCAAAGTAAATAAAATGATAAATGGTGGGAAGATAAGGAGGAGAGAAATGAGGTATGGCTGTCTTCCTCTTGAGAGAGTGGACCTACCTGATACTTGCCAAAGTACATCTGTTTACCTTTGTTTTTTTCTTTCCTATTCCGGTTCCCTTTTGCTCTGCCATTCTCGACTCTTCTTTGCTTTCATACTGCCCTCTCATCCCTCACTCTTCACTCCTCACTTTTTTTCTCATTATCTCCTTCTTTATTTCAGCAGATTTGATTTGTGGTATCAGTCTAGGAGGGAGGGAGGGTAGAAGGAGCTGAGAAAGCAAACCGTAGAGAGCGTGTAGTAGAGCTAAAGTTCAATGTTTCGCTCACCACCTTCACCCTCACCTCCCCTTCCTCACCCTTTCGTCTCAAACTCATTCTGTTGAGACCAATGCGTTCTCCGACAGAGTTTAAGACACCCATATGGGTAGACATAGCTACAACAGCAACAACAACAACAGCAACAACAACAACAAAGAAAAAAAAAACAAAGAAAAAACGGTAGAATGGCGAAGGGAAGGAAGGGCCATTCCTTCCTTTCTGCCGGATTCCTTCGTTTTTTTCCGAGAACCATAGATCCAGGTTATGTGGCGGAATATTTTTGTTGCACCTATTTTCATTTGAATTTTCTCTTTCTCTCTCTCTCTCTCTCTCTCTCTCTCTCTTTTTTTTTTTTTTTTTTTTGGCTTTTGGTGAGGCTATCGGGTCGAGGTTCTAAAAGATGCGGAAGGAAAAAAAAAAAAAAAAAAAGCTATTGGGGTGTCCTGTTGGTGCATTTTTGCCTCATTAAGCCCTTGAGAGGGTGAGGTTGAAAGAAGAAAGTGAGGGTTAGAAGACAGAGTCTCCCACCAAGTGAAAAAAAAAAAAAAAAATCAGATGGTTCATCTTGACCAGTAAGAAATGGAGGGTTAACATCACACCCGCCAGTGTATGGTGTTAGAGGGAGGGAGAGGGAGGGAATGAGTAAAAGATGAGACAAACATCTTATCGTGAGGGAACTTCGCCCAGAATCACTCATCTTTGTACCTGGCCCCTCGTATCCCAAAACATCAACCATCCAGTGACGCTCTCCTCTTTAGAAGGAAAGAGAAGAGAAGAGACAAGGGAAAAAAAATTCAGCGATCACTTTTCATATAACCCAAAAGGTCCTCACTCTCTAACCCTCTCCGATCTCCTATGTAAGCGTTTACCTAAAGGTATATGGCTACCCATGGTCCCGACCCTTGCCGAAAAAGGTATCAACAGCCCACCAGACCTAGAACCCTTTGCCCCACTCCATGAGACAGCGGACTAAATCCTAAAGGCACCTTCCAATAAGCATCCGGGAACTGCTATGCGCAGTCGAACTCGACAAATGGTCGAGCAAAAAATATAAATATATATAAAACAATAAGGTCTATTACTATCAATCTCTACAGTACTCTAGTGGATTCGTTCCTATGGTTCACCCGCCTCTCTCTCCAAAACGGAAGACGGAAAAGAGTTCTTTTGTGTATAATGAGACACATGGAGTTGGATGTGCGCTCTTTCTCCTATCCTTCTTTTTTTTTTTTTTTTGCGCCATTAATGCGCATCCATGCAAATGACACTCCGGCTATCTATTTCTTTGCGGATATCTTCTCAGCGCTTGCCATAGAGTACCTCGGCGCGCTTGATAAATGCCTGCAACATCTCCTTGCTGACTTGATCAAAAAACAGCGACGACATGGATGCATGGACGGGTGATGCAAACTCAAACTGAATTTCGAAATCCACCCAACACGAAGGGTAGTCACTCGGGCTCATGGTCGCTAGGTTTGAAGGCGACGCAGTTCGTTCAATAGTTTGGCGTGGCGGCCTAGGAAACGGCGGAGATGGCTGCGACTTGTCCAGAGCGGGCGAGATGGTCTCTTCCGTGACTGCCGTATCCGCTGGAGTGGAACCGGTCGTAGCCGAAGAGGCAGTGGAGGAATCGGGATTAGGTTTAGAGGAAGTCATTTTCTGCTCTTCCTTGGGCAAGGGAGATGGTGGAAATGTCTTCTTATTGCTAAGTGTATATGCCGCCGGTAAAGATGAGGAAGATACTGCTCCTGGCGTTGTGTTCAGCTGCGGTGGGATGGCCTGTGACCCAAATACGGCTGCAGCCGTAAAGTGATGAATCGGCACAGCTTGTCTCCGATCTAGATCCTGGGCTTGATCCTGATCCTGGTCCTGAACTAAACCAGCGTCAGTAATCGCGTTGTCCAAACCATTGTCCTGCTCTTTCTCTATAGTCCCTGTCATGTCTTTCTTCATCAACTGGCTCTCATCATCTACCTCCCCATCCAGTGTCGCCTCGAGTGTCGTTGTTTTGGGCACATTGGGTGTGAACTGCCAAGTGGTTGAGAGCTCCCGAAATAATTTGGAGTCGTACGAAACGGCCTGGACGGTCCAAGGGGCTTGACATGTAACCTTGGACACATAGCGTTCCTGAAAGGAACTAAACCCGATCCCAAGTTCGCCATGTCGCACCATCACCATGGGTGCAGGATGTATTTTCTTTTCGAGTAGCCATGGCTGTTCCAACAAGGGAGTCGAAGAACTTTTTCTCCCTGAAGAACTGGGGTTTTCAAGAGGTAATGGAGCTGACATTTTTGAATACGTGCACCAAGGTAAAAAAAGTTGATAGTCGTCCACATTGGCCACAAGATCGTAAAACTCTTGTTGGGAGTATTTGAGCAAGGTCCGGTCCTTATAGTGTCGTTTGGTAGACATGGGCTTTATCAAGTTCGGAAGCTTGGGTAACGAAGGGAGTTGGATAAAATGACGTCGTTGAACCTGACTACTAGGTCTCATGTCATGACTTTGTTGAGATGGCCATGCTGGTCCAGGTAGTCGTCGGAATGAGGTTGAATTAACGCAATAATGTTTGCTCCGCAGACTCGATCCAAGAGAAAGGAAGAATGCATCTGCACAGGGTCCCTGCTTGATGGCTGATTGGGCGATCAGTGGAACCGAGCACTTGGTAAGTCTCTGCATGAAAAAGGGGGGAGGGGGGATCTTGTCGTGATCGCGATCTCCTGCAGGGATCCGTTCCTCCATAACCGAAACCAACTACAATAACAGTCACTCGTTCACACGTTTTTTTTGAAGAGTTTCATTCAATTTGCAAAATCAGACTAGTATGAAGTACTATAGCTACTGTTGCTGCTGCTTGGCAGCATTCTTAGCAGCCTCACGCTCTCTCCATCCTCCGGTAGTATTGCCAAACAGGGGACGGCGAGTTGGGGCGGGCTCCTCATCACGAGGAGAGTCGCGGGAAGGAGCATCACGAGAGGGGTAATCGCGTTCACGAGGAGCGTCGCGACGATCACGATCGGCACCACCACGAGCACCTGGGGGACGGTATGCGCCAGAAGCAGCAGGAGGAGGCGATGGGGTGGAGCCCTCAGCAGCGGCAGCAGCAGCCTTCATGGCCTCACGCTCTCTCCAGTTGAGTCTCTCGCCACCAGTCGAGGAAGCCACAAACTTGGGTGGAGCAACAACGGCAGCAGATCCAGTTCGGGAGCCAGCAAGACGCTGTTCAATCTGGGCCTCTCTATCGCGCTGCTTCTGGGCCATTGCATCCAAATCGCGACGACGGGACTCGTACTCGGCCTTCTCCTTCTCGGCCAGAGCCTCGCGCTCGGCACGCTTCTTCTCTTCTTCCTCAGCACGGCGTTGAGCCTCTGCCTCACGCTCAGCCTTCTCCTGGGCCTCACGCTGTTTGCGAAGCTCCAATTCGGCCTTGCGTTCTCTGTAGAGATGAATGCGCTTGGCCTTCTCCTCCTCAATCTTCACGCGAGCAGCCTCACGCTTCTGAGCAAACTCCTCCTTGCGCTTCTCTTCCATGTCCTTGCGAACTGTGGTGTAGTCCTCCAAGATCTTGACCATGCGCTTCTTGAGCACCAAGTCGGCAGCATGCTTAGTAGTGGCAGCATCAAGGTGAGCCTTGACAGCGGCCTCGTGGTAGACACGATCGGCCCTCTGTTGGCGCTCATAATCCCTAGCCAACAATGGACGCTCCTCAAGACGCATAGCACGCTCAACGTGATCCAAACGCTTGCTGATAGCCTTAGTACGAGTAGCCATCTCCTTTCTCTCCTTCTCGATTTGAACAATCTTCATGGCCATAACCTCCTCGGTTGTGAGTCCATCCACGTCAATATCAGTTCCAGTCTTGAAGGTTTCGGCCAACTTCTGGGCTTCCAGTTTACGAATAGCATCCTGTTCAGCGCGAATGCGATCCTGCTCACGCTTGCGACGCTCCTCCTCCAAGCGGACCTTCTGGGCCTCCTGCTCCTTCTGGCGCTCAAGGGCCCTGGCGTGGGCCTCCTCACGATCAATACGGGCGCGGATAGTCTCGAGGAGCTCCTTCTTGCGCTCAATGATGGCCTTGCGCTCAAGAGCCATACGGTGGTCCTCCTTCATGCTCTTGAGGGCCTTCATGAATGCAGCCTTCTTGGCCTCCTTCTTGGCTTCGACCACCTCGGGTGAGGTCATGGTGATGGTGGTGTTGAGGCAGGTAGCCAAGCGAGTCAACTGAGAGCGCATCAAATCCGAGGGCAACGACTGAAGGACGGGTCCATCAGTGACGGTCTTGTTGTCAGTTGAGAAGATATCGGTCTCGAAGGTCAAGCTCTGAGTAGCATGGTCAATGCGGATCGAAAGCTCGCCCTTCTTGCATCCCTGCATGATGAACTTTTCAATGGTGGCCGAGTCGTAGTTGAAGGGAGCGGGGAAAGATGCAAGCTGGGTGACAAAGTCGAGCTTGACGGTGGTGTAAACCTGGGACAACTGCTGGAAGAGGCGAGTCAAGATGACCTGGTGAAGGGGCTTGACATACTTGACAAGCTCGGGATCTTCAGCAAGGCGAGTCATGATGGGCTGGATCTTCTTGCAGATAGACAAGGGGTGGAACTGAACCTCAAGAATGTTGTAAAGCTCACGGAGCTCAGGGCGGACGTGCTTGAGGATGTTCTTGCTAAGAGCCTCCTTCAAAAGACCAGAGCGGTTAGGGGAGCGGCTGAGACCAAGCAAGGCGGCCAAGCGGTTCGACTTGTTCTTGGACTCGTCGACCTCATAAGAGTTATCCCTGAGAGAGATAACGGGGATGGCCAAGGATGAGATAAGGGCAAGCGAGGCCATTCTGGTCTGTTCCTCGTCCGTAACGGACTTGTTTTGGGTCTTGACGAGGGTATAGTACTTGTTCCAGGCAGCAGCGTGGAAGAGGTAGTTGTCGCTGACCATGAAGATCTTGGTCAACTTCTCGTAGTAGTTGGCCATCATGAAGGGCTTAGGCATCTTCTTGGACATGGTCATCAAGTTGTGGATGTCCTCAACCGAGCGGAAAGCCTCCTGCCAGAGCTCGAGCTCGGCAGCAGCGTTCAACTGCAAGAAGCGAGTGTCCAAGTGACGCTGGAGCGACTCGGGCTCGTTCAAATTGATCGAGTGGGCCTGGTGAGCATACTTGGCAACGTTCTGCAAGTGGTTGCGGAGGAGATCGCAGAGACGGCGGAACTCAGTCTTGCGAGTGTACTTGAGGCAGAACTGGAACGCCTGATGAGCAGTGATCTACAAATCGAAATGACGAGAAGAAAAATGAGTTAGCACAGGAAAAAGTTGGAAAGTAGTCATCCTCATCCAAAATGAACCGTTAGAACGACGAACTCGAAGCGGACAAAAATAAAAAGCCTACCTGGTAAAGAGCCTCAAGACGAGCATTGTTCCTGAGAATGTCCAGAACAGTTCTGTAGGCCTCCCAAAGGAACTTGAGCCAGGGGGTGACGACAGCACGATCGGTACGGTCCTTGTTCTGTTCACCAGAGACGGTGCTGAGAAGGATCGACTCGGGTGTCTCGGTAGCCTCCAAATCATCAACCTCGAGAGTGATCTGATCAGCCTTAGCCTGGGCCTCCTGGACCTTCTCCTCGGACATCGAGATGAACTTCTTGATAACAAGCTAGAGAGTAAAAGATATCCAAGAGTGACGGGGTTGCTGGGTCAGGATAGGCTTTTTGCGCCACATTGACAAGTGTCAAGGACAAGTAGGAGATAAGACAACAATAAGTCAACTTGAACAGCTCTTTTTTTGTTACCTCGATGGTTGCGATGCTGGTGTTCTGGGAGATGTTCTTGTACTGGTGAAGACCCTCCTTGGCAATCTTGCCCTTGCGGAGGTTCACACACAGCTCGACAAACTTGAGCACGATGGGCTCGAGCGAGCTCAAGGCAACGCTTCGAGAACGCTTCGAGACGATGACATCGTGAAGGGCCTCAAGGGCAGCGGCATTCTGGCCGACGGCAATAAGCTCTATTCGACAAGAATGAATGGCGCGTCAGCACTTTGCAGGAGAGATAAAGCGCACATTGATGGGATGGATGGATGGGCAACGTGTTATCGAGATGGAAGGGGAGATGGGCCAGCTGTTCTGTGTCGGTATGCAATACACTGTATGCTGTGGATGGTATACTGTGGATGGTATGCTGTGACGAGAGAAAGAGTGAGCGCACCGTTCCTGAGCGTGGACAGACGGTCCAGCAGGGGCCGCCTAGGTAAAAGAGGTCAGCTGCTGGGCAGGCGAAAAGATGGTGATGATATCGAGTCGGATGGGCAGATAAATTGGTATCTGTACAGTTGGATGGATCGATGGATAGACAAGAAGGACAGTGCTGGCATAGGATGTGTATCGATGGTGAGTGATACTATTAAGTGAAGGATGTCTGTCTGTCGTATGTGTGTCTGTCTGTCTGTCTGTCTGTGTCTGCTGGTTACAGGGCGATACTGCGGCGTTTCTGAGAGGCCAAATAAGGTTTGACCTCATCAGATCCGAGTGAATCCAACTGGATCTGCACCAGATCGAGCCTCTCTCCTCGCCAAGTAGGTTGCTGAAAGAGTCGAGTCGAGAGGAGTAGGAATGGCGGAAGAGGGAGACGGAGAGAGGGGGAGGGGGAAGGTCGAAGTATTACCATCGGCTCTGCGAAGCACGGACTCGGGCTTGGCGAATGGTGCCATGATGAGATGGATGAGATGGAGAGGGGAGAGGGGTGGAGGAAGAATGTCGTCCTCACCATATCCCCGCTCAATATACAAAAAAAAAAAAAAAAAAAGGCGTCCACGCCACACTTATTTTCGTCTCCCCTAACACACAGCTAGTAGTCCACTGATGCTCCCTCCGACTGCCAACGAGACAAACCTCGTGGCCAAAAGGAGATATAGCTTGCCATGGCGCTTTTCTCTGCCCAGGTCATGCTCTGGCGCGCCTTGACAGCCAAATGGCAAGGAAAGAATCCAACCAGGCAACAGTTGTTTGTGTGTAGATGTGTTGTATAAAGCAACGCAAGATTGAGCGTTGGCATGATTTGCCTTTTTGAGAAGCGAGAATATAAAAGTCCTGCTCCTCCCAGAAATCTCAGTCAACACGCATTCTCCTTGTCTGCTTCAATCCCGATGGCCTCGGGATTCTCCTACCCCCCGCCAGGAGGCGCGCCCAATGTCAATAGCGCTACCCCACTCCGACCATCCTTCGGATCGCCTCTGGACAGTCCTCTACAGGCCTATTATCAGACAACTGTCGCTGCCCCACCTGTTTTTCTGGAAGAAGACTGGATCATTGAACAGGAGCAGACGAGCCTCGACACGCTTCAGCGGCTCATCAGAGTTTGTGCCTTCAAAATCCTAGGCTATGGCTTGTCGGTTCCATTCGAGGGTGCACTCACGCTCTTGCAAGTTCAGTACCTGCCCACGAACACGCCTGCAGAAGTCGAAGAGGACGATGCAGACATACGTGCAGAGCAAGTACGACATTCTCTCTATTGACCACAAATGCACACGCTTTCATGCTGCAGATTCTGTTCTCTTGCAGCCCATTGACTCTTCTTCGCGACTTCCTGGCTTTTACACTTGACCGATCGGATAGGAACGACGCGATGAGGAGTTCAGACACTCACAAGAAGAGCAAGACGAAGAAGAGTTTTACAACGACGGACCAGGGTCCGGTGGCTACTATTCAGACAACTACTATGATCGACGAGGTTCCAGCCGCTTCAACTCGCCACCGACCAGCGGCAGCAAGCTTGAACCGAATGCGTCCGTCTTCCGTAATCGAAAGAACACAGATCAATCAGGATATTTGGTCCGGACAAATGTTTACGATGATGACTTGAGACCTTCTTTCCAACTGGCGCCGCTGGATGGAGGCATGTGGGCGACAGCATGGACTCTTGTAAAACATCCTACTGAAGGATATCTGTCATTGTGGAAAGGTATACCCTTATGCTTCTTGCCTTGAAAGATGTAGTCCTAGACCTTTTACGAATGTCCAGTTCTCACGCCATCGCACTGGTCTTTTTTTTTTTTTTTTTTTTTCTTTGCAGCATTGTGCTTTGACATTTTGCAAGTGATCACTCAGCCTCGATTGGAAGATTCTCTCAACAGTGCTTTTGGACTTGATGACGATCACTCGCTTGACTATGTTGACCGACCAGGTTCTCACCTGGCTACCCTTGTTGCAAGCCACGTCGTGGTTGGATTCATCTTCTCACCACTAGAGTTGGTTCGCACACGGTAAGTCCCACAAAGGATCCTTACTGAACGAGCTTCCTCTCCCCTCTTCCCTGGAACTCCTAGCTCATCTGATTACACATTCACCTCTCTCTTCCGTTCCTCGGAATATGTCGACTACCCCCCCCTGACTTAGCTTGGTTGTCCAGTCTTCGGATCCCAGACAGCGAAAATATACCAACACTTTCAACTGCCTTATGACCATTGTTCAGGAGGAAGGAATTGGTGCCCTTTGGGGAGGCGTCAACCTCATCCCGACACTCGCCTATCATACCGTGACCGCACTATTCAGTAAGGGAATGCCTCTACTTATCAGCTGCCTTATCGACACCACACAACAAGATTCTCCCGTGTTGCACGCGTGCACAGAACTCGGCCTCAACCTACTGGATTTCTTGCTCCGCTTGCCGATCGACACCATCCGTAAGCGACTCCAGATCCAGATCCACGCCAAGATTCCTGGGAAGAGATACGAGACTGTTGTCGAGACCCGAAAGCAGCCATATGCAGGCATGGTGGACTGCTTCAATAAGATCATTGCCGAAGAAGGTGGACCCAGCCAGAAACACACACGATCCAAACGCGGCACCGACCTGAAAGAGAAGCCATCGGCATCTTGGTTTGGTACTTGGAGAGGTGCGAGATTTTACCATGGATCATTTGCGAACATGAGCACCTACGTTCTCACTTTTGGCTTGGGATTGATTGGAGGTGTCCAAATTGAAATTGAAGAACCCCAATTTTAGAAGACATCTCTATTATATTAGAGGTGAATAAAGCACACGTATCTCCAACAGCCCTCCTCACCCATGACTATGCCTTATGTTTTGTTGTTTATTAGAGCGGCTCGTTAGGGGGAAATGACAACAAAAAAAAAAAAAAAAAAAAAAAAAAAAAAAAAGGCATGTGCAAATATTATTTTACATGAATGAATAAAGTAAGTCGAGACATTAGAACCCATACTTGGCCTGGGTTTCCGCCTTGGTCTTGCGACTTGCAGCCCAAGAGGCATTCAACTGATGCTCGTTCGCCTTGGCCTGGTATGCCAAGGACATGATATTGTGCTTTCGTTTCTGAGTAGTGGAAGGCTTCAAATGCTATGGTATCCAACAGATCATTAAAATGAACACAGATGTGTTAGAGGGCTCCTCAAAAAAAAAAAAAAAAAAAAGAAACTTACGCTGATTGAGGCAAGGTCGACTGGCTTTGGCTGGCTGTTGCTTCCTTGCATGACCCGCTGAACATGTTTTGCCTGGCTCATTTGGTCTTTTGCCGAGACGTCAATAAATTGAATCGGACCCTCTCTGCCTTTTCTCATGCCCAATTGTAACATCTAATGAGGTCAAGTTTAGCCCAACATTGGGAACAGATGTTAGACCTTGAACAGTCTCTTCATAACTTTTTTAAGCAAGGAGATGAAAAGGCGCCTCAGATCAAAGAGTACTTACCGCCTTTTCGTCAAGTTGAAGCGAATTTGATCCGCCATCATCCACCACTGCCCCTGACTGACCATTAGCACTAGAACCGCTCATACTGTAGTCGTAATAAGCATACTGCTCGTTCGTTGCGTATGCATACTGCTCGTTCCCAGCATATGCATATTGATCGTTGCTGGGATACGCATACTGTTCATTGGTCGCTGACATGTCCACATAAGTTGCATTTTGTTCTTCCTTTTCAGCCGTTGTCAGTGGTCTCTTATCAAAAAATAGTGGGATATAAGAATTGGATGCCGCTTTTTCTTCTCCTCCAGGGGATCCTTGTTCCGATTTTGGTGGGGCATTGACAGCTGCTCCAAGAGGGAAAAAAGAGGTAGAGCTATCCTGATCGTCGATATCACTGTCATCATCGTCACTACCTTCCGTATTCTTCCCAGTTTGAGCGTCTTTACCCACCGTTGAGTCTGAGGCTGTCTTTTTGGCACCAGCTGGCTTTTGTTGCAAAGCCCGGGGCATGAAACTATTTGTCTTTGCATACACGGTCGAAGTGGCACCCGAAGTTGCAGCCCCTAATGATGACGAGGGTTTCGATGTGGCATTTTTAGGTGCTGGCAACATGGCAAATAGAGCGCCAACTCCTCCTTTGCCATCTCCACTTGTGCTTGCATTGAGGCGAGCCTTTTTCCTGAACTCGGATTCTTCCTCGGAATCAGAATCTGATTCTAATGTCGGCATGGTGTTGTATTTGCTAACTTTAGGCTGCGATGACTTGCCGATAGCCAAGGTCGAACCAGGTTTTGAGAACTGAGTCTTTGGCGGGGGCAACATGCTGGAGAGAGATGTCGAACCTGATCCTGGAAAGGTACTCGATCCGGTCGATACTGAACTTAATGACCCAATGTTCTTGGCGGGTTGCTTAGCAATGTTGATTGGAGTAGGAGATGGTACAGACTCTGAACCAGAGTCTTCCGAGTCTGAACCGTATGCAGCTAAGGCATCCATGTTTGAAGCGATAAGTTTTTGAGAGAAAAGGATGAAAAAAAAAACCATTCATCACTTGAGTCCTAATGGGGGGACAAGAATATGTCAGGAGGCTTTGCCGTTTCTGGGACACCTTTTTTTTTTTTTTTTTTGACATTTTTCAGTAATTGAAAACCATGGTCCAAATACACTTGCACACCATATTATTGACTCTTCTTTATTACCCCACTGTCCTCAACAAGCTACTGCTGAGCCTGCCAACCTGAATTTACAAATGTACCCAAGCATGCGGCGAAAGACTAGTGGGTGATATTTCCTCCGTCATTTGTCGTCACAACATCCCAAGGAATTCCAAGGAGCTGGGCATCCTCTGCTGAAAACGGGAATGGTATTGTGCCCGACTTGATGGCTTCATCCTGACGCGACTGGACGCATTTGAAAGGCTCTTCACCCTCAGGGACTACCCATCGAATGTTGAGAGAACAAAGTCGAGCCATTGCTCGAAGTTGTTGCAGGAGCTGCCCTATATACTGAACTGTTTCTTCTTTCTTCAGCTGAGAATCTCCGAGTTGATTTATCCTATCTTGAATTGTAATGGATGCGTTCAGGATTGGTATTTGAAGAATCTCCAAGTTGGGGCATCCCCAGGGAAGCTCTACCAACTCTTTCAGGCTGACTCCTGACATAGGGAGAGAACATGTATCAATAGACATCTCTCTTAATAGGGGGCAATATCGCAGTATGGTCAACATATCCTGTAGCGGTGCTACTCCTTGGACTCGGATGCACTCTAGAGACCCGTGACAACGAAAGGTTGGAGGGAGTAGCGGCGTCCTCAAATCATCCGACTCTTGTGGTTCAGATAAATAGGTCTTTATGCAAAGTTGACGAAGTCCTTGGAACCCTTTCAGAGTTGGGTAGATCATTCGACTGTCACAAGGATATTCTTGACCAAAGTTGATTATCTCAAGCTTTGGGCAATAGCTGGTCATTGGGTTCACGACCGAGTTGGAACCCAAGTCTGGGAGAGTAATTTCAAGTAGGTTGGGACATTTTGCTAGGAAAGGGACCAGGATCCGGTCGACCTCTTCGTCGATCTCGAGAGGCCCTGAGAGATCTAGGCAACGAAGATTATCCAGCATTGGAAACTCGAGCGGTTGAGGCGCTCCGAGAAAGTAGTAGTGGTCCCATCTCATTTTGAAGACCTTAAGTGATCTTGGAAGGACCTCCATGATGTAGAAAAACAATTGCTCAAGGTTTTCGTCCGACAGGATATGAACCTCCTCAAGTGATGGATGCTGAGATAGCTGTTCAAAGACCGAGGGAATCATGTACTTGCCGACCATTATACCCTCATGGAACTCGATAGTCAATGACTTTAAGTGTGTGTTCGCCCAAATGAGACAGAATGCATTGGAAGTGAGCTGGAGATCCGGCGAAGTGTCTTTTACATTGTCCACGAGATAGAGGTCTCGTACAGAGATGCACTGAGACCCAAAGAACGGCTCCAGTTCCCCGAATCCGATACGTAAAGTCCGAACCCGAAATGCATTCTCGAGTAATTTTTGTAGCACTTCAGGAGGATAAAGACTTGAAGGCATTCTGAGGCCATGTTGGAGAGACCGGTAACTCTGAGGAGAAAAGAGCTCGAGCCATAGCTTGGCAACATGGCGACAGGTATCAATGTCTTGCATAGAAAGAAAGTCGCATATCCGGTCAAGAATATGCGGGATTCTCCACACGTCCTGGGGTCCAAGGGTCATTTTGCTAGGCTGTCGACTTGTGCGTTGACGGTTGACGGTTGACGACGGTCGATACAGGATGGTCGGACAAGAGAAAACGGGCGGAGGTTGACTAGAACTGGGAATGGTAGATGATGAAGGGATTGAGATGACTGGAAAGGAGATCCAGCACTGCCATTCTTTAACCTCCCTCCCCCACCTCCTTTCTCTCATTCACCTCTGGTCACTGGTTTTCTCTTGCCTGGCTGTTGTGTGTACCGCCAGAGGATTAAACAGAGGAGGACGCTACTATTTTTCTTGCTGTTTGCCCGTTACTCTGTCCAAATGGACCAAACGTGCCCACTTGAGATCCCCGAGATCCAGAGGATCGTTGGATCATTTCTCGACTTGGGCGACCTCCTCGCATGTGCAAGAGTCTGTCGTTCATGGCATGAGACCTTCAAGAGGTTGATCTGGATCCATGTCGTCCTTCGCATGCCCGGCCCTCAGTTTCTTTCCTATCATAAACAGATCCGTGCTCATGCTCAACACATTCGCTCGCTCACTGTCCCATGCTGTCCTTTCCAGGATTCGATACTGGATGATATTGGTTGCACTCTACTCGATACACTCACCGTCCTGCCTTCAAGCGACCTTGCAGTAGACTTGTCCAAGAGCTCAAGGAGCATTTCACCTCGCCGCTCCTTCTGGGACTCGCTCACGGATTTAGTATCAAACAACAGGCGATCTCTTCGGCACCTTCGAGTCCAAATGCCCGTACCATTCGACCAAAGACTTCATCCTACGCTTTCGTTCTGGGAGGCTGCCCTAGGACCCTCTCCGTTCTCTCTATCTCCAATCCCGCCATCACTGCTGGAGCGGCCACGACTGAGGACTCTCAAGCTCTTTAGACTTTTCCTTAGTCTTGAATCATGGGCTTGTATCTGGAATGCAAGGACTTTCCTCGACACTTTACACATCGAGTCGTTGGTGATTGTCAGTGACGATCATTTCTTTAATGATCACAGAGATAACGAGGGTGACCAGAGCGCTGCTGCCGGGAATTCCGAGGAAAGTACCTTGCAGTGCTTGACGATGGCCAATCTCCGGGGCATGACGGCCCTGGATCAGTTCCGATGTATTGCTCAGTGCCATGATCTGAAGACTCTTTGTTGGCAATTGCACCCCAGGCCCCACACCCGAGAACGCGACGCTCCATTGATCTTTGCAGTCCGTCCTCGATGGATCCCCCAGTGGACCCAGCTCCGATCCTTTTCTTTCACAGGCAAGAGTGAGCGGTTCTTCAGCCACGATTCACTCCTCTCTACAATCCTAGACCAGCTCCCCACCAGCTTTCCTCAGGCTATCATCCAACAAAAGGGAGAAGGTATACCATGCGATGGGATCCTGCGGAAATGGCATACAGGATCTACAGGATTTGCCAGAAAAGCCTACCTCTCACTTGAACGACATTTTGGTACGCTTCAGGATTTAGACCTGTCCTTTTGTGAGAATGTCACCTCGAATATGGTCCAAGAGATTCTTTGCTCTTGTCCTGCGCTCATCCATATCAGGGCAAACACAATTCATATCGATGATGTTATGAGCACCACATCTGACTCACAAGCTCCTCGTCCCTGGGTCTGTTCTCGACTTCGAACCTGGTGCATTTTTATTGATATGGCGCCCAAATCAACAAGTCAGAACACTTTCAAGTCCTCGACAACGAAAGCACAACAACAACTTCAGGCTCAACGAGCAATGTTTGAACGATTGGCACTGTTACAGGATCTCGAGAGCCTTGACCTGGACTATAACTTTCCACGGCCGAACCGGGGTCGGGCGGGTCAGAACACTGGACCTAAGACGCTGATTTGGGATCTAGATTATGGACTTGATGTCCTCAAGTCCCTGACCAAGATTCAAACAATTGCCTTTATTCGAAACCGAGCAGATGCACAACATATTCCAATGGAATCTATCGAGTGGATGATCCAACATTGGCCTCGACTCTACAAGGTCGATGGTCGACTCGGGAAACAAAAAGCGAGCGAGAGTGTGATGCTTCGACTTTTGCGTGAGTGCAATATTGAGACGGGATGATCCAGATTCTAGTGGAGAAGGTGAGAGAATAGGAAGGGATCCTTCCAGACCAGAAAAGGTCTGGTATAGTTTTTTTTTTTTTTTTTTTTTTTTTCTAAGACTGTTACAATTCGTGTCTCTACAGCCTCTTCACCTCCCTGCTACCTATTAGTCTAACACAGTCCATTCTCTGTTGTCTTTCGATCGTAGCGGGAAAACTTGAATATAGATCGACTCCGACACATATTTTTGAGTCGCAAGTATTATTTAAAAAAAAAAAAAAACTGACGAGCTAAGGCCAAAAGAACTCTTTTCGACCTTCTCACCTCAGGGACTCCTCCTTAGACGCATAAATACTACAGATCTACAATGCAAAGAACTAAGATGTCAATTGGCTTGTCGTCTTCCAACGAGTCTGTATCTCACTAAATAATCCGCTATTTTGCTCCGGCGCTATTTTTTTTTTTTTTTTTTTCGAAGAAACAGTGCTCATCGACCTTTGGCATTGAGTTCTATTTTGCTGAACTCGCCATTAACATTGAACCTTCTCTCTTTCCTCCTTGTTGCTCAAAAGTAAACACTCTAAACTTCTGGTTGAACAAAGAGTGGGGCAAAAAAAAAAAAGGGGCGAGGAGAAAGAGTTACAACATCGACATACCACTGCAAGACCCTAGCAAAAACCATGTGAGAGTCCTGCCGCAGTCCAGATGACACACATTTTGTCCTTTCAAAAGATTTGGAGCTGATTTGGAGCTGATATTTATTGAACAAAAGATATTACAGAAATGATAGCAATGCATAGAGGGAAAAAAAAAAGGAAAGAGAAAAAAAAGCCTTATACACGGCTAGTCAACGCAGCATGGGCCTCAGCAAGCTTCGCCTCAAGTTGAGCGATACGGGTGCTCTGCTCAGCTTCCTTGACAAGATGGCCATTCTTCTCGGTCTCGAGAATAGCGACCTTCATCGTCAGCTTGTTGTTGGCAGCCTCCAACTCGGCAACCTTGGCTTCCAAACCCTCCAGGCGAAGAAGCTTCTTCAGACGAGAGCGACGAGCAGCGTCCGTGTTCTTGGCACGCTTCGCAACAACCTCATCAGCCTCCTCCTCAGGGGACAAAGCACGCTTCTTGGCCTGCTTGGCAGCACTCTCGGTCGAGAGTGGGGAAAGAACAGGAGAGGGAGCAACGACAGAAGTCGCCAAGGGAGTCTCGGGGACAGAGACAGCGGGCGTAAAGCACTGCTCAGTGGGCTCGATCTTGGGGATGACCATGGCAGGAGTCGTGTTCAACGACAGAACGGGGATTGCGTTGCTGGCAGCCTGGGCCATGACGGCCATCTCAAGGTCATGGCTCCAGGGGATGTTAAGAGCAGCGGCAGCCTGCTTAACAGCCGCAGTCGTCAACACAGGTCGAGTCTGGACGGGCGCAGCAGCCACGGGCGCCATGTTACCGAAAGGAACAGGGAGAGTAACTGGCACAGCCGAGGGAATGGCGCTCGACTCACTGCTGGTCGTGGGGAGAGTCAAGGGCAAGTCGAAGAGAGACGAGCCCATGGACGAGTTGGCGAACGAGTCGAAGTCAAGGACAGGCGAGTCATCCAAGGCAGAGTAAGGGCTCGAGGTCAACGACGAGGCTTCATCGCTGGACAACAAACCACCCAGCTGGAGGTCAGCTGCGAGCCATTCATCAAATCCGTTGCCATCATTAGCAACAGCGGAAGCGAGAAGGCTGCTGTCAGTGACAGTGGCGGGCGTCGAGTTCTTGCCGACTATTATTATAATAAAAAAATAGGCGTGCAGACGGAGATTAGCATCGGCACGATATGTAAAAATAGGAGTCGATGAGCCAAGTGCACTCCAAGGGAAAAGGCTTGGGGCAAGAGAAAAAACTTACGTTGAGCAAGAGCAGACTCGAGCGCGTCCGCAGACTTGGAAAGTTTGGGGTCGTTCAAATCAAACATTGGGAGATCGATAGAGATAGCCATAGCGACGGGCAGTGGAGTGTATCAAAGATAGAGAGTAGGATGGGCAAGAATGCTCGATCAAGTGGAGTGGAAGCTTAAGAATATAAAGCTAAGGGTGTTACTACTACGGTGGTGATAATTGTATTGTTGATAATCGTGGGGGGGGTGATTGAGGAAACCATGATGGCGTCTGTTTTCTTAACCGAGATCGGTTTAAAGGTAAGGTGCGAGGGATTAAAGTGGGGAAATGGGTTCTTATTCGTTGTCTGGTGCGATCTTGGGGTGTACGAGAGTACAGCAAAGCGTTTAAGCGGAAAGAGGGGCCATCTTGGCTATCTTGAAATATGCGCGGATTGGGTCTGGGTTATGAGAGTGTGGAGAATACGTCCACAATAAAAGAGCTGTAAAAAAAGGGAAAAAAAAAAGCAGGAAGTGTCGACAAGGACAAAAGCAGCTAGCAGCGTGGAACTGGAAGAAAAAAGGGCGGGTGAAGTGAATGTGGTGTGTGCAGTGGAAAGGGTGCAGAGAGCAGGGAGAGGAAAGGAGAAAAGAAAGAGAAAAGAGAAAAGAAAAGAGCGGAGGAAAAATACTGAGCTCCGATGATATATGGCGCAGACCGCAGTCTCGGTTAAGGGGTCTTCTTGGCCTTGTCCCCGTCCTCTTCAACCTAAACCCGCCATCCCTCCATGCTGATTGGTCTATCTCCCGCCGCCCTTCCGCTGCTCATGGCGTGTACCACGCTGTTGTAAACAAGAAGATGGGTGCGCCTCTGCCCCTTAGCCTGTCTTGTTTCCCCCCTGGGGTAAACTCGGCTGTCTTGTAAGGTGCGCAGACTAAACTCTATCAAGTCTGAGTATGGGGCACAACAATTGAAAAAAAAAAAATAAAAAATAAAAAAGCCAGGTTTGCTGAAAGAACAAAGAGGACCACCAGGCTTCCTCCCTCCAGTGTTCAATACGACTGTGCCTCTCTTCACTTGATGTCAACCCCTTCATTCCATCTTGAAAAGGAGCCTGTATTCACCATCGAAAGGGTTCTTCACTTCAAAAAGCTAGAGCGGGCCATTGGAACTTGGAAGGATTCCTTCCACCTCAAAGTTCAAGAAGAGCAGAGAGCTTAGGTTAAGGGGTTTTAAAAAGAGCATCCTCGTATCCTTGTAGCCCATGTTCCATGCCATGATCCATCCAAGCCCTTTATTTCCTCTCAGGAGAAAATAAAGTATACCTAGATTCGTTGGGTCAATTCGTAGGAAGCGGAGAAAAAATGAGTAAAAAAAAAAAGATCTTTGGTAGATCTAGGGAACGGCCAACCAAAGGTAAGGGAGGTGAGTGAACAAAGCCAAGGTGACACCTGCGCCAAAGTTGATGAAAGCGGTCTCTTATGCCTTGTTGTAAAGCAGGTACATCAAGGTGCGACTGGTCTAAGGAAGACTAGAGTGCCATTGAAAAATGAAATTCCAAGGATCAAAGGCACATCTAAGTTTAACAAGAGGTTCACAGCCTTCCTTTTTCTCTTGAATGTCTTGTCCTAGTGCAACACTCCATCCGTACTGGATACCTCCTTCCTACTTTCCAATATATAGAGTCTGCACCAATGTTTTTCTATGCGCTAAGGTAAAACACTTGAGCAGCCACTATGATCTCCTGGTTCTACACCTGGCTCTGTGCAAGTCGATCGTTCAGTCCGCCATGTCCTTTGATGTGGACGGTCGACTTTAGATTAGATCCTGTAGTGAAATAAGCGCAGTCTGGAGTCTTGCCAACTGGATTTATGTCGCGTGGTTAATTTTGTTGTGTGGTAGGAATAACTCAACATTCGCTCGAACTAGCTTGGCTCTTATCTCTCATTTGATCTCGAAGGGAGATCCGTTCAATATTTGTTTGAACATGGATCAAAGACTAACCAGTATCGACAACTTGGATTAATACACATTTCCTCTGATCGCTTTGAGCAGTGTATATCCCAGAGTTCGTTTCCTACATATGGGTTTAGCGAGATTCCTTCTTGAGAAATAGATGCTGCCTTACTAATATTCAAAGTCCTTTTTGTTAAAGTAATGGCGACGATAGTTTCTCAAGCCCTTTTACTTTTACTCAAGGATTTAGTTGGATCCCGAGAAGTGAAATTTTAGTCTTTATCTGGCATGATGCTCAGGCAGAACCCGTTTAGTAGATAGATTGAAAGACCTTACTATAGGCTGACACGGTCGAAACGACGAGGTTGCAGGATCGAAATGCACTGCGCTAAAAAAAAAAAAAAAAAAAACTCTTCAGCAGCAGGGGGGGGGGGGGTTGGCGAGCTTAAATCGTTCGCAGAAACGCTACTTATGCTTCTTTCTCTCATGATGGGTTTGCTTTGGGACTTCGAAGCGTCTTTTGCGGAGAGAAGGTCTAGATCGAGTCGGAAGTAAAAGATTGGGACTGTGTCGAAGTAGATGAGAGCATCGAATCAAGAATGGACTGGGCTTTGAAGGAAAATTCAACAAGAGAAGAGTCTTTCTCTTCTTTTTTTTTTTTTTTCCTTTTTTCATTACCCGGGGAAGTATACTGGTAGTGGTTTTCGTCCCAGAGGAACATTTCTTTGCAGCTTTTGCACATCGTAATTGATATTGGAGAAGCTCAAGCATAGAAGATAGCAAGAGAATGCTTATCTTGATAAAGGATCATCACAGGACAACTTATGAATGGCCCTTTCACACTCATTTCAATCTCGTCTCATTCAATGAGGTGACTGGTGGCCTAGTGGCCATGGTGGCGGCCAAGTCAGGGATGTGGCGCATTGGATGGGGAGACCGCAATAGCATGAAGCATTTTTTTGCAGTGAATGACGAAAGGGAAGGAAGGAGAGAGGGTGAGAAAAAGGAGTGGAGAGGGTACATGGCTGGAGCAGGTCGGAACATATTAGAGTCCCGCACCATGCACTAGACGTTGACTCCCAAGCTATGCCCAAGCTAGATCTGCAGCTGAGCTCGATTGAGTGGTAAGATTAAAGGCGAACTAAAGTTGAACCCATTTACTGGTAAGCTCGGGCGAGTGAACCAAAGACCAGTTGTTGTTTCTTCCAAAGTTTTTTTTTTGGACCCATGGACTTTCATTCGGGAGCAGCTGGGAGAGGGAGTCTGTTCCGTACTCTCCCGTTTATCACAAAAAAAAAAAAAAAAAAGTGTTGATGAATGGCGTAAGCTTAGGAGGCTCTACTGCCTGAGAGGATATCCTTACCATTTTGAATTAATCACGTTTCCCTCTCCCTTTCCTTGTTTTTTTCTATAGGGGATGTTTAAATGGTTGAAGAGAATCTCGGCAAGCTCTTCAAAGTGCGCCTCTTGTTGCTGCTGGAGTTTTTCGTAGTTTCATCACTGTCAATGTCGTTACTGCCCATATTTCTATCCTCAGTTTTTCGTTTGCTGGTAAAGGATCTCATCATATTTTCTTCAACTCCTCCCATGTTGATAGGGTTATCAAATGGCTCGCTGTAATGGATGTCGAGTACCAAAAGATCTCGGTCTTGGTTCAACTGTTGGGTTTCCACACTGTGCACAGTTTCATTTTTTTAGGTACTTTGGACAATGGAATGGCTTTGCTGGATTGTAAAAGATATCTGTCCAAAGGATGTTGAAGCTAGAAAGAAGGCGGTATTTACAAAAGCTGCTTTTGCATTGAGTGGTACAGTTTGATGACTTGGACGTTTGCTTGGTGTATCGTTGGGACTCGCAACGAAGGACCAGAACATTAGGTCTATTTTTTTTTGCATCTGTGGCAGGAGATTTGAATAGTCTGTGATAGTCTGACTGCTGTTACTTTTTAATCGTAGTGAACGGATTGATCCATACTATAATGTTGAGCTACTTACCTCAAAAGCAGTGAAGCTGCCCTTTAGACCTGAGCCCAAGCTCTGAACCCAGGAAAAGATATTGCTTGACAATCCTGCTCCGCAGGTGACAAGAGTGAACTGGTGTTGACCGATATGTCCGAAAGCGTGTAGCATAGTAGACAGTGGTGGTCGAGACGCGTCTGGAGAAGACATTGACTGGGAAGAGTCATTGAACTGGTCACCAAGGAGCTGTGCCTCATCATTATTGACTAGGAGCCAGGCTCCATCCTTGATCTTTGGTAGATATCGTACATGTTACGGATCAGCAAAGAAATGGGAGCTCTCCATAGTGTAGAAGGTCGAGCCTATCGAGAATTTTTACACGTTACACGAAGCCATTTGGATTTTTCGGATATCCATTCGAATATTAGTTAAAAGGCGAAAAAAAAAAAAGAAAAACTACCTTGAGGGGGAAGGCGCTAGACAATGATGTAGATGGTTTTCTTAGGTGGAGTATCCGCAAACACATCAGTAACGTCGTCTGTCTCATTGAGCTCCTCCTTTGACACGACATCAGTAAGCGAGATTTCGTTGCGATCACCCTTGGATACGATTGGGATGGAGACAATCCAGAGAGTAAGATCCCTGGCTGGAATGTCGTCAAAATCAGGAGTTTGCTCGGCCTTGATGAGCTTCTTGAGATCGTCAATGGAATTCCTTGGGGAAATCTTAACAGAGAATGCAGTTTTGTCTCCATCAAGGAGACAGAGCAAAATCAAGGTGTTGGTAGTCGTCATGTTGCGAAGCATAAAAAGAAGAGGAAAAGGCAATGGAGAGAAGGGGAATTGATTGAGGAGGGTGATGGCAAAAGGACTTGGAAAGGGTGAGAGAAGGGAGGTTATCATTGTCAATCTCTTTCCTTCAGTCAATTGTTCTCATCACAACCTTCGCTTTGCTCATGTTCTCTTTTCTCTCTTCTCTCTCTCTCTCTTCACTCACAAGAAAACTCGTTCTACAGCCTTATTGCCTCTCACTCGGTCCTGCCCGCCCCCTCGCTTTTTTTGGTGTGAAACCAAGCGAAGGGCCTCAGGTCTGTAGAGAAGATGTTAGCTTCGCGGTCGCAGCGTGTTCTTCGTCGGAACCTTCCTGCTTGGTATCCTATGAGTATATCAAGTGCTCATTCCACATGGCACGTCGCGACTGGTGCTGAGAGAATGCACTTTGCTACAATGACGATTGTATACTTGCTTCATTTCTTTTCTGCCAATTGACTTGTCTGATTCTTTTTTTTTTTTTTTTAAGTAGTAGTAGTAGTAACAGCAGAAACGTCTTCCCCAGGAAGGAAAGCTTCTTTTTCCGAACAAAAAAAAAAGTCCGTGTTACTTGCCTGGCGAATTCATTTGATTCCGTTGACTGAGACGAGAACATGCCGATAGCCTGATCGATGAGTTGGGCTAGGTGGATCCTAGAGCTCAGAATAAATCCAAACAAAGGCCGTCCGGATCGCTGCTACTACTTCACCAGCACCTACCCAGGGGTTTTTAGACGAGTACTATCGACATCAAGTCCATGTTGAGTGTGAACAAGACGCCTTGGAATCATCAAAGGTGCAGCTTCAGGTGGTGGATAAACAGCACACATTCAATATTCACTGGAAATGTCTGATTCGACAACAACGAAAGTATTGCTGTGAAACTTCAAGATCCATGGCATGATTTAGCAGATATTGCAGTTCACCTGGTAAAGCACTTGAATACTATGCACTCATCGTCTTTTTTTAACTGTTAAGATATACGGTGTGTAAGTTGCGTGTTTGTCTTTCTCTTTAGTTCCAAGGCGGTGCTGTCGATTTGCCACCAGAGGATACCAAGGAAACCGAGAAAAATCCTATGTGCAAAATTTCTTTATGGGCTGGCATGGAATCTTCTCAAAGATGCTTAATTGACCATAGTACAACAGGATACCAATAGGAAAATATGTCTCTACTTCCGTGATACCCTTGTTGCACTGGCATCGAGCTAATCTGTTGCAGTGAAAATCCTATTACGGAAGAACATCGAGATTGCGCGATCTGCCATGCTTTATTGAGAATACTGCTCATCGTCTAAAACTTGTTGGTTGATACAATGTTTTCTGGATTTTTTTTTTTTTTAAATAAAATATACGATGTGGTTCCCAAGCTAATATATGAATTGCTACAATGTGCAGGAGTGTTATCATGAGTATGCCATGGATGCCAAGGAGAAGATTGATATTTACAGCTACACTCGAAGCACAGTAGGTCAGGAAGAGGAAGAAGAAAATGGGGCAGATGACAGTGATTTTGAGGCAAAGGAAGTAGAGAACTAAGGCAGCTTGGACAATGGGATTGACCTCAACAACTGGAAAGATGCCATTTTCCACACATCCATGAGGCCAAGACTCGCGGGAACTACGGTTACCATGAACAGGTTAAACAGCGGATCCTTTCAATGGAAAATGCATGAGACAACATTGAAGTATTTTCTGATGGTAACGACGAACATGCAAGTAGTTGTTAGCTTCAGACCTGCGCCGTTCTCAATAAATGTTGTATTTGCGATTGCATCTCTCTCCACAAACGGAATAGAATTTCTTTCGAAATCGAATCCCTAATCTACAGAAGAGAGGAGACAGGATAATGGGAGAGGGCAAAAGCATGGAGAGAGGGAAAAGACGATGGAAAGGAAGAGGACAAGAGAGGGAAAGAGAGGGTGGAGAGTCCTTGTCAGAAATACAAGCCAGGACTCTATCCAGGGAGGGAAATTTTTGGTGACGCAGAGTGTACTCATCTCTGATCAAATAAGTGCTGTTGCACTTTGATGTTGCTCCTTCTAATGCACTGATTAAGCGCGAAGGAGAGAAGAGACAATGGTAGTGGAGACAATAGCAGAAGGGGTTTTAAGAAGAGAAGGGGAGGAGATACGACAGACTCTCACACACTCACTTTGCCACATTTTTTTTTTTTTTTTTTTTGGATTAGCTCAGAGTCCATGGAAAGTGGAGGATGAGTGAAAGGTCAAGATTAGCTCTGAAAAATCAAAAAAGAAAGGAAATGTAAGAGAAAGGATAAGATTGGTATTGGGGAGATGAATAGCAAGAGAAATATTGAATGAATGAGTAGACAATCCTTGAGAGAGAACATGCGCGAGAGGCTAACAAGACCAAATAGACTGACGGGTGATTACGAGATCCAGACAATCCTTTGGGTCACAATCCGTGGCCAAAAAAAAATTTGTTTTTGATACTGTCGTCATTCCCAGAAGGTTCGTGTTGTTTTTTTTCTCAATGTCGGGTTCAAAATTGTGCAGATAACCTTGCCAAGGCTAAAGATGAAAGTCAAATTTCCGTAGGACGAAGGGTAAAAGTCAGAAGGCAATCCGACAACCTGACAGAAATGCATAAGCCAAACAAAGAGAAGTTGAAGCCAAGGGTATTCACCACCCAAGAATACCCAACACGTCGTGAGCGACGTCAAGAAGAAAAGATGGGAGATAATTTTCCTATGCCAATTGGCGTACAGCTGAAATAGAGTCTGACACACAGCTCGAAGGGAAGGGAAGGGGAAGAACCTGGATAATTGGCTAGCTCCCTCATTTGTTGTTCACTATCATTTCCCCCGCTCATTCGTTCGCTCACTCATTCTCTCTTTCTCTCTCTTATGTTCCTGTTCATCAGGCGAGACAAAGACCATTGGTGATACCAGAAAGGGATTGCACTGACGTGCCGTTTCCCTCAAGGAGACATGCTAGGAGTATATAAAGCGGATAAAAATTAGGAAAAGCTTACAGAGCGTCAGCAAAACAGTGTCATTGCGTAAATCGACTCCGAGGATCTGCCAGACCAATCTGGGTAGTTGGTTGACAACGTGAATGACTGACGTTGTGAACTGACTGGTCCTGTGGAGAGGAGAAGGAGGAGGAAGAGAGCAAGGCAATAGACTTGCATGATGGAGAAGAGCCAGCATCTTTATTTTGTCTGCTTAAATGGGGAAAACCTTCCCGTTATCCGGACCGTGGTATTCGTTTTGACAGAATTGTTCGGAAAAATCCCCGCCCCCTCTTTTTCTTTCCTTACTCGGACATTGTAGCGGGAGAAATACAGCCATCCTCTAATGTGGAAGTCTCTATCCTCGACAAGGGTAAACGTAATTCCAGGCCCTCTCTCCCATTTAAATAAATCAGAGGCGATCTTAAAGGAATCAGTTCACCTTTCTCTCAATGCTAAGCGGTTCTTGTCAAGGCTTACTCGTCTCACTCTCAAAGCCAACTAGTTCTTGAAAAAGCATAGGCATCACTCTCTTTAAAAACGGGCCAGTTCAAGCCTAAGACAAGATGTGATCACGGTTGGTAAGCAGTCTGGCAGAGTTGGCCTGAAACAAGCCCTCTTAGTGACATAAGAAAAAAAAATGGCGACAGGAGGGGAACAGGATAGAGGACGAAAAAAGAGGAAGCTGTTGTCCACAGGGATAATGCTGCCTTTGATACACCTCAACATTCTTCTCCAGCAGCTCCAAACAGCGCAGTGGATATAGCGTAAGGTGCGATCAAACTGCTTCAAAACTGGTGGGCCTTGGAAGCTGACACTGAAAAGGTAAACAACTTTGCTGCAACAAGGGTGGGAGACGGGGGGGATAAATTCCGCCCCGAGAAAGCCGGGATTTCTTACAAATAGACCTACTAAATACAATAAAGAAAGGAAAACGTGGCTGATTTCTATCCTCAATAAGGAAGGGAGGGGAGTGTGTGCGGGATGGGAGAGTAATCTTTTTGCTACCCAAGGCATAACGAGCTGGGTATTGTCCTATTGACCAGCAAGTGTTTTCCTTGGAGAATGCCAGATTGACTGTACCTGAGGTGAAAAAAAAGGTCAATTTGATAACAGTAACAGGAACAAAGGGCGTGTGGTGGCCACCAATGTTAGACTGATGAGACTCTAGCAGTGTCCAGGGGTGATTCAATCCAAGCCCCTTTGGTAGACAGAACACCCATTCGACCTTGGACTTTGGATTGAACACAGCACAAGAATAAAACACCGTGAGCTGGGGTAGGTGCTTTTTGTTTACAATTGTGATATCGTAGAGAGGGTCAGTTAGTGAGAGGTGTCTTGTACACTGGACCCCTAAAAAGAAAAAGAAAGAAAAAAAAACTTTAGCATCGTGGGATGCGGATGGTCGAACGATAGAAGGAGCCTTCTCCTCATCATTTTACCCTATCTCCGTCCCTCTGTTGAGGAAGAAGAGGGCATGGTACCACTCAATTTCACACCTTTTTTTTTTTTTTTTTTTTTATTACTATTGATAGACTACTCTGAAAGTCCCCACAAGGCTCACTATTGGAGCTCTGCATGATCAAGACAACGGAGCGAAGTGCCGAACAACAGTATGAGGGACAGTGAAAGTGGGATGAAGGGAACAGTGCGATTTACAGTTAACCCGATCGTCATTTTTTGTATTTATAATTCCATTGCCCCCCTTTCTCTGGGCGTCGGAGCCATAATAGCGAACCGAGGTAGGGCTGTCCTTCTCTACCCATGGTGCAATCGTCCTGAGGGCCTACTCGACAACATGTGTATAGATCACTAAACCGGTTACAAGAGAAAACGGGATTCGACTGAGAGGCGACGGGAAAAGGGATTTAGCGTCTCATCAGAGGTGATCTATTCAGAAGTGAATCTAACCAATGCTAGGGGGAGAGGAGGGTTGGAAAGAAAGGGAGAAATGAAGAACAAGAAAGGGAGAGATCGACAAAGAAAAGTTGATAGAAGAGAGTGAGAATAAAGGATCACGGTCTGCATGGGCGCCCAGGTTTGAAAATGGGGTGTTTGAACATACTTTTCAGATACTGGTGGGCGGTCAACTCTACCTTCTGACGCGAGAGAATCAAATAGCAATTCATTTCAGCTGGAGTGGCTTGCAGGGACACAGAATGGGGCGCAACAGCAGCTAAGATGTTCGCCTTTGGCACTCCATCTCGCTTATTCTTCCCGTTGCTTAAGTTCGGACCCTTGTGCAATAGGCCCCGATTGTCGAAAAGAGCAGGAGAACAAACTGGAATGACAAGGAGGAGGATGCGTTTGGATGGCTTGTGAAGCATCAACTGAAGGAACAGGGGGGATTGTGTGTGGCTGTTGGCTCTCCGCTATATCAAAGCTCTGGGCGGGGGTTGCCAAATTTTCAGATATAAGAAAGAGTGGTCCGGGATGAGTTTAGCCAGCACAGGAGCGGCGAGCAATTGCCGTTTAAGCGCCGTGGGCGAGCAGGGCACCTCTCTCTTGTTGTCTCTTTAATCCCTTTCCCTCTCTCCCCCCTACCCATCCAATTCGTCGATTGTCGTGGCCCAAGGTGTACTTGATCAGTGTGTCTCTCTTCCGTTGTCTGGTCAGAGAACGAGGGTTAGTGCGAGGATGTCTGTGTTTGTGTGAGTGTGAGAGAGAGGGAGGTGCGTTTTACGGGAGGGGAGGCGAGAGGACACTCTGGGGCGAATGAAGGGACGCTCTCACGTCCCTCGGGAATATGAGAAGCCGGAGATACACTCGAATGACTGGGATTGAATAGAATAAGCAGCGTTCCTCGTCGTGGCCTGAGTGACGCGGCATCCAGCCCCCGCGCGGGCCGAATGGTCTTTCTTTGCAAGGAAAAGAAAAAAAAATGATAAAAGGGTCGTATCTTCGCCCTTGCTCATGCTCATCTCGTCTTTGCTCCTCGTCTCTCCTTTGTCGTCTCTTTTTTATATCTGACTCGGTCTATTCCCCTCTCTCGGTCTCTCTTTCTTCATCTGCTACGTCTTTTCTCTGATCCACCCGTGCAGTTGCATTATACGTTCCAACCGTCGCATTTCCCTCGTAATCAACACCCGAGAAGCACTCTAGACTTGTCTCTCCCTCCCTCCTCTCTCTTTTATTTTCTTTTTTTTTTCTTTCCACACTTCACCCTGCATTTTCACTCTTATCTCTCTTTTTCATTCTTTCTTCTCTCCCCACTCTCCACTCTCCACTCTTCCTGCATTTTCTCAAGCCCCCACCCACTTGATCCCTTTGTAATCCCCTATCCTACTTTATACATTTTTGCCAATCCTCTTGCATTGCTTACACCTAATAGCTCGTTGACATAAAAAAATGTCAAACCCAAGCGAGACAACCTTGGGAACACCCGACCCACAACGGCCAGCGGGCATCCTGCGCAACGCTTCGCAGCAGCCCAACCCGGCCTCACAGCCACGCGACACTGTGATCGACGTCTCTAACGAGAAGGTCGAAGTCCTTAATGACGGCGACGACGACGACGAGGATGAAGAAGAGTCCTCCGAGTCCGGTACCTACGAGGACGCCATCGGTGGTCGCTGGGGTGAGGGTCCTTCTCGCGTGAATGTGATTGGTGCAGAAAAGGACTTCAAGAAGCTGGAGCGCCAGCTCACCCGGCGCTCATCTCTTTACCGCACTCAGACTGGTGAGAAGACTGCGGAAGATGGTGGCGACTTTGATCTGACGGATTACCTTCGAGATGTCATCCCCCGCGCTCAGATTGCTGGTATCAAGGCTCGCAACCTTGGAGTCGTCTGGGAGAACCTCGAAGTTATTGGCGAGGGTGTTGGTGCTCAGTACATCAAGACCAACTTGGACCCGGTCATTGGCATTGCCAACCTGTTCAACCCTCTCTTCTGGGCCAAGACGTGCTTCTCCAAGAGACCCGCAAAGGTGACCCGCACCATTATCCAACCATCGAACGGATACTGTCGTGACGGTGAAATGATTTTGGTACTCGGCCGTCCCGGTGCCGGATGCTCAACCCTCCTGCGTGTCCTCGCCAACGACCGCAAGAACTACAAGGCTGTCAAAGGCGAAGTCACCTATGGTCCTTTCTCTGCTCATGAGATTGCTCAGCATCACCGTGGTGAAGTCTTGTATAACCAAGAAGGTAAAAAAAAGGATTTTGTTCAAGCATCATTGCCAAAACGCGTTAGTAGAATCACCATGACTAACTGTCTGATATGGTTTGGTTCTTTGCTTCTGATAGATGACTTCCATTACCCAACCCTCACTGTCCGTGAGACCCTGGAAATGGCACTCAAGACCAAAACACCTGGAACTCGTCTTCCAGAGCAGTCTCATAGAAAGGACTTTGTTACAGAGTTCTTGGAGGTCCTCACCAAGATGTACGGTCTGACAAAGCAGGTTGAGACCGTGGTCGGAAATGCCTTTATTCGTGGTATCTCTGGAGGAGAGCGCAAGCGACTTTCCATTGCGGAACAGATGGCTACCCGTTCGAGCATCAACATGTGGGATGGTTCGACCCGTGGTCTCGACGCTTCCTCTGCCCTGGACTATGCCAAGTCCTTGCGTGTTCAAACGAATTTGTTGAAGAAGGCCACGATGGTTTCGATTTACCAGGCTGTAAGTATCTTGCATGAATGACTTGAGACTCCATTCCCGGAGAGTCAAAAAAAAAAAAAAAAAAAGAAAAGAAAAGAAAAGCTAACCTTCTGCCCTTTCCGGTTTCTGTTCGAAATAGTCCGAGAACATCTACGACCTCTTTGATAAGGTCCTTCTCCTTTATGAGGGCTACACAGTCTATTTCGGTCCCGCGAACCAGGCTCGTCAATACTTCATTGACCTTGGATTTGATTGCCCTGCTCGTCAGAACACGGCTGATTTCTTGACTGCTGTGACTGACGCTCACGAACGCAAGGCCCGTCCTGGCTTCGAGGGCAGGATCCCACAGACACCCAAGCAGTTTGAGGATGCCTACAAGGCCTCAGCCACCTACACCAATGTCGAGAAGGAACGTGTTACCTACCAGAGCGCAGTCCATGAGCATCTCCCTGCTGATCATTTCAAGGACGCGACCAAGCAGACCAAGCAGAAGCATGTCTCGGTCAAGAGCCCTTACACCATCAACTTTGTTGCCCAGGTTCGTGCGCTGACTGTTCGCCAATACCAGCTCACCCGCGGTGACATGACCTCAGTCGTTTCTCGCTATGCTTCCAACATGATCAAGGCCTTGGTCGTCGGAAGTGTTTTCTTCTTGCTTCCCAAGGACGCCAGCGGTGCCTTTACCCGTGGAGGTGTTCTTTTCTTTGCTTTGCTGTTCAACTCTTTGATTTCTCAAGCCGAATTGCCCGCTGCCATGCAAGGTCGTCCGATCTTGTATAAGCACAAGAACTTTGCCATGTACCGTCCTTCCGCCTTTGCCATTGCCCAGATCTGTGTCGACGTCCCTCTTGTTGCCTGCCAAATTATTCTCTTTGCGATTATCCTATACTTTATGGCAGGATTACAACGAGAAGCCGGAAAATGGTTCCTCTTCTGTTTGATCCTGTTCCTTTCTGCGCTTTGTATGACGGCCTTCTTCCGTATGTGGGCTGCCATCTCGTCAACCTTTGATGCTGCCTCCCGTAACTCGGGTCTTTTCCTTTTGGCTCTCATTTTGTACTCCGGATACATGATTCCTTATCAGAGTATGCACCCATGGTTCATTTGGATTTTCTGGGTAAGTTACTTTTCCTTTTTTTATTTTCTACCCTGTTTTCCCCTTTGCTATACTATGAGGAGGTACTTTCGCGATTTTTTTTTTCCAGCTTAACTAACCAGGTTTTCTATTTTTTTTTTTTTTTTTTTTTTTTTTTTTTGTTTGTTTGTTCAATGTGGAATAGATCAACCCCTTGGCCTACGCTTTTAAGGCGCTAATGTCAAATGAAATGCGAGGCCTTGCCTTTGACTGTTCAGATGCGATGGTTCCCCAGGGTCCTACCTATACGGATACAACTTATCAGGTTTGTACCCTTCCCGGAGGCCGGCCTGGAAACACCTTCGTCGACGGTTCTGATTATCTCTACTCCGCATACCGCTACAGCACCTGGCAAATGTGGTATGATATCCTGGCTGTGTTCCTGTTCTGGCTTCTCTTTGTCTTTATCAACTGTATTGCCCTCGAGAAGGTTGAGTTTGGCAAAGGTGGTTTCTCGACCAACGTTTTCAAGAGAGGAGCCAATACGGTGGAAAAGAAGCCAGATGAGGAGTCTGCTCCTGGAGGCTCTGTCTCAACTCTTACCCCTCCCACGCACGATGGAGCTTCCAGCGCTCCTTTGAGAGATAACTCTGGATTTGAAGTCAGGGAAATGGCCAAGGGCTCCGTCTTCTCCTGGGAGAACCTCGATTACGTTGTCCCCTACAAGGCCGATCCTTCTGGCAAGAAGCAGCTTTTGACAGATATCGCAGGTTTGGTCAAGCCCGGTACGATGACAGCTCTTATGGGATCCTCTGGTGCCGGAAAGACCACTCTATTGGATGTCCTTGCCCAGCGTAAGAACATTGGTTGGGTCACAGGTCAGATCGAGGTCGATGGCGAGCCCCTTCGCCGCGATTTCCAACGTACGACAGGATACTGCGAGCAGCTGGATGTCCATGTCCCTCAGTGCACTGTCCGAGAGTCCCTCCGATTCTCTGCCAACTTGCGTCAGCCAGCTAACGTCTCTGAGGCCGAGAAGCACGCCTATGTGGAAGAGATTATCCACATTCTTGAAATGGAGGATATTGCCGATGCCCTTGTCGGAACTACGGAATCAGGTTTCGGTATCTCGGTCGAAGAGCGCAAGCGTCTGACGATTGGTGTGGAGTTGGTCGCCAAGCCCAAGCTTCTCTTCCTGGACGAGCCCACTTCTGGATTGGACGCCCAGGCTTCGTACAACATTATGCGTTTTATGCGCAAGTTGGCCGATCAAGGACAGGCCATTCTCTGCACGATTCACCAGCCTTCGTCCCAGCTCTTTGCCTTCTTTGACGATTTGTTGTTGCTGGCCAAGGGAGGCAAGACAGTCTTCTTTGGTGAGTTGGGTCATGACTCTTCCAAGTTGATTGAGTACTTTGAGCGAAATGGTGCTCCTACCTGTGCCGCTGATGCCAACCCTGCAGAATACATCCTGGATGTTGTCAATGCTCGTCATTCAAGCCTGAATTGGCCTGATATCTGGAAGGGATCTCCCGAATTGGTTAACCTTTTGGAGGCTATCAAGCAAACGCGCGGTTCACACCCAACTGAAGTTAAGGCTGAGCATGAGCTCGAGTACGCTTCCGACACCGCTACTCAGTTCAAGTATGTCTTCCGTCGCATGTCCCGTACTTACTGGCGCCTGCCCGAGTACAACTTTGGTCGTGTCTTTATGATGATCATTTTTGCGCTCCTCAATGGTTTCTCGTTCTACAAGCTTGGCGATTCTCGAGTCGATCTCCAGTCTCGTGTCTTCGTTATTTTCCAGATCATGGTTATGGGTTCCCTCCTTGTCAACATGGTCGAGCCCCGCTTCCACATGGAGCGCCAATGGTACTACCGTGAATTGGCGGGCAAGTACTACGGCTGGCTCCCGTTCGCGGTGTCGATCATGGTGATTGAAATCCCATACATCATTATTGCGGCTACCGTCTTCTTTGTTATCTTTTACTGGACTGTTGGCTTTGTCACTAGTTCCATCTTGACCTTCTTTACTTGGTTGATGGTCATTATCTTCTGTGTTTTCGCTATCACTCTTGGTCAGTTGATCGCTGCGTTGACGCCTTCGACTCAAGTCGCTGCTTTGTTGAATCCCTTCATCTTCTCAGCCCTCAACCTTTTCTGCGGTGTCATGATCAGCAAGGATGCCATGCCCAAGTTCTGGAGTTCCTGGATGTACTGGCTCGACCCTTACCACTACATCATTGAAGCTATTGTCACAGTCCAGCTTCATGACGTTCCTGTCCACTGCAAAGGAGACGAATACTCGATCTTTAACGTTCCTGTGGGCCAAACCTGTGCCCAGTACGCAGCTACATTCTTGAGTCATGCTACCGGCTATATCAACAACCCTAACGCTACCTCTGGATGCGAATACTGTGTGTATTCAAAGGGTCAAGACTTTTACCATGGCTTGAGTATGGACTTTGCCAACCGATGGAGAAACTTTGGTATTGTCTGGATTTACGTTGTATTCAACATTATCATGGTCTTGGTTGCCATCCGGTATGTGCGCTGGGACAGACGATAAGCAAAGGAACCTGCGGAGTAAATCATCCTTTGCCCTCTTGCAGTTTTTTTTTTTTTTTTTTGAATAGCACTCTAATAGCATTTTAATTAAAGAAAAAAAAAATAACTACAATATTTTTTTTTGGGAAAGTTGAGTGGGCTGTTGTGTTTACAAACCATTGGGAGTTCTTCCCGCTTAAAAAGAAAGGGCCGATCCATGTGGGCGTGCATCGAAAGATAGAGCAGCTCAATGTCCCTTTGAAGTTTGAAAAACGAAAGAGAATGTGGCATCAGTCGCAAAAGAATCATACGAGCTCGGGAAAAAGGTTCGGCACTACTCTGGGCAATTAGCAATTAGCTGAGCGTGCGTGCGCAGCTTGACCAAGTAGACTAGGTGTCCAGGTGTATCAAGAAAGTTTTTGCGGGTGAATCCAAAGCCGAGCTCTTCATTCTAGGAGTCGCCTACACTTCAGTCCACACCTCATCAATGTTCTCATAGAGGATGCTTAAGGGTTGACTGTAAGCTGTTCCTCTCGCTCTGTTCGGAAGAGCGAAGGGAAGGAGGGCGAAACTCAAAATTAGAACAGCGTCGGGGGCGCTGTGGAACTCCCCTTCTCTTCCGCCACCACCCACGGTTCAATCATGGTATGGGCCCGGGAGGATTTTTGACAAAAGGATGGGGTTGAAGAAGCCAACATATCGATCGATCGATCCATCGGTTCACACCACCAATTCTCTCGCCCAATACGTCTATCTGGCCACTGATCTCGTCTCGATACATTGGGTCATGCGCCATTGGTCTACAGGAAACACTACTGGCGAGGCGTTCTCACTATCATCAGCATACTCGATTTGTTCGATTTCAGAAGAGATGTAGACATCCATCATCATCTGGCTGGGCAGTAGATGATCTATCGATCGAGATCTAGCCATTTGACTCGTAGACTTAAACAGAGAGCGTCACTAACTGGAGATCATGACTTGATGTCATGGGGAACCTATGCCCGAATGGAGCTAGGTCTGGAGAGCAACATCAGCAACAGTAATAACAAAAGAAACGATGGCAGACCAGTACCCTACAACCAGTTCTCGGTCCAATGACATTCCTTTGGACTACTTGAATCTTGGAGCAACAACCCAGGGACATAGGCATTCAGGATACTGATGAGGAATCGCCTGCGACAGGCAGGATAGGACTCGTTCCTCTCCCCATATCTCTCCTGAGCAGTCTATCGACTCCACCAACTCACTCTATTGTCTGCAATCGCCAATTTTTTCCCCCTATACTTAACAGGATAAGACCCCTGTCAAGCACGCCAAGGTTCTCAAGGTTCTCGGCCGCACTGGCTCTCGTGGTGGTGTCACCCAGGTCAAGGTCGAGTTGAACGACGACCCCTCCAACCCCCACAGCGTCCGCAACGTCATCCGTAACGTCAAGGGCCCCGTCCGTGAGGGTATGTTCTCTCTCTCTCTTTTTTTTTTTTTTTTTTTTCCTTTCAACTGAAGAAACGTTATGAGAATTCCGACCAGCGATATTTTGGCAGTGGAAGGCGCAGGGAAAGAACAGGAAAAAAAATTGCATGGCGGAGGCTGAGCAGATCGATCAAAGTGCCATCGTGCAGCAAACACAACTGGACCTAGTCATGTTACTCAGTGTCAGTACTTGACTCGGAGTGCGAGACTCTATGTCCAGTTGTTACCATCACTACCGACAATTTTCTTTTTTTCTTTTTTGCCTTTTGGCTTACCATAAGGATATGCGCCTATCATTCGAGAATGGCCATGACCAACACGAAAAATTGAAAAGAAACAGCTCAACACTTTGGAATGGAATAATGGAGTTTATCAGAAAAATACGGTTTTTAGTGGCGTTTTTTTTTGTGGTTCATTGATTAACTAACCTTGCTCCATATCCTTTTCTTTTCGGTACGCTTTTTAGGCGATATCCTCTGCCTTATGGAGTCTGAGCGTGAGGCCCGTCGTCTCCGCTAAATATCTTCAACAAATTAATCGGCCTAAAAACAGGGAGAATTGAGGACATGGTATCCATTCCAAACAGAGCTGTTGACTCGACTTCCATGGTGTCGGCTTTTTTTTTGCTGGAGCGGGAATAAAACATTGATCGTTTTGCATGGAAACCTGCAACCCACTCAAACGCTTTTTTTTTTTTCGTTCCTTGATTGTCGTGCTTTTTTTTTTTTAATACATTGACTGCAGGATTTGATCCTCCTTTGGATATGAGGAATTCTTTCTTTTCAAATGCACCAGTTTTGAGTGCATATTTGTAACAGCAGGGGCCATTTTCTGTTGCGCATTTTTCTGAGCTTGGTAGCACCCTGGATGTTCTTTCAGCTTGCATAGCTTCAAGAGAACAGATTAAAAAAAAAAAATGCGCAACAGACCGATCGTCGTTTCTTCTCCCTTTCTCTATTCATACAAATTGGCCATCCGAGTTGATAGTCGGGAATTCCTATCTCGATGGGAGAAGTTGGACGTTTTTTTTTTTTACATATTTATTTAAAAAAAAAAAAAAAGAAGCATAACAGAGCTTTGAGAGGTGTTATTGGTTGGAAGAGGGACAGTGCTTTTTTTTTGGGGTGGCCATATGATATCAACTCATTACTACAGTTTACCTTGACCCTTGAGGCCCTTGTTTCATAGCTGCATATGACCTGCGAGTTGGGATAGTTCTTCTTGCTGTTTGCATGGGCTTTGGCCTTTATACTGCCAAATGATTCCTTATTACCATGGTCGAGTTAAATCATATTAGTATCGGTTTTAACTTGGTTCGTCCATTCTTTGGAAGAAAAATAATAAAAAAGTCTTTTTACCAGGGTATGGTTTCTGGGCGATGAATGGTCCGCTGGATCATTTTCACTTATCCTTTCTCCTCTGCTGTCCGAGAGTAAAGACCCTATAACGACTGAGCGTTGAAAATTCTCTTCAAGTTGATAGTTTCTAAACCTTGACCTCCAGATGATTATCAGGCACACCAGAGTCACTCTTGAATCGAATGTAGGCAGACTAGAACCAGGATAAGGAGAGACACAGAGATGGAGCCTAGCAACAAATTGAACTGACTCTCAGTAAAGCCAGGGTTGCGGCTCTTTGTGACTATCTTGATCTGTTACACATCAAAAGAGTTCTCTCCCAGTGCTTAATGGTGTACACTTGCACAAATTTCGAGGCTTCTAATGTCCTTAAATATCGAACCCCTTGTTAGATCGCCTTTGGGGCCGATAGAATAGCCATCGGTTCATGAAAGATTGGGACAATAAAAGAATAAAAGATTGGACATGGAGGCATTTTATTAATACTTTAATTGAACGTTGTTCTATGCGGTCAAGAGGGAGCACACGCATAGCTGTTGGACAGCCAGGGACAATCGCTTCTATCCAAAGTCCTGCCTCAGTTGCATACGAGTGCACACACGGCATTGATGGGTACAAAAAAAATAAAAAAAAAAGGGTAGCTCCTGCTGTCCTGTTATGCTATGCTTCTGACTCCTCATCAATTTACTTCTTGCCACTCTTCTTGATTCCACCACCAACTATGAGAAGAAAAAAAAAAAGTTGGTAAGCAAAGGGGGGGATATTAGCATTGGACAAATAGAGACGTGAGCATGGAGGCGGAGCAGATAGTCAGTGAGTACGTACGCAGAGGGCCCTTTCCTGCGGCCTTGGTTTGCATCTCCTTGAGCTTGGCCTGCTCCTCTCTCAACTTGGCCTTGTAGGCGAGATCATCCTGTGGTTGCCATAGAAAACCGTGAAGAATACAGCATGTGAGCAAGCAATAGAATAAACATTGGCCATTTTGATGATGGGCAGTTGAGCACATGGAAGGGAGAGGGTCTCTTTTTGTCCATTGCGATTTTTGCGTGCCATCGACTCCTATTTTGACTTCCAAAGCTAACATTGAAGAAATGCTAAAAAGAGCAGCTTGAAGAATCCATTGCTTACATCGTCGAGATCGACAGCCTTCTTCTTGGGGGCCTTGAGGGGTTTGGCTTTGCCTCCAGCACGTCCGGACATGGTTTGTTCTGATGGGTAAAAGGGTGAGTGAAAGGATGGTGTGAGGAGAGAACAACAGCAAAAGAGCAGATAAAAAAAAAAACACTTGAGAGCTGTCATGTGATCACGGGCTTGGCTTGGCTGCCGTAGAAAGATTTTGATATGATGTCGGAACCCTGAGGAAGCCCGACGCCCTTGTTCAAGCTGCACCAAGAAAATAGGATCTTTTGGTGCAAACCTACAGTGAAGCCTACTCGCTGATTGCCCGTCGACTTTAGCCTTCCTCCCCTTCTCCTCACATACACATATTGAAGCTCTCGAACCTTTGTTTAATGCCCTGTCGAGAACATTGCTTTTTCACCAAATTTGGAGACTCGACGCGGCCACCAAGCCACTGTGCGGATCGCGCAGGCAGATAGACCCATTATTGAGCTTGCACTCTCTCTATTGTTCCGCTCTTCTGCTCGTTCCGGGTCAACTTCATTTCCGCGCCAGTCTCTTTCTCTCCCTCCCTGCCTTGAACATTCGTTTGTTTTGTACATTACTCCCTTCCTTCTCTTCATTCCTCTCTCCACTCCCTATTCCTCTGCATCCTTCTTCCTCTGTCCGTGTTTGTCCGTGTCTGACCCAAACCCTCCGAGTTACTTTTTTTTTTTACAGTTCCCGGAAAAGAAGTGCCATGTACCACGCTCTTGCGCCTACAGCCCGCGTCGGCATTTCTTCCGCGAGGGGATTCCCAGGTACGGATGGAATTGCCTCGAAGAGAGCGAGCTGGCCCTGATCAGTTCTGGTCGCCTGATTTCCTCCCATTAGGGAGCGATTCGACCATGAGAGAAAGAAAGGGAGCCATTCACCGCACCGACGGATTCATGAGCACAAGCCAAGCGGAATCCTCCCACGATTTGAAACATTGCGGCCCATGGTATTAATACGACCTTTGATTCTTGGGCATGGCTCTCTCTTTCTATCTCTCTCTCCCTCTCTGTCTTTCTGCCCCAATAGCTGGAGGCTATGCTTCGGCCATGCGTGTGAGTGTCTCTACGCCCTACTATCGTTCCGTCAAGGTCCAGGCTGTGGTGATGCCCACAGGTCCACGCGGATCTGGTCTCCGTTACAACAGCTTGCATAGTTCTACCCACCAATCCTTCCAGTCCTCCCCCTTCCCTCGCATTCCTACCACACTGCGACTCCTCCGTGCTTCGGAGCAACAAACTGCCTCTTCACAGCCTTTGCTCAAGTCAGCTGTCGAGAAGGAGACACTTGTCTCGCGATCTGCAGAGATGGCCAAGGCCAAGGCTGCTAAAGAGGCCAGCGAAGCAGCAGCAGGAATTGTGGGTGAAGGTGCGGTAGCGACGCCCAAGAAGTCGCTTTGGGAGAGATTCAAGGCCGAGATGGTCCATTACTGGCACGGCACCAAGTTGCTCGGCAAAGAGATCAAGATCTCGACCAAGCTTGCAGGTCGATTGTTGAAAGGAAACAAACTCACCCGCCGTGAGCAGCGCCAGGTAAGTAGAGTGACTCTTTTTTCCTCCTCTCTTTTTTGGGGTCATGTTGGGTAGGTTGAGATGGACAAAAAAAAAAAATTGTTCTGTGACACGACCGTCTTGCTAATCCTGATTTCATTTGTGTGTTTACCTTTATTTCTGATATAGCTGAGAAGAACAACAGGAGACTTAATGCGATTGATCCCGTTCTCAGTCTTTATCATTGTGCCTTTCATGGAATTCCTTCTCCCCGTAGCATTGAAGCTCTTCCCTAACATGCTGCCATCGACTTTTGAGGACAAGTTTGCAGAGGAAGAAAAGAAACGCAAGCTCCTCAAGATGCGTCTTGAAATGGCCAAGTTCTTGCAGGAGACTATTGAAGAATCCGGTATTCCCGGCTCGCAGCGCGCTGAGGCCGTCAAGGAGTTTGGTGACTTTTTCCGCAAGGTCCGAACAACAGGCGAGCAGGCTTCGACTGAAGAGATGATCCAGGTGGCCAAGCTCTTCCATGATGAGTTGACTTTGGATAACTTGACGAGACCTCAGTTGGTCTCTATGTGTCGGTACATGAACCTCAATGCCTTTGGAACAGACAACTTTTTGAGATACCAGATCCGTAACAAGATGAGCTCCATTAAGCAGGATGATAAGGTACAGGACGGATCTATGACTTTTTTTTTTTTTGGAGGTGTTAGAGCAATTGTATTGACCTACGCATCTACCGTTTTGGATAGCTGATCATGGCTGAAGGAGTAGACTCTTTGACAACTCGTGAGTTGCAGGCAGCATGTCAGTCGCGTGGTATCCGGACAGGAGGCGTATCGCCAGCGCGCCTTCGTAGCGAGCTCTCACAATGGCTGGAACTCAACCTTGTCCACCAGGTGCCTTCATCTTTGTTGATCCTTTCTCGCGCCTTCTCATTCTCGGACGGAAAGGACCATGCCACACCTGCCGAGGCCCTTCAGGCCACCTTGTCTTCGCTCCCAGACAGCCTTTTGACAGAGACAGAACTTCACGTTTCCGAATTGGAGGGTGCCGCGACACCACAGCAGAAGCTTGAGGTTTTGGAACAACAGGAAGAGCTGATTGCAGATGAACTGGCTCAAGAAGAAAAGGAAGAGAAGGCCCGCAAGGCCCGCAAGGAAGAGGCGAGACTCAAGAAGGAAGCTGAGGAGTTGGAGAAGCAGAAGCAACAGGCAGCCGAACCTATTGTTACGCCAACACCCGAGAAGCCTACACCAGTACTCACATTTGACAAATCGACACAGCCAGCACCTGCCGCACCTACCAAGTCTGTCTCAGAATTGTTGACGGATGAGCAGGTAGCAGCACAGGCGGAGAAGGCTGCTGCACCAGTCACTAAAGGAGCTGCTTCTGCGATCAAGGAGCCAGCCCAGGCTGAGCCAGCGGTGCCAAGCGCTACGGAGGACGAGGATAAGGCCAAGATGACGGAGGAGCAGTTGCTTGAGCTCCGTGAGGCTTTGTGCATTATGTCTTCTCGTTCTGCATTCTTGGAGGAGCGTGAGGAGCTCGAAGATCTCAAGGAGGATCGTATGGAGTACAAGGAGGTAAGAATAAGAAAATTTACGAAAGCGGTTGCTTATCAGGGGGAAAAAAAGTAGGTGGGTATCAAGGTATGACTCTCCAGTTACTCATTGTTTCTCTCTCTCTCTCTCTCTCTCTCTCTCTCTGGCAATTGCTGATGCGCAACAGGACATCGAAGAGTTGGCTCAGGTGCAAAGAAACGAACACAAGGTTTCGCGACGATTGGGAACTCGCCTGGAGAAGATGATTGCCAAGCTGGACCAGGAATTGCAGGCTTATGATGCCGATGGCAACAAACTGCAGGCCTTCCAAGCTAACGAGCGTGGTGAGTTGACAGTTGCAGATATTGAGTCGGCACTCAAGGTGATTAAGCACGCTCCCGACGCGGATAACATCAAGCAGATTGTGAAGAAGTTGGACGTGGATGGAGATGGTCTTGTTTTGCTGAGCCATATTGTCGAATTGGCCGACTTGGTCGAGTCTGAAGAAGGAACAGGTGTGCTTGTAGAGGGCAAGAAGCCCGCTGGTGTGAGTGGCAAGGCCGATGAAGCAGAGAAGAAGCTTAAGAAGGAGGATGTTGTGAAGGATGACTAGTAGTTAGTTATTCATAACCCTAGAGCTACACTTTTATTATTATTATTATTATTATTATTATTATTATTATTATTATTATTCCGCGAACAAAGGAAAAAAAAAAGTAATAATGATCACTTATGCGTTCTGGAGGGGGGAGTTCTTTGATCCGATGATGGGTTGATCGGATGGGGTCAATGGCGGCCGCCAGACAGACTTTCGAATGTTAGCGATATGCATCTGAAGTATCATTAGCTGTGGAGGTGTCGCTGGAAGAATAGCTTCATCCATCATTGTATCACAAAGAATGACGGGTCCGTAACACCAAAGTTGAATCTCCAGAGTTTAAAAACTTTGTGCTCAAACCGTTGCGCCAGTAAACCCAAGTTCCATCGTCTTAATGAAAAAAAAGGCAACGCCTGGGAGTCAATGTTCTTGTTGTTTATTTGAATACCTCTTTGACCTTATCCCGGATTAGTTCGACCCTGTTATCTCCCACTGAAAACGTTCCGTCTACAACCAGAGGATCGGTTCGTTGGGTAGCTTTTCTCCGGAACTGTCCTCCTCCTTGCGGAGAAAACTATAAAATCAGAAGAAGACATGACCTTCATTTTGTCAGTAAAAGTCAAGTGTTGTCGCGCTTCTACATTGGTTAATACTCTTTAGAAGTCATTACATCATCTCAACTGACCTTTATGATGTCCATCACGCTATCCTTTCGGACGAATAATTCCTCCTTCAGGTAAACTATAACTTGGGGGCAAAAGCGAATGTTACAGAAGTATGGGATGTGTGAGGTTCATTCTGCTGAACACCTTAGTCTCACTCAATGTCGTGTTGCTGTTGTGACAGATCAACTACTGTACTGGAGGACAGAAGTGAAGGAAAGAGGTCACTGGGCTGTCCACAAGGAGGCGACTGCTCAGAGCCACGCCAGAAACAATTACGCCTCTAGCCTAAAAGAGTAGAGGCACCATTACTAAGGGCCACATTAGTTTACATGAAGCAGGCGTCAAATGTCTATATTGGAACACACGATAGAAAGTCTGGTACTGATGTTCCTGGTTCTAGCTACAACAAAGATACCAGCTAACCTTGAAACTGTTGGGCTACATAAGAGGTTACAGGATCACTGAATCCACAAGCCATGCTTCATACTTCAGGAGACATTTAAGCGCTAATATATTGAGTGGACCGGCCTTGTCAATCGAGTTCAACTCTTATTCATATAGAATGAAACTCTCCAATTATGGAGCTTCCTCGACTCTCAGATCTTCTTGGGATAAAGGGAAGAAACCGGCTTGGCACTCGTGAAGTCAGGACCAATGTAGTTTTGTCTTTTGTCGCCATTGCTGGTTGTTCATGTATCATTTTAGCGACCGTGGGCCAGAGCGAAACACAGTGGGGCAAGCTACTTTCATCAAACCATTATCAGCCTTCATTTGAGGCTGTAAATCAGCATGCAGAAGCTCGCAACTCTCGACGCTATCGTCAGTCAAGGTATCAGGCCTTAGGCTTGAACAACAGGATAGTATGAAAACTCACTCGATTCCCGCCACCAAGGGCTAATAGAGGTTCATGAAGAAAGCCACTACTAAAAACTATCACGGGTCTCTGGGCATGAGTGACTATGACCCTACTTCCGTTTGGAAAAAATCCTGCGGAAATCCTGTTTGTGAGGAGTTCTTGAATAGGGCAAGTTTGCTTTTAGCAGCAATGTTCCTTCTGTTTCTGTGTTTACTGTCGAACTAACTGACGTGACAGTTGAGATGAAAGAAGAGCTTTCCGTTGGCATAGAAGCCTATGACCAAGAAGTATTTGTGGCAGTTGTTGATAAAAGGAGGCAAGGCGGAATTCGGCAAGGACGACGAGGCAAGCATCCCAAACGGTCGCTCTCCTTTAACTATGAGTGGCATCTTGGAATGCCTCTGCTGAAACAACACATGTTTCCCAGCGCGGTCTATTTCGTGGCGGTCTTTCTGTTGGGCGCAATGACATTCGACTCGGGTTGACTAAGGACTGGATGGTCCATGCCTCTTTGTCGCCTAATTGACTCGAGAAAGAAAGAAAGAACGAGAGCGAGAGAAAAGCATGCATTCCAAGAGGTCTTAGTCTTTGCGCCGTCTGTAACAAAGAGGTTGAAAGAACGCCCTTGTCAGAAAACGATGGGAGCCGGCAGCCAGGTAATAAAATCGACGTTGGCAAATCTTACGGGGCATGTGCTCTCTTTTTCTCTGGAACCTCCAGGGCACAACAGGTGTCTGCGTGTGTGTGTGTGTGTGGGGGGTACTCTTGGCGGGGAGGGGAGAGCACGATTTTTTTTTAATAGCACCTGTGCTCTCATTCTCTCTCTCTCTCTCTTTTCTCATTGTCCCATCAAACCAAAGCACCATCTCATCCTTCCACCCTTTCCCATCCATCCACCACAAGACGACCACCCCTTCCCTTCCGGCAAACCTGCCACGTTTCTTTAACAATACCCCTCACTTTTTTTTCCAATCGCAACTATCTCGCCTATTTTCCCTCCCTCTCTCTCTCCTCTGTCGCTCCTTTTCTTTCTCTCTCTCTCTCTTTCCTTTTCAACTGAATAACACAGCTCCATCCAAACATTCTTTCCTACCACCCCCACCTGCAGCAGACAGACATTCCGCGAATCTTTTTTCATTCTACCTCAACAATGACCAAAGTCATCCTGACATTAGCCATCACCTTGGCCCTTGTTGCTGTTCACGCACCCAATGCCTTTGCCTCTCCCGTAGCCAATGCTGCGCCCATTGCGGGTGCTCCTGAACCTGCTCTGGCCCAGACCGTTGATATCGACACGTTCGAGCGATACCGTTCTCCACCCATCTGGGAAGGTAACCTCTATATTTCCCTGTCTTTTCTGTCTTTTCTGCTCCTCTCCAAGGACAGGGGAAGAAGGGACATCTCTTCTCACTCTACACCACACACACACACACACACACACACACACACACACCCCGGGAGATCTTTGCCAACAAGAAGCGGCTCTCACTTTCTCTCACTCTCAACTTGCGCCTCTCTGCATGTTGTCCCCCTGCCTCCTGTATTTATTACATGAGCCAAAAGATTCTATTGGAACACCGTTCTATCCGTCATTTGGTTAACCCATGTTCTCTTTTATTTGCATCCATGTAGGGCCTGTCGCGCAATCGTCCGAGGAAGAGTACGTCCCGATTAATTACCGCCCCGGCGGAGCCGTTGGCGGAGACCCTGGCCACCGATTCGGTCGCCGCCGCCGTCGCAACATCGACTCGCCCCTTCTCCGACGATCCGTGATCTACGAAAAGGACGCTCATCTTTCCTTGGGCGACAGCTTTGGCAGTGTCTTCCAGTTGGAAGCCAAGGCAGAGGCCAACGTGGTTGCCAAGCGTGACCTTGACCTGGATGATGGTCTCTTTGAGAAGGATGATGGAGAAGAGGAGGAGAACGAAGAAGAGGAGAATGAAGGCGAGGATGAGGATGAAGAAAAAGTTGAAGACGAGGACGGGGACGAAGACAAAGACGAAGATGAAGGCGAAGACGAAGATGAGAATGAGGATGAGGATGAGGGTGAGGAGCAGACTGAGGAGACTGACGATGGCGAGAATGACCCAGAGGAAGAAGAAGAAGAAGAAGAAGAAGAAGAGGAAAGCGACGATGACGAGGTTCTCTATGGCGAACCCGATGAGGATGAGGAGCGCCGACTGGACAACAAGGCAGGACTCGAGGACTGGATCGAGGAAATGAAGTCAGAGGAGTATTTCGATGTCAATGGAGACGTGGATGACGATATTCAGACTCCACAGAGTGAGAATATCGAGGAGGAGGAGGACGATGATGGCGAAATCTTTGGTGAGGACGATGACAATGAAGGCGATTCCTCTGAGTCAGTTGATGATCTCTTTGACGCCTCATGGGCTAACTAACCGACCCACCCACCAACAATCCACTCATCTTCCATTGACTGGAAGAAGGAGAAAAAAATAGTGAGAACGAGAACAGAGTCTACGCTCCCTTCACGCTCTACTCTGACCCCACTATTTTGTAATGACCCCATACTAAGGACTTGACCCTTTTTTATAAAAGCTCTCTCTCCATCTCCCCGGGACAATAAAAAAAAAAAAAATTCCAGAAAGTGCTAAAAATCAAAAAAAAAAAAAAAAAAAGATTACTATTTTTCACAAAGGGGAAGGAAGAGGGCGAAGCTTGCTGATGATTCAACGGCTCGCACGGACACAAAGTGCTGGTTTGGTGTTGTACCTGTCGTACCACGATTTAGCGGGGATACCGAGATACACAAGCCGGATTCCATCGGAGAGAGGAGACAAGGCTTTGGTTGGATTTTTTCTTGAATAATGCCCTTGGAAGATTAGCATGCAGTTCAGTGATCGCTTTTTTTTTTTTTTCTTCTTCTTTCTCTCTCTTGCAAAGACAACAGGAGTGGAGCAAGAGTATGGAACAAGGCTTCAATGGAAAGTGCGTGAATGCGTGTTTGAGAATGATCATCTAAAGGAGAGAAATTGTCTCCGAGTCTAGTTCCATGGCGTCGTCTCTTACTATGAGAGCCACGCACGCACACACGCACACACGCGTATGCACAGAAATTCCAACAAAAAAAAAAAAAAAAAAAAAAAGGAACAGCTCTTGTTCGAATGTTCAGATGCAGGCCGGAAAAAAAAAGTGCTTAGATAATGGCTGCACCTATTTCGAGCTTGGGTTACAGGAGCCAGGACAAGGAGACAAATATTTATACAAATGTAAAAATGGACAGTCAAGAAGATAGACGGAGAGAGAGAGAGAGAGAGAGAATGATGGCTAATAAAGTAAGCATAATTGAGAAGATGATACGCACGAAAAAAAAAAAAAAAAAAAGAAAAAAAAAGAAAGAGAGAGAGAGAGAGAGAGAGAGAGAGAGAGAGAGAGAGAGAGAGAGAAAAGAAAACCTGTCTATGCTAAGCATTATCGAGGCATGAGAAAAAAAAAAACAGTAATAATCGAATTTCCTCTATTCCCTCGAGCACCACATTTCATTGAATCCACATGAGAATAAGGATCTCTCCTGAACCCTTTCCTCCCTTTCCCTTCTCCTCCTCTCTCTCTCTCTCTCTCTCTCTCTCTCTCTCTCTCTCTCTCTCTCTCTCTCTCTCTCTCTCTCTCTCTCTCTCTCTCTCTCTCTCCTCCCCCTCCAATTCATCCTCCAAATAGAGCAAGACACGTTTTTTTTCTTTTGGTGTTCAGCAGAACGCATATTGGTATTTTACTAGAAATAACAATAGTAATAATTAAAGTAAAGCCAGGTGCGAACGTAGATTATGCGAACTGACTCTAGAAACGAGTCGAGCTAAGAAAAAAAAATAGGAAGCAATGAAAGTCATGAAAATGTGGTTGAAAAGCGTGAAAGGAAAGGGAGGGGAAGGGTCATCACATTGGAGAGGAAGAAAAAAAAGGGGAGAGAGAGAGAGATAGGAATGGCATGTATTTGAACGTGTAAAGAGAGAGGAAGGGGGCATCAAAGAATATACAAAGGTCATAACTGTATACAAGGGGAGGGGGGAGAGAGCGACATGGAGTAATGGGTATAGTAAGCTGGAAGCAGGGAAGGGAAGAGAAGAGAAGGGATATGGAAGGGGCGAAGTGAAAAGTAAGATAGGGAGCAGAGGGAAGGGCAAGGACAACTAGGTAGCATATTATATATGTAGATAAATAGAAGGCAGAAAGAAAAAGAAAAAAGACGAGACTCATCATCCAGCACTGAACAGGGCATTTTTTTCCTCCCCGAAAAAAAAAGTTCCAATTCAAGGTCTGGGGTGGAAAAAAAAAAAAAAGAAAAAAAAAAAAAAAGACGCGATTACGAAGATGGCGTAGCCATGCCTCTCAAGACCTCAAACCCGGCAGTGGTCAGAGTCACTCCAGGAACAGTCCACATGATCCGTGGTCCCAGACCTCGAGCAATCGAGCGGAGCAAACCTGGAGACGAGGAGGAAGATTGAGCAGCAGCATTTTTGCTCATACTAGTGGCCATCATAGTCGTATAGTTACTACTGCTGCTGACGCGTCTCAAGTCGTGAAGATCATGAATCGTGGTCGCTGTGGCGGCTTCCGCAACACCTGAAGCCGCTGCGGCAGCGGCCGTGCGTGTGATCGGAGCTGTCATGGCTGAAGTCATCATCAACGCGCTCGCATTCTGGACAGGTGTCGCCGTTACACGAGCCGCCAGGCTGCAGTTGGCCATGCTCACGTTGGGTGAAGAAGGCGCAGAGCTGATGGGCGATGAAGGCGAAAAGGGACTGGCAGCTGGCGAGAAGGGAGAGATTGGGGAAGTAGGAGAATTTGGTTGAGAAAGGTACTGCGCTGCAGATGGCTTCAACAAATTGTTTTGTGTGGGCGCATGGAGATGGTGAGGACCGGTGCTCATCAAGCCTGATTGACAGCTCGTGGGGACCGTAGCGTGCTGAGTCGGTTGCCACGGAAGTCCCGAAGCGACCTGTCCTGCGACGGTCGAGGAGCTAGACATCAGAGCCTTGAACTGAGGCGGCGCCATCGGGTGAGCCCGGAATCCAGAGCCCGATGAAGAGCCCATGACCGTCAAGGCCGATGGGAACGTCTTGGACATTGGATACGACGACGTCCTCACCGAGGAAGAAGAGGATGAGGACCCCATGCTCAGCATGGGCTGAAGACGGAGTGTAGGTACCGAGTTGGCCAACACTGTGGGTTTTTTTGTCTTCTTGGGAGTATCCAGAGCCAGGTCCAGTTGCTCTTGAAGCTTTTCACGGACTGCAATCGCAGTCTGGCAAACTGCAGACGAGGTCGCAACTGAGCTGGCAACGCAGGCCATAAAGATGCCTGGGGTAAGTTCTACAGACCCATCGCTACCTTTATTGAGCAGGCGGGTCTGATCACCGACCAGTGGAATATACCCTTGTAGGGCATCGAAGAAAGCAGCAGAGTCAAACACCTCACCCGACTCATCCGTGCTCTTGGACACACCATACCGGACAGCCTTCTTGATGTGCTCATAGGTGGCAAAGTAGATCATCGTATAGGGCAAGAGTGAACCTAAAGTCTTTCCATAGCCACTCCACAGGCTAGAGATACCTTCCTTCGCGCAGACTTGCTTTGCGAGTTGGTAGGCATCCTTGAGAGTGAGTTGCATCAGACCCGAACTGGGCTGCATAGCCTGGATTTTGTTCATTGGGGCCCAAACGAATGTGCCGACAGCCTTGGCCATGAATCCGCTGACCAAGTGAGTCTCTGCATGGTGGAGCTGAAAGACGGGGAGGTCGGCATTTTGGGAAATGAACGCCAATCCATGTTTAGTCGCATCGTAGGTGGAGAGGAAGCACGCCATGGCGGGGACTTGGAAGATCAACGCAAACGAGACGCCTCCATACAGACCCCTCCAGACCTGGGTCTTAGAAAGGTGCTTTCCCTGTGAGCGGACCAACTGTTGGGGGGCCAGTGAAGACTGTTGGCCAAGGCGCTTTTGTTGAGCATGAACTTGGTGTCGAACAGTGTTGACGAGCTGCTGGAGTTGTGGGAGTAGTTTGTCGGGGACGTTTTTAGCGCATTGGATAGACACCTTGACGTTGTCCACTGTTGATCGTGAATGTGTAAGAGGGAGGGAGAAGGGGGTGACCGTTGGGGGTTGTGAGAAAACAAAACCAAAAGATGCAAGGCAAACTATGTTAGAGTTTGGGAATTTTGAGTGTGTAATGCGATAACCGTTCCTGAATTAGGGGGATGGGGGTGGAGGTGCAGACTTACAGGGGTGGACTAGGATCCTCGCGCAAAACGCAGCCGTGGCTGCGGTTTTGAGGTTGACAGAGTAGTCGCTTGGCATTGTTGCTGTGTGTGTGTGTGTGTGTGTCAACTGAGTGAGGTGACCCTTTCCTGCAAGTACTCAGTGCTGGGTTACTAAGACTGACCAGGACAGGTAAGCTCAAGGCAGTGACAGATAAGGAGAAGGTAAGTAGTGAAAGTGTAGATGGGAGTAGAGAGAAAAAGAGGAGGAGGCAAGGGAGAGAAATGAAAGAAAAAGGAAAAGACTGGACGAGGAGTAGATGTCGAAACGGCGAGTCTTTTGAAAAGGGGTTTGGTTGAGATGGTGTGTTGGTTTAGCGTTATGCTGTGCTGAGAAGTAGGGCAGGAACGGAAGGAATGACTGCTACTGTTGCTATTGTCGTGTTGTGGCAAGGAAGAAGTGGCATTGCAATCCCTTTTTTTCCGTATCCGATATCGAGAGAGACGATAGGGCCGAGTTGGAAGTAGACAAGCAAGGAAGCGAGACACAGGCTTGAAGAGGATCGGAAAGAGGAAAAGAGAAGAGAGAGAGAAAAAAGAGATGAATCGGTGTTGCGCTTCGAGGTGTTTATATCTCGAGCAGAGGAGGACGGACAAGGACTGGTAAAAAAAATGCGCCCGCAGAAATGCCGATCGGGGCGGTGTGGAAAGGAAGCTAAAAGCGAAGCAGGAAAAAAAATGAGAGAGAGAGAGAGAGGAGAGAGATAGGAGAATAGAGCGACGAAGCAGAACAATGGTTGGACATCATGCACCAGAGCCATCATTATCCGTTCTCTCTTCCGGGACATGTAAGCGTGTACTCAGAGATCAACAAAAAGTCAAGGAACAGCCGCAGCCAAGCCAAAGACAGCAGACTACTTTCCTGCCGTCCCTTTCATCCCGATCTGGCTCTATTCGATTAGAGAAGGCAAATCAAAGAAAGAAACGTAGAAAGAAGAACAGGAAGCTACCAAAGCCTTGCTGAGCCTCTGCTTTACTTTGGTTTCTAGCGTTGCGCAGGACGGGCACATGTGAATAAGCCGAGAGGGACGGTCGAGTTCGAGGAGACAGAGCATGAAGAGTCCGTCAAGCGGTCCCTTTTGGAGCACGGCTCGAGAAATCCCGAATATACGAGAGGTAGGAGGGACACAGATATGGACAATGACAGAGACGACTTGTATCCGTGTTCGTCTGTCCGTGTTTCTGTGTCTCTATGTTTGTGTGTCCGTGTCCAAAGAGGGTGAATGAAGGAGAGCTTTGCTCAGAACCCTTTGTTTTTTTTTCTCTCTCTCTCTTGCCTTCGAGATGGCTCGAGTTGCACTAAAGGAGAAAGGCTACATGGAGGCTTTGTTTCCATCTCTGCTAAGCAGCCCACTCCTGTGGTCTCTAATGATGGGAGGGCTCAACACCAGCAGAGCCACGCCCAACGAAGTCAACATGACGGAGTCTCTTTCATACAAGAGACAACGCACCCTTCCTCACCTTTCTGCCGCTTGCTGTCAGGTCCAAAGGAAACAAAAAAAAAAAAAAAAAAAAAAAAAAAATTCAGGAGACAGATCCAATAGAGAGATGCTCACTGAATTGGACCCGTTGCTGGACAAAAAATAGAAGTCGTTCTTGCATGCTTTAGGATAGAAAGTCTGGTTTGGGGACGTCCAAACAGTATATGTGGCAGAGAAACCGTGGAAAGAGTGAAAGCGTCAACACCACTTTCTGGCCATCGCAATGCTATGTTTTAATTAGACAGTCAGATTCCCCTCGTCCGTACAAGTTCTAAGTTGAATGTTAAGCGTGCACCGGACGCCAAAGGTAGCCCAAGCGCGTCCGCAAGAAGTCTCGAACAGATCCGTCCAGTTGCCCATTAGTTCCGTAAGAGTCCTCAAGCCTCAGCACAAGGGCCCAATGCACCCATTCCTTAAAGCCAATCCTTTTCCCGAAGTTACGGATCTATTTTGACGACTTCCCTTATCTACATTGTTCTATCAACTAGAGGCTGTTCACCTTGGAGACCTGCTGCGGTTATGAGTACGGCCAGGCGCGAAAACGAAATCTTTCCCTCGGATTTACAAGGACCGTTGTGAGCGCACCGGACAGGACAGAGGTGTCCTGCTCTACCAGACATTGAACCGTATCTCCAGTTAATCTGCTTCCCTTTCGATAGGCGGCGCAAAGAATTGCGCAATTACTGTCAGAATATGGTCCATCTGCCCAACCGGTTAACGAAGGGGGATTTGGGACACAGTCCAGTCATGCCCGCCAGTGATGCCGCCACTAACCGGATCGCGAACCAAACGCCAGTTAAACCAACTCAATGTGGATAGGAATAGCTCAGGACTACGTGTAAAAGATTAAGCGCCGCTTTTAGTACCGTGACATCGAGGGAGGGTCCAAGAACGTCATTGTACGAATCGGCGATGCGATAGAGATAAAGAAAAAAAAAGTTGAAAAAGGCATTTACAAGGCATTTCCTTATTCATATCGAACCAGATCTCAAATCTGATCTGTGCGAACAACTCCTTCTGCCTTGATTAGCCAAACACCTTCCTACTCCGTCGCATCGCTTTTTGCCCTTTTGGCCCAAAGGACTACTTTGAGCATCAAAATAGAATATCCTTCAGCAGAAATAGAATAGCACGCCCCGATCGATTACAGGTCGCTCGTGAAGCAAAAAAAAAGTATAGAAAATCGGGTCGATTTATGCAGGCAGTAGGATGCATCCTAGTCATGTCTCTATTTGAGCAACACCTGGTGGTGCGAAGCAAAAAAAAAAAGGCAGGCAGGCAGACAGACCGACAGGTAAAAAAACTCAAGAACAGCTCAATGCACAAAATTTGAAAAAGACGCAGTGCAGGTGAAAGAGAGAGAAGAGAAGAACGAATCAGAGTAAGCGGATTATCCATCATCAAGGCATGGATTAAGAACCAACGTGGCTGACAAATGGACGCCTCAGTATTCTAGAAAGACCGTGCATCGGACACAGGAGACGTGTTGGAAAAGCAGTCGTCAACACGATTCAATGCGCCTTGTAATCTACAAGAGCCCGTTATCTCGATGGCGTCTCGGAGTATCTAATGTTAACCTTCCCTCACGCGTATCCATTGGCGCCCTACTACTGTAGTCAAAATAGGAAAGAACCCCAGGGAGTAAAAAAAAAAAAAAAACAGGGTAAGGAGATGAGGGAAAAGGCGAATAGATCCTATTATGCTTGATAATGAAAGAAAAAATGAGCGGTGCTCGATTCTGTACTAATAGACAAATACCTTTACTCCCTTTCTTTTCTAACCTAGTAAAATAAAGGCCCTAGCACCGATCCGAATAAGTTCTCCCCATGTGCTTTGAAGACGCGTTTTCTTTTTTGCTAAATATGGGGTCTTCACAGACAGGATAGGATAAGAGTGAATATGCTTGATCCATTGACGTTTGGTTGGTCCTGCACGATCGATTATGCCTTGATACACTTTTGACCCTTTCGGACCTTTTCTTCTGGCTTGTGCTTGCTTTACCACTCTCTGTCTAGACTTTTTGTCTCTGTATTGCCTAGCCGTAGAGCCCGAAAAAGGCGATGTATCTGTGTAAAGATGAGCTGCTGGGTATTATTGGTAAGCAATCGTCGATGGTAAAGGTGCATGCAGATTTGGACTTGATCGCTAGTCTACTCTGACGCCCAGTTGATTGTTGTCTGCTTAGGATGATAGATCGGTAGATCGGTCAACTGAACTTAATGCGCTTTTTCTGTACGCGGGGCGTCGAGAAAACAGCTTCTCTGTTTCTCTCTCTCTCTCTCTCGTTTCCCGCTGTTCTTTTACTGTTTGTTTACAGATCCGTCTGCAATGTGATTTCTGCCCAGTGCTCTGAATGTCAAAGTGAAGGAATTCAACCAAGCGCGGGTAAACGGCGAGAGTAACTATGACTCTCTTAAGGTAGCCAAATGCCTCGTCATCTAGTTAGTGACGCGCATGAATGGATTAACGAGATTCCCACTGTCCCTATCTACTATCTAGCGAAACCACAGCCAAGGGAACGGGCTTGGCAAAATCAGTGGGGAAAGAAGACCCTGTTGAGCTTGATCTAGTTTGACATTGTGAAAAGACATATGGGGCGCAGGATAAGTGGGAGCTTCGGCGCCAGTGAGATACCACTACCCGTATTGTTTTTTTTTTTTACTTATTCGATTAGGTAGAAACGGAATTCATCTTCCTTCTTCTAGCGCTAAGGTTGCTTTACGTAGCCGATCTAGATTGAAGACATTGTCAAGTGGGGAGTTTGGATGGGGCGGCACATCTGTTAAGAGATAACGCAGGTGTCCTAAGGGGGACTCATCGAGAACAGAAATCTCGAGTAGAACAAAAGGGTAAAAGTCCCCATGATTTTGATTTTCAGTGTGAATACAAGCCATGAAAGTGTGGCCTATCGATCCTTTAGTCCCCGGAAATTTCAGGCTAGAGGTGCCAGAAAAGTTACCACAGAATAACTGGCTTGTGGCAGCCAAGCATTCATAGCGACGTTGCTTTTTGATCCTTCGATGTCGGCTCTTCCTACCATACTGAAGCAGAATTCAGTAAGCGTTGGATTGTTCACCCACTAATAGGGAACGTGAGCTGGGTTTAGACCATCGTGAGACAGACTTCATTGGCAACCTGTCATCGAGTTCGACAGCATCCCATTCGTCAGTGGTAATCTTGCCTGACTCTACAAAACCCAGAAGAATCTCCTTCGAAAAAACAGATCTCATTCGTTCAGTCGGTTTCGAGGGCACAAATACGCCAATCAGCGATACTACATCCGCGATATCAGTAATTCTGAGCTGGCTTCCTGCAAGAGCTTCCACATTACGTCGCTGATATATTTTGAAAAGGCAGGTTGAGCACGCCCCGTTCTCCTGCTCTACACAGACATGAGTGATGCTCTCGACCTGTGCAAGAAGGATCGTTTGTTCTTCAGAGTTGAGAATTCCAAATGTGCCATCCGATGATGGCGCAACTGGTGCCGTTCCTGTGTCTGATGTGCCAATCTTGTCTGGGTTCAAAGAGGCCATGGAGGGTTCACCTATAGCTGCTGCTGATCCAGGACCCACTGTACCAGGAAAGACTGACTTGAATGAGGGATCTGCTGCTCCAGGAAGTGAGGTTGAGTTGCTAGAGTTCGTAGAAGCCATTAACCCAGGGAGTGAGATCGACTCAGTTGAGGCACCAGGTGAACCAGGAGGCAAGATTGACTCGGCTGAGGTACCTGGTGCTCCAGGAGAGGTACCTGGATCTTTAGGAAGTGATGTCGAGTCGGTGGAGGGACATGCTACTCTGGAATAAGAGGGGGACTCGCAGAAACGACTGCGAAGAAGAGAAGGCAATGGGTGGTAGTGTTCCCAGAGGGGTAGTTGAGTCATTCTGCACCTGTGGTTGCTCCTGGTCGCCAGCTAATAGAGCGGTGGTAAGAGAAATGTTTACGTCTATGCATGTAGTGGACATGAACGAGTCAAAATGAGTCTTTGGACTAACCCATTGGTAAATTGCTTACCTGCGCCGATGATTGTGAGGGACGATGGAGATGACACGAATGAGCTTGCCGCTGCTGAGGATGCCGTAACAACAGAGAATAAAGTCAGTAGTACAAGAGCTGGAGTGACTTAAGTGCAAGGCACAGTCATTCTCCGTCACTGGCAGACCAGTGGCCGGTGATGTGTGTGACCTTGCTTTTAATATTGACCGAGAAATAAAATAAATTGCTAGTCTGGCCCTTTTGATCCACCTTATCTTCTTTTTGAGCTACTCTAAGGGTGGCGAGGGGGGGGCATCCCCGGCCACTGGTCCTGCTAGGAGAATGGGTTAAATGCCGTCTTCTCATAGGCATAACCCTTCATTTTAGTCCCAGTACGCCACTGTCTGGTATGGGCTCACTTGAACTCTCTTGTCTCTGCTTTTTTTTTTTTTTAGTGGTTCTCACATCACACTCTTTCCTCTTATCCAACTAGGCGACCTCCACGCGGACATCAAAAAGATTACGGATAGGTTCTTTGCGCCAGGACCAATTGCCAACTTTCTTGACGCGTTTGTGAAAGGACAAGGAGCGTTGCCCGTCACTAGTGGACATATTCGAGGTTTGCCAAGAGCATGGTGTCGTGGACTCGGAAAACCATCAGAGACTCGACCGAGTCTACTGTTTATGGATCTCCCTGACCCAACTATACCCAATACGATCTCAAGGAACCTTGCAGCTGGATCCATTCTTGAACTCGTTAAAGAGAATAATCGCTACAATAGACCGGTCTTTGGAGTCTCTGGTAAATTGGCTTCAACAACACACATGTTGTGGACGACAGCCATCATCCCAGTTGCACATTCTGATCAACAGTTGTTTCTACTTGAACTGATATAGGCTGTGGCAAGACCCGTGCTGTGATCGAACTTCTCTCTCAGCACTAGGGACTCTACTTTAATGCTGATGATGATGACTGGGGCTCAGGGGATATGATGACTCTTCACGCCGCCGTCCACAAACGCTTGAAGGACCTCCAGGACAAATCCACAGTCGTGGACTTCGGGGCCAACAGCCACTATGTACGGAAGATCACACTCTTGCTATTCCTCTCTCGGCCCCTTGTCTTCAGGTACTGCCTGAGTGTCTCCGGCTGTAGCAAGACGTTTACCAGTGCACGTTGGGCCCTGCTTCAGGCGTGTCCGCCTGTTCTGTTTGAAGACATTTTCAACACGCTGTTCCGCAAACTCTGCAGACTGGTTGAATATCCCTCACTCTCGCCCTCAAACTATGTCAGCGATGTCTTTGAGAGTACGAAGACACGCCTTGTCAGCCGCGGATATCAACCAGTGATCAAGGACAATACTCGACTGCTCATCATTAACGACGAGGCACAGATCCTGGGCAATAGTTTTAACGACTTCTTCAGGTCAGAATCAGACTTTGTGGACCCTGCTCGACCATTACTCTCACCTGTCCTCCATGCGTTCCGAGATATTGGTCAGCACCAGCTCAATAAAGTGCGCTTTCTGCTTTGTGAAGACGTGTTACTGAATTGTCCTCATCCAGTTTGTTTGTCTCCATACCTTTTCGTGTGTAGAGAGCAGAAAGAGCAACAGGCAGGAGGGAGAGCGGCGACAGAGAGGGCACATCGTGGCGAAGAAATTGTCATGCTGGGTGAACAGCGGGAAGAAAAAGTCATGCTGGACGTACTGCGGGATAAAGGTCAAAGGTATTGATGGATGAGTAGAAATCTCCTAATGGATTCACTAACCTACAGTGAGGTCATCAGCTTGGGTTACCCATTTCAACCTACTCAACGCGTCAAGCATGACAACGACATCAGCCTCGACAACATCGTGCAGAACATGTTGCTTCGTCTTTTCTGTCTTACACTCGCTCATCTCTACTCTTCCACGCTCAGGATGTTGACATAATGGATTTAAACGACCCGTCTTGAAACACGGACCAAGGAGTCTAACATATATGCGAGTGTTTGGGTGGCAAACCCATGCGCGTAATGAAAGTGAACGTTAGGTGCGATCCGCAAGGTGCAGCATCGACCGATCTTGAATTTTTAGGATAGATTTGAGTAAGAGCATATATGCTGGGACGCGAAAGATGGTGAACTATGCCTGAATAGGGAGAAGCCAGAGGAAACTCTGGTGGAGGCTCGTAGCGATTCTGACGTGCAAATCGATCGTCAAATTTGGGTAGAGGGGCGAAAGACTAATCGAACCATCTAGTAGCTGGTTCCTGCTGAAGTTTCCCTCAGGATAGCAGAAACCCACTCAGTTTTATGAGGTAAAGCGAATGATTAGAGGCCTTGGGGCTGAAGCAGCCTTAACCTATTCTCAAACTTTAAATATGTACTTGCTACTTAGTTGAGCTTGGACATTCGAATGAGAGTTTCTAGTGGGCCATTTTTAGTAAGCAGAACTGGCGATGTGGGATGAACCGAACGCGAATTTAAGGCGCCGGGATACACGCTCATCAGACACCACAAAAGGTGTTAGTTCATCTATGGAGGCTGACGAAGACGCAGATGTTGCTGTGTTGGACGAGCTGAGTCTCCATTCACCTTTCGGCGATCTGATAAAATATCTATACGCCATTGTAAGCGTTGTTGCGCAACACTTGGGACTTTTCAGAAGCTTTATGTATTGCCTTTCAACTTATCGTCTAACTAACATGATTTATCCGATCCTGTTATCTTCCTTGACACGAACAGTACGGTCATGACTCGACAAAGATGAAGCTCGTCACAAAGCCGAGCTCGGCCCCGCTTCTCGGCGAACTTTATGCTCATTCAAAACACTTGCTCGAATCTTGGCGCGAGGATGACCTTATACATCAAAAGCAGCTCCTGTAAGTTGCGCCTTTCCGCTTTTATCTGTACTTGCGCATAGCCCAACGTGGTCGTTGCCCTTTAAGTTAGCAAACTAAGATTATTTCATATCCTCAATAGCGTGGCTCTGTCCTGCATCATCAACACGATCGATGGGGACAACAAGAGCTTCCACGCCCAGTTTGATGACCTCAAAATGTCATGTATCGTGAAGGAGTTCATGACTCTGATGACTCGCCAATTGAAGTTTGTTGACCGGGTGCTTCGCTAGACAGGCTTCTATAAGACAGCGGATCTCGACACCTTAGATATCTGGTCATTGCGCCATGCTTGCGACCTCCGAGTCTCTATGAAGCAAGAGTCGCCCCTGCTCCTAGCGCCCAATATGGATTCTATGGAAGAGGAGCTTACCATCTGCTCACTTGTTCACATCCTGTAAGTGATTCTATCATACTCTATGCTTGCGAATGTAGACCATCCCTGTGTTATCCATATTTTGCACACTGAAAGCATACCCACCAATCTCTTGCTTTCATAGCTGTGACGAGATACTGCACTCCGGAAATCATTGTACTCAGAGCAAGAAGAGGTGTGTTTGTGGCGCGGCGTGGCAAGAGCTCTTTACCATGGCGATATTGTGCCAAGAATGGGCGAGCTATCGTCGACTGTAGTACGATCTGACCGTCGGCGGGTCGAAAGCACCATCTGTCGAGACCGGACATCGGTCCAAGCCCGTGGCCGCAAGATTGATTTATTCTTCCAGCTGCCGAGTGATAAGAAACCGGTCGAGCTATTTAGTTGGGAGGCCAAAACATCAGATGCAGGATCGACACAGCTTCAAGTCCAGAGGTGCAAAAACCTTCGTCTGAATGCTTGCTTGATTGGTACAACACTCTCCATTGCAGGACTGGACAGAAACAATCGCCATATCCTCTTCCGTCGCCACTTTTACTTGACATCGCAGGACGAAACGCTCTGCCGTACAAGATTCAGAAGATTAACAGTGATGTCTTTGTAGCTGGTGCTGTCATGGAAGACAAAAGTCTAATCAGCTTGTCCCGAACCAAGGAGGAAATGGTTGGCTTTTTGAAGGAGGGAAATGTAGTGTAGTAAATGCATTAGGAAGATCTTCCAGGGGGTATTTAAAAAGCACCCCTCCCCCCCTACAGCATTTTATAAAGGCAGTTCTCCTTCTTCTCGATCCGTTAGTTTGAACACTTACCTTCTAGAGCAGGTCCGCCTGTTAGTTCGCCCCGCAGGCGAGACCCTGCAGCTAGATATTGTTCGTTCACAAATCTTTTGTATCACTTTGTTCCTTTCTTTCCCTCTTCTTCAAGGAGATCGGTTGATGCGCATTGGTTGGATTGTCCCCCTTATCCCCTTTCCCAATCCGGTTTAACAGCTGTGCCGGCCAAGCGGTGCGAGCCATTTCCCTTTTATGCTTGTTCCAAATACTATTTTGCAGTAGTCTGACTGCGTTTCTCAGGGTCAAGGTGAGTGTAGAGTGCCTTGCTGCCTCTTGCAATCTGATGGCTGAAATCATGCTTGCAGATTCCATAACGAGGATTATTTTTGTGTGAAAATAGGGACTCAATGACGAGTATGCAAAAAGCATCAAAGATGGAATCCAAAGAGTAAAGAAAGAAGAAGCAAAGAACTGCATGCTGGGCTACGGATCCATGTTGGAGACTCGCAACCCCATCATCAACACTCCGACCAAAAAACACAAAGTCATTAAACCACGCACGCCCAATGCAAAGAAGGGTCGCCTGGTCTGCCCGTCTCCAACCTTGTCAGACTAATCCCTCAGCAGCATGGCCACAGCCTTATCACTATCATTGTATATAACTGTTGCCTTTGCTCTCGCCCTATCCTCTATTTACTCGGAATACTGCCTTGTCTTGTGTTCGTCTATAGTGATTTATATGATTAAACTTCTGACAGAGTGCTTTGCAAGCTGGATACAAGAGGGATTTGGAAATGATTTGATACTCAACTTACCATGCTACCTTGAGAGTAGCACCACTCGAAAAATAAGCAGGCTCTCTTCTAGAGATAGGTTTTTCTATTCGACGGATTCAGGATACTCCTCATTGGTCCAATTAGCCGTACAGAGACTTCGGCATCTCACTTCCGAAATCCCAAAACCACTAACCCATGGATATTGTCAAGTTGTTTGGATATTTGTAGTTTTCGCCACGGACAAACGTTGTATAGAGTCCTCGTCAAAAAGCCCCATCAAACTAGTTTACTCGTCACTGAGTTGAATATATTTAGCTCAGCTGTCCGAATAAGACACAACGTGTCGCTCTTATCTCGTGGCAGGTAGCTCGCATCAATCTTCGTCCATGTGTATAGTCCTTTTTGGAAGCGAAGTTCGTAAAGGGAGAGTTGGTATCCTACTCGCAAGAGGCAAAAGAGAAAAAAGGAACAATATGTTCCTCAATATCGGGCGATCCAAGAGACTAAATATGGCCATTCACCAACATTCCTTCCGTTGCACTTACCAAAGACCTGTAGACAAATGATGGAAGCGATGGTTCGTCGTTCCCGCAAATGAAGATCAATCGCGTCCTTTGCTAATGATGCCAGCGCCAACTTGTCCTCAATATAAAAACGTGTCACATTGGCATCCTCGGGAGTTTTGACTTCCATGAAGCCTAAATCGAAGAGCTCTTTGATAATTGTGCCGTCAGGTTTGTAGGCTTCCCTGACGCCCCATCGCTCTCGTGACCCCAGTAAAGGACGGTTGGCCCAAGATAATTGGTACTCCCTGTCTGATGTGGGAACAGATACGATAGGAGTGCATCGAGTGCACCATGAGAATACGTGTCCTCATTGTCCACAATAGAAGGAGGTGCTTCGTCAGGCAATTTTTTGGACCTACAGCAAAAACGTAAAAGCCGTTAGATGAATCAAGATCATTATGTGTACGCACTCCTAGAACCCATGGGAGGAATAGCCTTAGACAGGCAGCCTCTTCGCCGGTCGAGTTCTTGTCGTCGGCTCGTCCTTGCTTTGCGGGGCCGGGGAGAGGTGCAGTGCTGCTCCCATCAACGTTTTTCATGACGAATGAACCTGGTGCCTACTTGAGCGACTGCAATAACTAAAGCAAAGTAAACAAAGACAGGAAGATGAGACACAGTTCTAATGGAAAATAATATTAAAAAAAGGGAGAGTGTGGACACATTATCGTTGAAAGTAGATATTGTGCAAACACTTCATATTTTTCTGTGCTTTTAGGCCTGATAAACACCATACAGCTCCAAGATGATGAATATCCGCCATGCGCTCTTCTCCCCGCTCGACGTAGCACAGATGACATTATGATAGTTTGAATGGCATCAGTTAACCACGCTACAGCTAAAGGAGCCCCAGCTAACATGGCTAGAAGGCATCAAATGAGATCAGTTCACCACTCCAGAGCAGAGATGCCACGAATTTAGTCCAGAGCAACTATCAGCCATGCGCTCTTCTCCCCGCTCGACGTAACACAGATGACATTATGGTAGTTTGAATGGCATCAGTTAACCACGTTACAGCTAAAGGAGCCCCAGCTAACATGGTTAGACTTGTTTCTGGCCGTCAAGTTCGCGTACTCATTGCCTTGGAGTGAGGGTAAATGGTGACATGTTAGGCTAAAGAGTTCAGATGAAGGAGAGCGACAAGGGTAGGGAATCAGTAAATGAAAATGCGACGAGAGATAGAAGGATGGTGTCGTCATCCACATTCTAGAGATGTCTCCTTCCTGGGCTATATTCACAGCCTCCTCCAACTTGGCGAGATCTTTCAATGAACAGTGCCGCTTCCTGGGGCCATCCATAATGGCACCCAACTGACTCCACAGTCTTTTCACCTGTTCATTGGTGTCCCGTATTTCAGCAGCTCTGGCTTCGTCCCTCTTCCTTTTGTCCTCACTGCGCTTTTCATTTCTCTGCACCTCCAATTGGTTCATCAGATACGGCGAGATGACGCTCTCCGGGGGAAGTCCTAGAGTTTCTCCAGATTGAACTGCTTCCTGCGCTTGAATTGTTCTGGCACGCTCAAAGTACACGATCTTGTACCTGTCATAGATTTTTGAAATCAGATACATGTGCTTGCAGGGTATCTGATGTCTGGCATAATCAGGACAGGTGCATGAACAAAGAGCTTCATTATCGCAATTCATGGCTACCGAATATTCTAATCCAGGAACACTAAATGACTGGACCATGAACTGGCAAGCGATCAGTTAGGAAAAATCTCACAAAAGCTAGGGAGGCTAGTTTTCTTTCGATACATACCATTTTAGCTGATGCCTTCTTTGTAACCATGGATTTGGCCCTGGTGATATCCAATACCATAGCATCCTTTTCTCTCTCTCACTATCATACTCAGAGTGTTTCACCGTTTGGACGCCATGAACAACCTTGAGAAGCTGAACCTTGAAGTCTCTTTTTATCTCTCCTTGAAGCATGAACATGACAACATCAGCCCTGTATCCAGTCTTGCCATCGGGATAATGAGACTTGAGAGTATGGAATCAAGATTCCAACAAGTTGTTCGTGTCGATGTGTTGATAGTTCTATTGGCGGCAAAAAGATTTATGAGTGGGGAAGTCTAGACACCTCGTCCGTCATCAGCGAATCATTCCGCATACCTCTCGGACGAAAAGCACCCAATATATCTACAGTTACAGTGCCGCCGTTCAAAGGCAAAATTGGGTAACATGGGATTTGGAATTGACTCTGCAATATGAAAACGTTAAGATATACCTTGGCTTATCGCCGATGACAGCATGGTAATCCTGCTTTCCTGAACAAGGTTCTTGGCTACATGTGTTCCTTCAGTCACAAGCTCACCAGCAGTCTCTGTCAACGATAAAGTTGCTGCCTGAGACGTCCAGAATCTCGGGCCTTCGTTGCGTTTCCAGATTTCATAGCTGTCCTGTAGAGCAATATGTGTCGACTGTGGGATAAAGCTTCCTGATAGAAGGGTTACGAATGCTTTGACTGCGTCGAGTTCGCTCATGAAGCCGAAAGTTTGTGCAAGCTCCAGCATGGAGATAATTTCTTTGTTAGAAATCTTGGTCCTCAGCCATTGTTTGTGTTTGTCAGTTTCTCTTGTATCCATCTCTAGAGAGGCGATACTCGATGGGATAATAGGCAAACAGTTAAAACAGTTGATCTCTGACGATATGATTTCTGCAAGAAAATACAAGATAAAAAAAAGCAGTTGACCACTCTCACTCTCCGACTATCCTCCTGCCGCGTACTAAACAGGAGCGGGCTAAAAAAGTACCAGTGCATATCGGATGGATGTTTTTTCTGGGTCTGCGCTCATTTAAATGAAATGAACATGCTTATGTACCTTGAGAATGATTTAATGTAAGAGTGTTGATGCCAACAAAGGAGAGAGAGAGAGAGAGAGAGAGAGAGAGAGAGAGAGAGAGAGAGAGAGAGAGAGAGAGAGAGAGAGAGAGAGAGAGAGAGATATATATATATAGAGAGAGAGAGAGAGAGAGAGAGAGAGAGAGAGAGAGAGAGAGAGAGAGAGAGAGAGAGAGAGGACAGAGAGATGATGACAAAAGGGCGACATTATTGATACCTTGCTCACCCCAAGCCATCTGTCACTACCATGCACTTTCTTTCAGCGCGTCTCTTTGCAATGTCACCCTCCTCACTCATTTCCATTTCTCTACTCCATTACCATTACCGCTCCCACGCTCTCTTTTGCCTTACTTTGTTTTTATCTACATTTGCATCGTCTTTGCCACCGTTCTCACGCCTTTCCATCCCTTCTTCCTGTTCCTTTTTAATCTCTTGCTTTCTCTGTTCTTTCATCCTTCACTTTCTCTTCACCCCATCGCCTCCTCAACAGCCTTCGTTCCTTTTGTAGCCATCGCTTTTTCCTCTTCCCCATTTCATTGATGCTTCTCACCATGACTTGCAGCGCCTTGACCCTGTTCTGCCTTGTTGATGGAGAGAGTACCGCGTTCCCTGTCTCGGCATCGAGTCGTTATTAGGAGAACTCAAAGAACTCATCAAGGCTAAGAAGGCTCCCGAATTTGACGATGTAGCTGCTGACAGGCTCTCTCTCTGGCGCGTCTCTGTTCCTGTCCTGCCAAAGAAGGTTTGCAAGGATATCTGGCTTGCTGATGTCGCGTCAAAGGAGGAGCTCGATAAGACAGACGACATTGCTGATGTCTTTCCAGAGGAACCTCCCAAGAAGACAATCCACATCATCGTCCAACGCCCTCCTCCTTAAAAAATGTAATGCACACGCGCTTTTTTTTTTTTTTCGCCCATTCGTTAATTGATCTCCAAATGCATGAGCTTATTTATCTGCTAAACTTTGTTCATTTTTCTCTCCATTATCCTCACAGTCCATACACCAGCGCCTTCTCGCTCATTGACTCCACTTTCCAGCTACCATTCGGATAGCTCTCGTCCCGGCTAGCCACTGTCTGGTATGACCTCGCTTTTTTTCTCTTGTCCTTGCCTTTTATTTTTTTTTTTATTTTATTTTATTATTTTTTTTGTGATTCTAACATGGCATGAACCCTTTCTTCTCATGCAAGGCGACCTCCATGCCGACATCAAAACAATCACGGAAAAGTTCTTTGCGCTAGGATCAGACATTACTAAGTTTCTCGACACTTTTGTGAGGGGAAATGGAGCGTTTCCTACTACAACAGGATCCATTCGTGGTTTACCAAGAGCATGGCGTCGTGGGCTCGGAAAACCACCAGAGACTCGACCGAGTCTACTGTTCATGGATCTCCCTGACCCAACTATACCCGATACGATCTCAAGGAACCTTGCAGCTGGATCCATTCTTGAACTCGTTAAAGAGAATAATCGCTACAATAGACCAGTCTTTGGAGTCTCTGGTAAATTGGCTTCAACAACACACATGTTGTGGACGACAGCCATCATCCCAGTTATACATTCTGATCAACAGCCGTCTCTATTTGTACTGATATTGGCTGTGGCAAGACCCGTGCTGTGACCGAACTTCTCTCTCAGCACTGGGGACTCTAATGCTGCTGCTGATGACTGGGGCTCAGGGGGTATGATGACTCTTCACGCCGCCGTCCACAAACGCTTGAAGGACCTCCAGGACAAATCCACAGTCGTGGACTTCGGGGCCAACAGCCACTATGTACGGAAGATCACACTCTTGCTATTCCTCTCTCGGCCCCTTGTCTTCAGGTACTGCCTGAGTGTCTCCGGCTGTAGCAAGACGTTTACCAGTGCACGTTGGGCCCTGCTTCAGGCGTGTCCGCCTGTTCTGTTTGAAGACATTTTCAACACGCTGTTCCGCAAACTCTGCAGACTGGTTGAATATCCCTCACTCTCGCCCTCAAACTATGTCAGCGATGTCTTTGAGAGTACGAAGACACGCCTTGTCAGCCGCGGATATCAACCAGTGATCAAGGACAATACTCGACTGCTCATCATTAACGACGAGGCACAGATCCTGGGCAATAGTTTTAACGACTTCTTCAGGTCAGAATCAGACTTTGTGGACCCTGCTCGACCATTACTCTCACCTGTCCTCCATGCGTTCCGAGATATTGGTCAGCACCAGCTCAATAAAGTGCGCTTTCTGCTTTGTGAAGACGTGTTACTGAATTGTCCTCATCCAGTTTGTTTGTCTCCATACCTTTTCGTGTGTAGAGAGCAGAAAGAGCAACAGGCAGGAGGGAGAGCGGCGACAGAGAGGGCACATCGTGGCGAAGAAATTGTCATGCTGGGTGAACAGCGGGAAGAAAAAGTCATGCTGGACGTACTGCGGGATAAAGGTCAAAGGTATTGATGGATGAGTAGAAATCTCCTAATGGATTCACTAACCTACAGTGAGGTCATCAGCTTGGGTTACCCATTTCAACCTACTCAACGCGTCAAGCATGACAACGACATCAGCCTCGACAACATCGTGCAGAACATGTTGCTTCGTCTTTTTTTGTCTTACACTCGCTCATCTCTACTCTTCCACGCTCAGGATGTTGACATAATGGATTTAAACGACCCGTCTTGAAACACGGACCAAGGAGTCTAACATATATGCGAGTGTTTGGGTGGCAAACCCATGCGCGTAATGAAAGTGAACGTTAGGTGCGATCCGCAAGGTGCAGCATCGACCGATCTTGAATTTTTAGGATAGATTTGAGTAAGAGCATATATGCTGGGACCCGAAAGATGGTGAACTATGCCTGAATAGGGAGAAGCCAGAGGAAACTCTGGTGGAGGCTCGTAGCGATTCTGACGTGCAAATCGATCGTCAAATTTGGGTAGAGGGGCGAAAGACTAATCGAACCATCTAGTAGCTGGTTCCTGCTGAAGTTTCCCTCAGGATAGCAGAAACCCACTCAGTTTTATGAGGTAAAGCGAATGATTAGAGGCCTTGGGGCTGAAGCAGCCTTAACCTATTCTCAAACTTTAAATATGTACTTGCTACTTAGTTGTGGGCCATTTTTGGTAAGCAGAACTGGCAATGCGGGATGAACCGAACGCGAATTTAAGGCGCCGGGATACACGCTCATCAGACACCACAAAAGGTGTTAGTTCATCTAGACAGCAGGACGGTGGCCATGGAAGTCGGAATCCGCTAAGGAGTGTGTAACAACTCACTTGCCGAATGAACTAGCCCTGAAAATGGATGGCGCTCAAGCGTGTTGCCCATAATTCACCGTCAGGGTAAAAGCGAAGCCCTGACGAGTAGGCAGGCGTGGGGGTTGTGAAGAAGCTTTGGGCGTAAGCCCGAGTGAAACGGCCTCTAGTGCAGATCTTGGTAGTAGTAGCAAATATTCAAATGAGAACTTTGAAAACTGAAGTGGAGAAAGGCTCCATGTGAACAGCAGTTGGACATGGGCTAGTCGATCCTAAGAGACAGGGAAGCTCCGTTTTAAAGTGCGCAAACAGAGATGCTCTATGAAATCTGGTGGACATTAGAGATGTATTGGTATACGGCTTTGAGGGAAAACAAACAAACAAACAAACAAACAAAAACAAAAAAATACCGTTGGTCTAGTATGATTGTGTGGCGGACAAGTTCCCGGATACTGCTGACAGTGCTGAGGGTCATGAATTGCCCCTTATGATAATAAAAGCGTAAGTAGAAAAGAATAAACGATATGCTAGTCGTTGTTTGCGGAGTAAATTAGGAGTGTATTCCAGGGTTCTTTTCTAAATTTGTGTATGTGCGTTTTTTTTTTTCTTTCTTTCGTTTTTTTCTTTCTTTCTTTTTAGGTGTGGTCTAGTTCAAATGCTATGGTCTTCTCTTGAGATTACTGTAGTCCAGCATTGCGAGCAAATTCTGGTCGATATCTCCGTTTCTAATGCTTTGCCGCAAATTCCATCATGGAGCTTCACCTAGATGAAAACTATGAACTCTTGGCAGTAGCGCCAGCGGCGGCGGCGGCCGAGCTAGTGGCGGCGGCCTTTGGGGTACTCTTTGCCACCTCCTTGATCCAACCACGCTTGACCAGCCACTTGACCAAAGGAGGCGTGATTGCGCCTGTGGCCACGACACGAAGAGGAACCAGAAGCTTGTGAATTCCATAGGCAATCACGAAGACGCTCCAGAGTCCAGAGGCCTTGTTGTAGATGGCACCGACCTGCTGATCATCGACCTTATCCAATGCCGCGGCGGGATCCTCATCTTCGGGCGTTTCGCCGGGGTGTGAGTGCGTCTGGTGATGAGGCTTTGTCGTCATGCCGATAAAAGGTCCAACCCGGTCAATGACCCAGTCCTGTGCTTTCTCAATCTTTTCCATTCCAGCTGCCTTGACAATAACAAAGGTCGCTGCCAGATCAATGCAAGAGACGCCAAGATAGACAGCAACACCCGTGTAGCCGTACTGCTTGATGAGCGCCTTGGCCTTGTCCATGAAGCCTTCCGACTTTTTAGCTGGTGTGGAGGATGCCGATACTGCAGGCGCTGTAGATGAAGCGGCCTTGTTGGCTTCGCTGGCAAAGCGACGTCGAACGACAGGAGAGAGTCGTGAGGCCAGAGGATGGCGCAAGTCTGCAGCAGCAACAGCAGGCAATGTGTTGGCAAGAGGTTGTGATGCATAGAGAGTCCTGCGGAGGGTATAGGTGCAGGCCAACGTAGGGGAAGAATGTGAGTAGAATCTTGATCCTGGGCGGGCACGGACGATGGTCTGAAGGGATGGAGAGGATGTTGGCCGGATCGAGGAGGCGATGGCTCGGAGAGGAGCCGCGGCACCGAGCGGTTGTCTCAGGGTTGCAGGGTTCATGTTTGATGGGATTGCTTGTGGGTCGGGTCTGGGGGTACCTGGGCAGGCGGGTGGGAGGATGGATCGAGAAGCGCAGAGCAAAAGGGAAAGATGAACAAGATGGTGAAAAAAGTGATTTGAATCGGATTACATCCCTGATCCGCCGGTCTTTATTCGATCGAAGGACAGCTCACTCTCACTCACTCGCGACCCCTTGACTGACCCGATTTGGAAATAATACGATTCCCGAGATTGTCGACCGCCTCGTTCGTTTCTTCGGGTGAGTTCCCTGTCGGCCCTTTCGGCTTTGCTCTGAAGAGCGACCAAAGACAGACGACGAGTCTGCGCTGCAAAAGCGTGTCTGTTCGGCTCTGGCTGCTCCGGCCCCAGCCTGCGACCTCTCCTGTGGTAGTCTAGTGGTCTCTGTGCACCCATCAACACCGCCGGTCGATGCTGGACAGCTGAGTCTCCTTGGAGGAGCAGTTTCGCATATGATGCAAGACTTTAGAGAGTATACCTGTCAGGGATACTCATAGAGTTGGAGCAAGAAATCCTGCATGGCTCAGAGGGGAGGAGGAGGAGGAGGAGGAGAAGGAGGAGGAGGAGGAGGAGGAGCCCATGCTCCCTCTGAATCGCTGACTGGCAACCTGGGGGTTATTTTAGATGGGATGGGATAGGATGGGATGGGATGGGTGGAGTGGGGTAGCTCCGATGGGATGTGTTGTGGCTCGCTGGGGGAGAGAGAGAGCGAGCGAGCGAGATTGAGGAGAGAGGAGAGAACCCAAAAATAAATGTGCGACGCACCTATTATTTTCCCCACGGGCCAAACCCTACGACTCTTTCTCTCTCTTTTCTCTCTCTCTCTCTCTCTCTCCTTCTCTCTCTCTCTCTCTCTCTCTCTCTCTCTCTCTCTCTCTCTCTCTCTCTTCTCTCTCTTCTCTCTCTAACTTTTCACCCCACCCAACCAACCTAACCCTAACAACAACAATCCACCCACCCTCTCCACTGCTGCTTTTGCGTGACTCCTTTGGTTGGGAGAGTACCGAACACACCATTTCCATTTGGACACACCATCGGACACACCCACTCTCCTACCACGGACACACGCAATATTGTCGCAATGTCCGAACTCCAGTCCTTCATCGTCCATCTCTGCAGTGCAGCCCTCAAGGCCACTGCCCAGCCTCAGGTCGATCCTCATCTCATCAGCCAGATCCTGGCCCTGAATGGAGCTCACCACTTGGCTGCACATCGTCTGGGTAGAGCTGACGCCGACGAGCAACAACAACGCGCTTTCCAGTCATTTCTGATCCATCTCTGTAGCACTGCCCTCCAGGCCACCACTCGTCCTCGCGTTGACCAGGACTTGATCGACCGACTCTTAGCTTTGGACGACAGCACTGCCCGCACCTCCTCAACAGCATATGCCAATGGCAGTGCACTGTGGCCAAGTATCAGTGCTGGTTCAGGCTCTGCGCCTGCAGGAGTGGCGACAGCGGCACTGCCCTCCCATCCAGGCGTCTCCTTGACCAACCATACCACAGGGACTCTAGGAAAGCGGCGCCGCGAGGAAAGCCACCAACCGTCGCGAGCTGACCAGGCGACCGCAGAGAGCCTAGACGACGAGGACGACGACGACGACAACGACGACGTACACGAGGACTCGCTTAATACCTTTGAGCCTTTCCCGTCAGTCTCTTTCTTTTCTCTCTCTTTATCTCTCTTTTTTTTTGTCATTTTTAAACCACACCAGATAGAGCATGTTTGCCTCCGAGAGCAGCGTGTCTGACCTCCTTTTCTTTTTTTCTTTTCTTTCCTTCCTCTGTGTGGTACCGTAAAAAAAAAAAGACCGTCTAGTTCACTAGCTCGAAGAACTGGCGCCAACAACAGCAACAACAGCATCAACAACAATAGCAACAACAACAGCAGCAGCAGCAGCAACAGCAACAGCAGCAACAGCAACAGTGCCGTCTTGAATGGAACAGGATCAAACACAGGGGTCTCCTCCTCGGCAGTAGCCACCAATACCACCCCAACTGCCGCAACAACCATCACTTCAACCACGATCACAGGAACAGGGGGTGACACGTTGGCAAAACTCCAGGCAATGGGTGCCTCGTCCCCGTACCTGTTCGTACACGACTCGACCTCCGAGTTCCCTAATGGTGACATCACTTATACACAGGCGTATGCCACAGTAGACCCGGACACGAATGGTGCTTCAGGAAGACAAGATGGCAAGGGTCGATCGACTGGCCTCAGCACGCGAGCAGCGCGTCAGGTTGGTTGGGCCATGGTCGTTTATGGCCATAATACTAAGGGCTCACGACCTTCCTACTTCAAGTCCTGCTTGGGAGTTTATCAATGCCCACAAACTGACTGTACCTACACGGAACGACCTCGTCTACCACGGGAAGGCGCCAAGAACAAGAACGCGCGTCCCATGGCACCCAAGGGCAATTGTCGGATTCACCACTGCCCATTAGTTCATGTGTCATGTGAAGCCACACTCAAGGTCGTTTTGGACGAGGGTTCACGCGAAGTCAAGTTTATTCATCAGGGAATTCACAACCATGCTAAGCCTAGAACCATCCATAGTTCTTTGGGGAGCACCGCCAATGGCAGTAGCAGCAGCAGTCAACAGCCACCACCACCTCAGCAGCAGCAGCAGCAACCACCACCACCACAACCGTCACAACCATCGGCTGCTCTTGCCGCCTCAGGAGCAACAGCAAGTCATGCCAGTCCACGGAAACGTCGACCACGCAAAGAGAATGGCCATGTCCATATACATGATCCCAACACTTTATCTGCTAGCAACAATAACAATGGCTCTTCCACGTTACTTACTTCTCCGCAGAGCCATTCAGACATCAACGTCGTCAATGCTCTTCTTGGAGCTGGGCCAGTCCATCGAGCTGATTCGGCTACTGGCACTCCTACCGCGACCTCCTCAACAGTAGATACAGTTCCGGGACTCGGTCCAGATATACTGATTGCTTCCCATGCTTTCGGTCCCAGAGGCGGGAAAAAGGCGGCTCGTCGATAAAAAAAAAAAAAAAAAGAAAAAAAAGAAGAAAAAAAAAAGAAAGAAATGGAGAAGAGGGGGGGGGAGGGAGAAAAAGACTGGCCACAGTGGTTCATTTATTTTTAAAACTTTTATACTCACACGCAGCCTCCTCATTTTCGTTTTTTTTTTTTTTTTTTTTAAGTTTTTGTAAAGTAAAGGCTAGTGGTAGCATAGTGTTCATCACCACTGGGAAAAAAAAATAGGTTAGTTTTCTATACTTTATGACATTCCATTTTGACATGAGATATTTGAAAAAAGCAGTATGGGGAGACGAGCACAGTTTTTTTTTTTTTTTTTTTTTTTTGACTTTGATTAGAGTTTCTATGAAGGTTGGGAGTCAATGTCTTCGATCAGATTCTTTCCAGAGCTTCTTCTCCTCTTCCTCTAAACTTGAGCGGTAGCGATCTGTATACCTTTTTTTGGGCTTCATGCCTCAAATGAACGCGGGCGTTTCCATGAAGGGGAGAGGGGGGGAGTCGACATTCTACAGATGGGGTAAGATAGTTTGGCCAGTATGACCTAATCCACCTCTAAACCTTTCTCAGACAAAGGTAGCTCTAACCCAAGAGGAATCTCCATGCGGACGAAAAAAAAAAAAAAAAAAAAAAAAATCAGAGCATCAAACTTGGTCTTTCCCAAAGATTGTTGGCCTAACTATACTTATCACTCAATTTGCATCAGTCCCAGTAGAATCGCCACCACTACCTTGAGCTGCCTGCTGCAATGGGAGAAAGGTGGTGGCCAAGAAGGTAAAGTGGGAGGTAGACAATGGCCGGAGTGATGTAAAATGTAATGTATAACTTATTCTAGGGCAAGGGCCAGTATTTTTTTTTTTTTTTTTTTTTTAAAAAAAGTGCATTGTCCCCCCCACTGACACCACAAATGAACTCTGTTCATCGCCAATGTTCAAAAGCCGAATTACACAAAAAAAAAAAAAAAAAAAAAATTCGCAGGGTTTTAGTTGGGACACTGTTGCTAAAATAGAGTGGGTGAAAAACTCGACGGCGCCTCCAATTGCTACATGATATATCCAATGTCTGGTCAAACCCTTGGTTGAGCTAGTGATTAACGGAGACCTTGAGTTCGAAAGGATGTCATGCTTTAAGATGTGTGAAAGGGCGGAGAAACTCAAAGCCATGGACTAGCGGGAGAGCACACTACAAAGAGATGAATAAGATGTACATAACGAGTTTTTTTTTTTTTTTTTTTTTTGTCAGCTGTTATTGAACTAACAAAAAATAGACTTGATGAAAAGCTTCTGTCCGATTATGACTACATGAATACCATCACCCTTAGAGATGGATCAGTCAATATCTAGTCCACTAAGTAACATCTCCCATGGACCTCAGAACAATTTTTATCAACAGCAAGAATCCATTAGAGTCGAGAGACTCAACAGGCGTCTAAGGTCTCTAATCTTTTCCCACGGCCCTTTTGGAATCACCGTCACCATGCAAATGATAACTCGGCCAAAGGCGGTCAAAGTGTCACATTTGAAGATAGTGGATTCGGGCACCTTTCCGGTACGTCAGTAGGCCCAATAAGGAGGGGGAATGCTCATCGTCGTGACAGCCCTCTTGTAATTTCTTCAAACTCCCACAATCCCAAACCGCGAGAGAATTACACGCGTTGCATCTAGATTCTATTCTACCGTTTGAGGTGAGGTTACGGTGCCAAAGGACAACAAAGGATACGCTTTTTACATGACACGGGGACCGAGAATTGCGGGAAAAAAAAACATGGTATTCATTTTTTGGAAATCGATAATGCCTTTGAGTCACCCCAACAAATACTAATTGAACAAATAGAATTACAGAATAAAAATAAACAAATAAACAAGGATCGGATGAGGCGAAGCATCAATCGAGAAGAGGGGAAAAAAAAAAAGAAAAGAAAAGAAAAGAAAAGAAAAGAAAAGAAAATCAAAAGAAAAGAAAAAAAAAAAAAAGAGGAGGAGGAGGATCTAGCCAGCTGTATGTAAGATGAGAAGATTTGTAAAAAAAAAAAAAAAATCATGAAGAGGTCCCCTGTTAAGGTTCCTGTATGAAAGAAAAGAAAGAACTGAAGAGTGGGGAGAGTGTATGTGGGTAAACGAATCCAGAGGTCCAGCCTGACAATGGATGGTAATCATGGTGATATTGTTGTTCTTTGGCGTACAGTATGGATCCTGACCGAGGTCGTCATCTGACAACGTTATTTTCTTTTTCTTTTTCTTTTTCTTTGGTTTGTTGACCATAGACGGTAAATCTCCTCAAAGGGCCTGAGCCTTCTCCAAGAAAATCCAGCGATCACGACTCTTGCAACTGTTGTCGATTTCTTTTCTGTTGATGTTGGGATTGTTGCTGCTGCTGCTGTTGCTGTTGTTGTTGTTGTTGCTGTAGGGATGACTGTTGATTGGGCTGAGGTGGGCAAGTTCGGCCATCCCCTCGGTTCGAATTAGTTGACCAAAGAATACTTCTCTTGTTGTTACCACCCCTTCTTTTGGATCCTTGGCTACCATGGCTATCACCTCCATCATGAGCAGCCACATTATGACGGGTTCTGACAGCTGCACCTTGATCAGGACCTTTCTCTCCTCCATTGCTAGCCCCAGTTGCCATCAGAGAAGGGTTACTTCCTTCACTGGCCTGACTCGCTCCATTAAACGACCTCTTGGAGTGCAACCCATGACCCGATCCGCGTGGAGGACTGTGCATAGACGCATCGTTCAGAGAATGCGTTCCTTGGAGGCCACTATTGCCATGTCCAGCGTTAACTCCAAGGTTTGTATGGTTTCGACTCTGCTCGTTTCCTGACCGACCATTGGCCCTTCCTGATTGTTCTCTAGACTGAGCTAGAGCTGCCTGAGTTTGGGCTTGAGCCCTTGCAGCAACAGCAGATGTGATCTCTGCGAGGTTGAACTCGACTGTCGCCCGAAAGGTCTTTGAATTGCTTTGGTCTCCATCACCGCCTTGCGCGCTTCCGGATCCAGACCGATAATTTCTACGTCCTCCAGAGTGTGAGGACGATTTGTTCTCCATTCCACTGCATGATTTGGATCGTCTCTGTCCACTAGCATTTGTCTCCGAGGAAGAGGTCGATCGCGATGAGACTGGGGATTTGGATGGGCGGTTTCCTGACCGCCCGTTCGATTGATGTTGTTGAAGGTGTGCCATCCCGTTTGGCAGCATCAGAGGCCCGGTTCCAAAGACCATCTTTAATTGTCCATCGTGATATGCAAGAGGAGGACCAGCCGAAACAACTCCATGTCCATGACTAAATCCAGAACCATGACCATGACCATGACCATACATCTGGTTTCCATCGGGCCGAGAACGACTTCGTGATGTCGTTCTAAGTCCTGTCCCATTCATGCTCTGGCCAACTTCAGATTCGGCAATGGAGGCATCCCCTCGGAGATACAGATCAGAGGTCATGCCCGCAGTGCCATTGCCCAGCATAGGCACTGGGACCATAGCTTGTATCGCTCCTCCTTTGCCGTTGGATCTTAATGTGGATTGAAGAGCTTGTCCGTTTTCTCCACAAATCGAGTGACTCCTAGATTTACGAGGTGCTGTCATTGAATTGGAGAAAGTTGAGGATGATGTCGTCGATAGTCCGTTCGACATCATTGCTGTCTTTTCAGACTTGGACGAATGATTTGAGAAACCTGATCCCCGTCGACGAGTTCCGTTTTGGCTTCCATGTCCAGCTGTGCCTTGGTTCGACATGGCCGAAGACGACGCCCTGGACGATGACAATCCCTCGTTTTGGAAAGATCCCGATCGGGTAGTTCTCGCTTTTTTCTGTTCTTGAGTAGAGGCGTTCGAGTTGTTTCCATGGCCAATATGGGAGCCGTGTCTGTTCGCCGCCATTTTGCGACGAGTCGCCTCACGATCCTGCTCATCATCTGCATTGCCAGCAATTTCGTCCTCCTCTCCAACTTGGCTGCCTTGGCCGTTGTGGTTTTCGAGGACATACTCATCACCATCATCGTCATCATCGTAGTCGTCTCCATCTTCATATCGGTATACAGGGGATCGGTAGTTGGTAGCATATCGTCGTCCTGTTCCATTGGTATTATAATGACCACGGTGACTATAGTACTGACCACCGGCACCGTAGGTGTTCATTCCGTGCTGACCCTGTCCATTCCCACCGTTAGCCATATTCTTCCCTGAAAGCTGGTGGCCATAGTGGCCTTGGTTATTATGATAATAACAGGGAGGGAAGACCCATTGTTCACAACACTGGTCCAAGTTGCCTCTATGATAGAGGATATCCAGCGCCCTCCTAAACTCGAGCTTCAATCCTTTGCAGCTGGCCAAATCCAGAGAATTGCCCAAGTTGCGGCTTGTATCGATTGGTTCCTCCACACAGAGAAGTCGGTAGTGTTTTCCAGGTATATTCCAGCCTTTGGACTCTTTGGTCAAATAGCCTCCATGGCGCAATGAGACTACTTGATTGTCATAATCAAATTCGACCGCATATCTAGTAGAGCAGAGTGTCTTTGGTCAATATCGAAGACTCGAGGACTCTATTTGTCTTGATTCCGTGAGTACTATAAGAAATGACTTACCTTCGGAAAAAGGCATACAGCAGCCCACCAAGGGTCTCCTTGTTAGCAAGCCCGAATCCCTCTAGCCGGCTCAAGTCTTCACAGAAAGAGGTATTGTTGCCATTGATGACCTCGTTGTCATCCGCCAAGATATGCTCCATGTCATGTAGTGAAGGCAAAATTGGTGGCGAACGCATCTGTAAAAAGTTAAGTGCAATGCTAATCCATGTGTATGTTGATATCGTACCGCCATTGGCTAGATAGGGTTCATAGACAAAGAGAGGGATGGGGGATTATCAGTATCTTGAAGCCTGGGCTGCGAGTAATGGAAAAGGTAGGTACTCTCTGAGCGCGTCATGGAGGTGTAAAGGGACTGTATCTCTACCAGCGTCGTTGAGGACTCGTTTCCGGGCCCAGTGCTTGATCACCATCGCAAATGGCCGTACTCGAGAATCGATTCCAACATAGGTCTTGACTAGCCGAGTGTTGATAAGACCAAGCCGTGTATTGATATTTAAATCACAAGACAGATGTCTAAAGGCAGAGAAGGAGGGGGTGAGGGAAGGAAACAGGAGAATTAGAGAGCAAAACAACAATCGGAGGGTCGAGAGTGAATAAAGTGTCCAAGAAAACCTTCTTCCGAGTCCAAATAAACATCGTGTTAAAAAAAGGAAACCTTACAGCTCAGGATCCCAGAACTTGACAATAGGGACCTTGGCCTGGGGTACGCAGAAGACTTTTTGCATTCCATGCTTCAGGAACGCATCAGCCAACATCTGCACGCCAGTCAGTCCTGACCATGTCGTAGAGATGCAGATATCGACATCGCTTGACCTTGTCCCGAGGTCATTGACCGTTGATCTGGAGAGGGTCAATTAGCGAAAGCGGCGTAAGCATTTAGTCAGAATAGATGGAGAGAGGGTGATGAAGGACAATAACAAAGGAGCATTGTCAGTAAACAAGCGAACGATATTTCTCCGATTGGACATTGGTCCGAGAAGGAGGGGGGACAGGGCACCTTGCCCACGCTCTTCATTCCTTTTCCTACTCCTCTCCTTCTCTTCTATTCCTCGGTCGACAATTTTACAAATGCATTGATGGAAAATTGAGAATAGGGTAGCATAATAGAGAAGATGGCGTGTGGTGGCCCTACCCGAAAGGCTTTGCCTGGATATCCCGGCCTGGCCATTCTTTTTCCAGAATGTGTTCGATCTTCTGGATGAGTCTTAACCGACGGCCATGACTCTCTTCTGTCGGAAGAACACTCTACACGTATCATTCCCCAAGTTTTTGAAAGAAAAGTGGTAGCAAAAAAAAAAAAAAAAAAAAAAAAAAACGTGTAGAAGATGGGAGTGAAGTGAGAGTAAAGAAGGCATGGTTAGTCCTTGAGTTCCAACTAATGACAATGTTAATGTCCTGACAATAAGTTGGAAAAAAAGGGGGGAGGGGGAGGAGAGGTGTGTGCGAAAGGAATCTCGTTCCTCTCATTCGAGAGCGAAAGGCACCATTCGTGGAAAGAGAAAGAGAGGCTGACAGAGCCGCTCTCCACACGTGGAGGAAGGCTCTCGTGTCGAGTGCGTTGGAATAGGGCGTGGCGTTTCCGTCGGCCGGATAGGTCTATATCCTTCATCCTCCTCCAATGTCCATGCAACACCAACGCCAACAACACCAACAAAACACAAAAAAAAAAAACGAACTGTAGCACAGGTCGTCGTGCATTGGCATGCATCTCCAAAGACAGTGTCCGAGTGTACATTCTCTCGCCCATACTTTTTTTTTTCTCAGACCTCAGACCACCAGGGGCAGACAAAAAGGATACACAGCAGCACTTACCTCAAAGAGCTCTGTCATTTCCATTGTCAATCGCATTTCCTGTTCAGGAGGAAGCACAATTGGCAAAAACTCGTGCAGCCGTTGCTCTGGCGAAATACGGGCCCGATTTCCTCCTCGGCCCCCCTGAGTCGATCGATGTGGGGCCGAAGGTCGAGTCGAGGATATTGTCGTGACTGCGGGCGCAGTCGCAGTGGACGGGTTTGTTGTTGTCGAAACTGGACTTGCCGGTCGCATTGGAGCCACACCAGGCAACAAGGTCGACCATGCAGAATTGGCTAGAAAGGTCGTTGACGACGGCGGCGTCTTTTTAGGCGACCGAGAGTTCTTGGGGTGAGCCAATGTAGGCTCAGCAGACGTTGGCTTCATTGGCGGCGTCAGCGGCATGAGCACTGCCTGTTCTACAGATGATGATGCAGTAGGTACAGCGACATGGGTCTGTGAGAGCGGCAAGGGAGATATCGAGACCACACAATGATGGTCAGTCTGTCGGGATGGGATACCTTCTACCACTGGTTCTTCGGATGCATTGTTGCTGCAGCATCTCTTCTCTTCGGGTGATAGATCCAATGATGCGATTTCACCCTTATTGTAGTTATTCCGAGCGCCGGTCGGGGTAACAGCAGTGGCGACTGCTGCATCAGCAGTGGAATGAACCGTAGTGGCTATTGAAGAGCCATTAGAGATAGAGCTCGCAGCAAGGTCTGGTCCAGCAGTCCCTGACGGTGATGAAGACTGTGATTCTTCATGTGGTGCTGCCGGTTCTCGTGGTGGTGGCGGTGGTGGTGTTCGTGTTGATTGACTAAACTGAGTTCGCTGGGGTGAGAGTGGAGGGGTTGCCATTTGGGTACGAGCGGTCCGCATACCTGTTGTTGGGGCGGGCGTGGCGGTATTGCTTCCGTTGACCATTTTGCATTTGCCACACTGGCCGCACTTGGCGGTTGCAGTCTCTGGTTGAACAGCGACATGCCCCACAACAGTAGAAACGCTGGTCAACACCATGGCAGGACTAAGAGAGACATGAGCGGGATGACACTCAGGTTGGATGGATTCAGACAGGTCTACAGAATCACCGCTGCTGTCTGACTGTGAGTCCTCAAGACTCGTGGGAGAGTCAGGGCGATGCATGGGTGGCAGCGGCTGTGTGGACAGCGAGGCCGAGTCGGAAACGATGGTGGCGACAGCAATCACAGGGTCAGCGGCAAGGACTGCAGGAGAGTGCGAGATATCATGGGCAGACCAACAGAGGCCGACATGGCTAGAGTCTTTGGACTTGCTCTTGACCTTGGCCATGTCCTTCAGTCGCAACTTCTGGCGTTGCTGGGGAGGCCCTGACTTTCTGATCCAATCCATTGGCGAAGCTGTCTCTGTTGTCGACAGCGAGGGGAGAAGGGCTTTATTTTCTTTGTTGGCTCCAGAGTGGACAGGCGACATGGTTTTGAGAGTCAACAGAAGAGGTGCAACAAATGCAGAGAGAGCAGAAGCGAGCGGGCAGGCAGCAAGCGATGCGAGGATGCAGCGGAATAATGCCCGGTCGAGAGAAGGAGAGAGAGAAGAGATGCAGCGAGCTGGATGCTGGATGGCCAGAGACCACGACTAGCTCAGGCGATCAAGAGGATGTGCTCGCAGAGCGGCAGAAGAGATGGCGCGTGGAGTGTGGTGGATGGGGGCTGGCGGATGAAGCTTGTTGATGCCGAGGCGGGGATGAGGTAGGACAGGCAATGGAGTCAGTGGAGCTGGGGCCAAGGCACTCAGATGGCAGTATGAGAGAAAGAGAACAAAGAGACTGAAGTTGGAACAGAAGCCGAGTGGGCAGAAAAGGAGCAATGGGATGCAGCGTGGACAGATGAAATAGAAAGATGGATGCGATGTGACCGAAGAGATGATCCAATGGCAAAGAAAAAAGAAAGAGAGAGAGAGAAAGGGAGAGAGAGAGAAAAAAAAAAAAAGGTCCGTTCAGAAACGAAACGGTCAGGAAATAAAGTCGGTCAGGTCGGCTCTGCTCTGTTCTGCTCTGTTCAGGTCAGGTCAGGTCAGGTCAGGCCCTGTCTTTTTGTCTTTTTATCATGCGGAACCAGCAGCCAGTAGCTTTTTTTTTTTTTTTTCCTAAGCTGAGCCTCGGACACTGAAATGAACTCAAGAAAGCGCGCCCTTGCGCCCGCAGAGATCACTCGAATTAGAATTAGGTCGTGCTAGAGCCGTCCATTTCATCCTTAGACCACCATGGTCAGTGTACAAACACATACACATACACTCGCACATACACCACACCCCTCGATCCGCAGCTCCATTGTGCATCTCTATCTCTCTCTCTCTCTCTCTAAACTGTTGCTGCGACCTGATGCACTCAATGTGTTATATTATATCCCTCCTGCTCTCACCCTCATCCGCCCAAGCCCACCCGCCTCTTTCTGTTGCTTCTAATCGATTGTAATGCCAACTCCAACCGACCGGGGCAGAGACAATAAACATCATTTAACTCCACGAGCACCACTCACGCTTTGGGCGTCCCCCCTCCCCCTGTGCTCCTGCTGAGCCCTCCCGAGTTGCTTCCTCACCCGTGGCTGTCTCGTCCTTTCTTCCTTACACTTTCGCTCTTGTTCGTCCAAGCCTAGTCTTCATCCGGCCTCGCCCAACATCCCTTTGCAAGCCCGCCCCTATCCAGGGACACGGGGCCGAGGCACGCAGAATAACCGTCACTACCATATACCAGTTGTCTCTCCTGAGTCAGCAAAGGAGTGTACCTTGTTTGTCTTTCTCCTACATCCTCCAGGCGTACGAACAAACGAAAGAGTACCACCGAAAGCGCTGCGATGCATGTCTGTTTTATTGGCCTTTGGTGGTCGAGGTCCTCCTTTGCCTTTCCTACCTTCCTCCTTCAACTGTACACACACAAAGACGCATAGCTTGTGGAGCTATAGTAGGTTATCAGAGAAGGAACGTTCCTTCGGCGCCCATCCTCCCCCGGTCCATCATCAAGGCTCTCAGCGATCGCATGTCGCACAATCCACAGGGTTCTCGTTCCTGATACTGCGACTTGGATTAAACGTCTCTAGTCTCTTTAGGTTTAGGGAAGGAGAGAGAGAGAGAGAGAGAGAGAGAGCGAGAGAGACAGAGACAGACAGAGAAAGAGGGGGAAGGAGGGAGAGTAGGAAAAAAAAAAAAAAAAAAAAAAAAGAAAAGATGTGCGTCTGCGCGACGAATTCACTGTGCAGGAATGCCAAGGCGATTTTGCTGGGGGAGAGAGAGAGAGAGAATGAGCAGGATCGAGTTTGTTACAACACTCGTACTCATTTGTTTCGAACAGGGTCCCCTCCTTTGTCGGACAAGCGATTTGGCTGTGATCAAGTTCTCAGGTCCAATCCATAAAAGAGTTAGCTAACTGGTCGACAGAGAGGGAGAGAGAGAGAGAGAAAAGAAAGAGAAGGAGAGACAGAGACAAAGATAGAGACAGAGATAGAGAATAGGGAGGATCGCAAAAACTATAGTTGCTGGTTAATGCACGATAATCCCAACCACTTTAGGACGACAACAACGTCTGTACATGAGCACCAATGGCGTGTGAGCTGTATCACTAGAACACAGAAATAAAAAAAGAGAGGAGAAAGGTAAGAGAGAGGATCAAACAAGCAACAGCAACAACAACAAAAAAAAACACACATCACAAACTGTGCGTAACAAAGTCCCGGACACATGGGCGTTGTACACCCATCAAGGACAGAGATACACAGTGAGAAAATAAACGAGTACCAGCTCCACAGAAATCTTTCCGGATAATATTGCAGGAGGGGTGCTTATTCGTCTCTTTGTTTGGTCGAGAAGCCCTTCTCCCCTGGCATATCATCAGGTGAGGGAAATAGATGCTCAGGTCATTCATGCTCGCAAAGGAATAAAATAAAATAAAATAAAAAATAAAGAGCTTCTTGATGGAGGGCTCCACCTCCGATTACTGGGGTCAATAGCCGACCAAGGAGTTTCTTTTTTACTTGCGATATGCGAATAAATGCCAAAAATGAAAATCGTAGGAGAGCAAACGGTAAACAAGGGTGTGGAATATCTGATGATAGTGGGAGTGGTATGCATGGGATGAATGAATCCTGCATATCTCCCTTTCCTTTCCTCTCTTCCTCCTTTCTCCTCTTGCTCTTGCTCTTGCTCTTTTTTTTTTTTTTTTTTTTTTTTTTTTTTTTTTTTTTTTGTCGTCTTTTTTAAACATCCATCCCCTCAGCTCCCTGTCCTCTTACTCAGTCTCTCAATCACGACAAGGCGCCTTGCCCTTGATATCGACGACACCACTCTGACCCAAGAGTGTCGTATGGCTAGCACATGCACTAGGAGACGCCTCTTGCGAAAGTGCCCGATCATATGAAGCTGATGTCCTTGCAGACCGTGAACTTTCAGCATGGGGGTTGGCCATCCCATAAAGGTCGCTCTCTACCGAAAGCATCGATGGGATCTTGCCCTTGCCTTCATACTCCTCTTCATCCCCACTCAAGGATGTCAATAATGTCTCGTGTTCCGTCGTGGTCATTGTCGGGGCATACGAAATGGAGGATGAAGGAGACAGGGACCTGTAACGGCGTTGAATATCGATCATCACTGCCGTAGTTCCTGAGCTCATTGACATACTGTCGCTACCCGGATCACACGAATTCAAGGTCATGTCTGCCATACTCTTGGTGGTATCCACCGACTCCGCGGCCCTATGGGTAGTTGGAGCTGTGGTCGCAATGGTCTTTTTGGATGGAGAGAGACCTTGTGAGTCGTCGTCTTCATGATGCACAAGGGTCTGGTTGCTGTAATTAAGGCATGACTCAATTGGCTTGGTTCCTAGAATGACCTGGATCCGCTGCGGATCAAATTCAGTTTTGATCTCTGTCATCTCTGGGCCGCTTTCTTGACTTTGAACTACCTTTCTAGCGGCATCTCTGGCCCTGATTTTTCTCGATGCAGCAATGTTCTCAGGTGTGCTCATTGTGAGCTCTCCTGATTCGATATTGATGATCGTTGCGTGAGCAGAAGGGTCCTGACCATCCATTACCAAAACAATCTCTGGAACACCCGGCTGCCGTGAAGAGGTCATCTCAAGACGACCACTGACTGGTGTTGAGCCCGCACGTTCAATAGATCGATCCTCTGTGTTCTCAGCCGCGTCCGATGCCATGCGAGTACTCGTCTGACTCTCTTGACTATTAATTCCGTTTACTCCATGGCCTCCAGTGCCACTTCTTCCAGCAATATTACGGGCAAACGAAAAGAGATTCTCGAGTGACCGGTAGCTAGGGACTTTTCGGGGTGCCTGGACAATATAGGCTGGGGGTGTGATGATCGAGGACTGGTAATCAGGTGGAGGTAGTGGTTCCTGATTGTCTGCATTATTTAGAGCAGCAATCCTGAGTCGTGCGATTGCGGTCGAAGTACGTGTTGGAATAAGGAACCGGGTCTGAGCATTCTCCTCCTCGAGCTGTTGAAGCCTATGTCCAAGGCGCTGGTTGAGTAAGGAAGGTTAATGAGGATACCAAGTCACATGGGATAGAAAATGCGAAAATGGAGTCTAAGTGAAGGGTTTCTTACCTTTATCCAGACAATAGCAACAGCGATACCAACCATCGGTAAGACAAAGACCCACCACATCATAGGCTCTATCCGGTTATGGACAGCCAAGGTAGCAACTATGGGCATGGTCGCGATTACACACATGAATTTTTTGAGGTACCGACGAATGGTATGGATCTTTCGCACTTCGCGGGCCATCTCGGGGGAAGCAAAGAGGAGCGGGGGGTGATTTGTGTTTTGGCTGCCTTCGGTTGAAGCAGAGACAACGCGATCGACTGGTACAGTGCCTATTGGTACAGATTCGGTAGACAAAGTCCTCTCCTGTTGGTGCGTAATGCTTTGATCACTCTCTGGCAAAGTATCAGTGCGTTCATTTGCCTCGACACCCTGGGCATCGCTTGTCACCGTCGTAGATGCATGAATGCTTCCTCCTTCAGATCTAGAAGCCTCTCCAGCTTGTCCTTCCTCAGGGCTGATGTGGTTTTCATCCTGCTGGTCCAAATTGGGCAGTTGTTGGTGTTGTTGTTTAGGTCGATGCGGACCTTGAAGTTCACTCCTCCTAGACTCGTTCACATCCCTGTCTTCAATGACTGGTACTCTCCGTTGGCGATCCGTGCGAGGCATCATGTCAAGGCCTGCTCCTGGTCTTGGCTTTAGATTGAACACCCTCGGGGTTTGCTGTTCGCTATTCTCATTCCTTGTTATTTCTCCAAGATCCTGCTGTGACCTCGAGACAACAATCCCGACCCCATTGCTCTGTACTCCATTCGAGGATGACTCAGACCATGAATTTGGCGAGAGATCTCCTTGTTCACTACCACCGTTCCAAGAGCACCCACGGCGGAAAAACGGTCGAAGGAATCGACGGGCCCCTGTGATCGGAGTCTGAGCTGATGAAGGTCTATCAACAGAGAAGGAGGTACGGTGTCCTGGCTGGTGTTGTCGTTGTTCTTGTGGAGCTGCTACGTTATCCTCTCGCGTGGCAAGGTGGACCAAAGGCGTGGGACTAATGGGCTCAGGGGCTGTTGGCATGCTATTTGCAGAGGCAACAACAGAGGCAGTAACAGGAGCAGGAGTTGGCGTGGGTATGGACTCGTCTGGAGGAGGGGTAAGGGGCGAGAAGAATCGTGTGGGGAAGAGGGCTGCTGCCCAACTCGCAGGGCTAGAGCCATGGTCCGAAGTTGAGCCCGAGCCCGAGCCTGAAGCCCAAGTCGACGGTCCGGACAAATTCGTCGTCGGCGTTGCTTCCAGCGATGACGAGAGCACCTCGCATGATGCCGAAGGTTGTTGGCTAGCTTGCGCAAAAGTGGAAGGAGTAGGCGTATGGCTGGTCATATGCAGAGGGGCTGCAGTAGGAGACAGACCGACAGAAGGTTCAGAAGCATTATGGCGATGAAAGAACTGTTGTCGCCGCGGCTGTTGACTTGAGCGGTGGCGTTGATGTCGCGAATTGTGGTTTGTACCTCTGGGTGAGGTAATGCGGTCAAGGAGAGGAGCTGGAGTGGTGCGGGCTGTCACAAAGTGCTGCTGCGGATGGGACGACGAGGTCTGAGTAGGGGCAGTGTGAGAGGCGGAGCGACTCGGCAACGACACTGGCAGTGAGGAGGGCAAAGAGACCGTAGAGAAGGGACGGGGATGGGGAAGGGTCTCGATGTGCCGTCGCTCAAAGGTGCTTGGCCGGAGAAGGTTGATGTCCAGGAGCTCTGCCCAGTTTCGCATCCCCGAAACAAGCAGACCACGGACGGTAGCGAGTGGGGCAGAGGAAAGAGAGACGGAAGTAAATGGGGTTGCGGAGCCAACGGCACGGCACAGCAGAATTGAACCAGTCGGGCAAAAGGTGAAAGAGTCAAAAGTTTAAACACGATAAGAGTGGCTGGATGTTGTGTGGCGATTCCTGTGAGGTAAAAAAAGGGTGTACAAAAGACAACTGTGCCTGGCTGTGGGTCTCAGTGTTACACCTTCCCAAAGGCAACAATAACATGTAGGTATCAGAGATGCAGAGAAAAACACTAAGGATTAAAAAAGAGGTGGAAAACAAGCACCACGGAGAAGGTGGAAGGCAAGCAGCAGCAGGAAGAAGAGGTGTGTGTAAACAGAGAAAACAGAGGCAAGTGCGAGGGGAAGGAGACGTTGATTTATAGTCGAACGTCAAGGCGCCGATCAAAGGGCATGCCCAACAAAGCTCGGCTATCGACGGGCCTCTGGGCTCGTTAACAGACTGGAGGACAAGGCGGAGAGCGGTATTCGTACTTGTTCATGTCCTGTGTCCTCTGGTTTACCGAGATTGTTGATGCAGAGGGCTGTATAGACACAGGGGAGAGAGGGAGGGAGGGAAAGGGGGAAAGAAGGACGGACAGACAGACAGAGAAAGAGAGCGCAACGATACATGCAGCTTCTAGCTTGGATTTGAGCTTGGCTCTGATCTCTCCTTCTCTCCCTCTCGTTTCTCTTCACTTCTCTTTTGCTTCTTTTCTCTTCCTTCATTAACCTCTGCCACCCCCTGAATATATGAATGAAAAGTATATGGCCAGCCTGGACTTATTTCCCCCGGTCCAGACAATCTCTTATAGAGCGAGCTTGAAAAGGACGGCCTTGTGGAGATAGTATACTAGTGGCATCATGTCCTTCCGTCTGCTGGGTCGTCTAGAGGTATTGAGCATCAGGGGCTTGATATAACTCATTGAAGTTGCTGCAAGGCTATGAGCGAAGATCCAATAAACGGTTGCCCACATATATTCTGGACAGGGGCACGGAATGGAGCCTTGCCTGCCGTTGCTTGCTCTACCCAGCCTCACTTGGCTGGTGGGTTTGGAAAGAAAGGATGGGAAAGGGGTAGAAGAAGGGTAATGGAACAGAACACTGGAGACGGGAATAGGGGCCTCCTTACTGACAAAAGATGTTTCGAATGTAGGCACGGCGTAAGGCGAAGAAATATTTTTTCCCCCTCTCCTCCATGATTCGCCGGGTAATGAAAGCAGCCAAGCATTCCGCGAGTCAGACATGAGATCACTTTCAGGGACCTTGCCTTGCCTTGCCTCGCTTTTTAAAAAGTAGAAATGGAGTCCGATGGGGCCTCACTTGCATTCGCCTCTGTAGCCCATGTATTCCCTTTGAAGAGAGAGTAACCGGACAAAAGAATACGAGAAAGCCGACCAGCGGCATAGAGAAAGCGATTCAAGTGATCCATGGACCGACCTGTCACTCCTTTGGAGCAGTACGCGATCAATACTCGCCCTCCTTGCCCTGACCCTCCTTCGCCATGATTCAGTGTGGCTGGCCAGGAAGATTCAAGTTCGATTTGACTTTTGTCTACTGAGGGTTGTCCTCGCAAATGTTCCTGGCCTTATCTCTAAGAAAATGTACTGTATTTTCAAATCGTGGTAACGCTCCATAAGAAGCGACGCTGGTCAAGATGAGGCATTCAGTGAGCCATGCAACTACTCTCTTCAGTGATGTTCCTGAGCTGTCCCACCGTTTGTTAGTCATGTCTGGTATGAGCAAGTTGACCTGGCGACCACATCGTGATCTGAGGTCCAAATGCCTGAGTCTGGCTAATTCAGCGTTCTTTGGCTGACCTTGCTGTGATTTTGTGTCATTCCAACACTCGTGTTCCCCTAATCGGCCTGATATCCTACCTTGCCACAGTCAGGTCCCTGACCCCTGGCCTCACTAACAAAATCAGGCGGCGTAAGGCAGTCTCCCCCCCCCCCAATAAACAAAGAGGCCTTCACGTGAGATGAGAAACAGCGGACAGAAGCAACCAGTCCCATAAAACTAGGGTAATGAGTGTTTAGGGCTCCGGATACCAAAGAAGGGGCCCTTGACTATTCACCAACAGCAACTTCAAGCCATGTTTGAAAATAAGATCTCCACTTTCTGACCCGAATATTTACTCGCGCTTTTTATATTCTCACCCTGGGATACTCCACAATGACGTTAGTTCCGCTGTTGACAAAAAGGGACACCCCAGTGCGACTCATCCTTTTTCGTTCATTTCCCAATCTCATGTACGCAGCTGCGTAACTGATTGGCATAAAAGAGGGAAAATCGCCGACGAGCCACCATAAGGATCTTTTTGAAGTGAACACAAGGAAAAAGACCTTGTATTGTGTCCGCAACAACATGCTAGCTTTGGACCAAAAAAAAAGCTTCAATCCTCCTTACAATTTTCTCCCGGCCAAAGCTGCAACAACAGTTCTTTGGGGCAGTCATGGGCCATCAAACGCATCAGCTCCTCTTCTATTGTCTTGACAACGTGGCGAGTGAAAGTAATAGATCTAAGAACAGAGCCCTCATCCGCCTAATACCTAAGTCGTGCGGTACAGTGATTGTAAAGGGGCATCGCTTACTGAGACTATCTACCTTCGAGAGACTGGTGACCGAGACGTCGTGGAGCGTTTTTGTTTGTGGAAAGAAAAAACATATCGTGGTTCTAACATGAGTCCCTCTCCTTGCAACTTTTTGTATGATAAGAAAGAAAGGACATGAGGGCTGGCTCGCCGAGGAAACAAAGCTAGATGAAGTGCACACTACGGCTGATGAGCCTGTGGCGGGCTTAAAAAAAAGAAAGAGTACCTGTAACACAGGACCACGACCGTTCTACTGACAGCCATCTCAATATGATATCGCCTAGCAAAAAATCACTGCAGACACTCGAACAACACTTTATCATGGATCTTTCGCATGTGATGAACAAAAAAAAAAAAAAAAAAAAAAAAAGATAGGGTTTCAGAAGAGAGGGATATAGCTTGCGAATCATACATTCAGTGGGTTTACGTAGACTGCGAAGAGAGAATAGGCGAACAAGAGTCAGCTGTTGGTAGTGATCTCTCAGCGCGAGTTCTTTTCAAGTAAAGGTATATATATTTTTGTGGCCCTGTTATTTAGGCCCAGATCTCGCATTGCGCCATGGTCAGCAACGCGTAAAAGAGCATTATCCTTTATTGCATTCAGTTTCTCTTAGCTTTCGCTCTTTCTCTCTCCCACCTCTATACCTCTCCGCCAACTTGTTTGCGATCTTCTTTCGATCACACCCACTCTTCACGAAACCATTTCAAGAAGAGACTGACCATTCGGTCCTACCCAGCGTCGCAAGTCTCCACCCTCTCCTCAAGGCTCCAAAGCCCTGCCTAGCCCTCTAGATCCCAAAAGCGTATTGGTGTAATGACCGGTTAAAATTTCCAATGCTGTCCACTCGCTTCCCCTGCTCTCTCTACTCACCTACCCCTCGAATGCGGATCCCACTCTCGCAGAGAAGGCTGGGGTTGCTATTCCTATCATACTGAAGCATAGTTCAGTAGGAGTTAGGCTGTTCACCCACAAATAGAGAACATAGGTTGGGAAAGACCGCCGTGAGACAAGTTAATTTTACCCGACTGATGAGGTTTTTTTGCACACACAACTACTCTTTTTTCCTCTTGTTGCTCTTTGGACACGCCAACGCATAGGTGAATAGTGGCAATTCAGCAATCGCAGAGTGTACAAGACCTTCTTGTTGCCATCATTTAGGGACGGGATTCCCTTCATGTAACAGCCTTTTGGAAAATGCACCATTCCGCTTTTGAAACAAAGACTGCCACAAAAAGGGACGAAACTTTACCAAATGGTCAGTCTGTATAGAGCAAACTAGCTGTAACTTGAGAACTGAAGGACCAACAAATGCAATCAAGCAATGGTTATAGTGACATGGACAAATTTAGGCCAGGCGTCGTTGTTGGTGCGAGTACTGTAACAAAGGGCATTTAGGAGCAATCATGAACGTTTGGATTCTCTCCGTCGTTATCATATGCAAACCCCTCCTCCTCATCGCCATATTCTGGCCCTGGCCGGAGGATATTAGACAGGTCGAAGGGGCCAATGGGCGGTGAAGACACAACAATGTTGGGATCAAATGGTCCAACAGGATCTTCAGTCATCCAGGCAAGATCTGTTTCCCCTTCTTGGTCCTGATCCTCGAGATCCTCGGAAGAACGTTTCTCACCGTAAAGCTGGCGGTAATTTTCAATAGTCGATTTCACAGCTGTCTGCTCATCATCATGAAATAGGAATGGGTATTGGAAAAGTGTTGGATGTAACAGACTTGCGATCCTATCATCAAATGGCAAAAGAGGAAAAAAATCACATACTCTGATCCGAAGGAGCTTGACGAGACCTTTAAACGGTTCTTGCATATTGGTTATTGTGCGCGGCAAAGTGTAGAGCTTCTGACGTTCTAACATGAGTACGTATGACTTCTCTGTTGCAGGGTGCAGTTGAAAGAAACCAAAGCCAGTATCTATTGATCAAGCAAAGTGGAGAACATTAACTGGGACCTGACTTCATTGTGGTACAGGTACTCATGCACAAAGTATGCTTTTTCCTTACCGCCAGTGTATCCTCCGAAAAAGACACATGAGTGCCGAAAAGCCGCCGAAACCTCGAACATCCTATTATGCGCAATCATCACCATCTCACGCAGTACATCACAGCCAAACTCTTTCAGAAGTTCTGTTGACTGTGGATCCCAATGCCGCATTCTCTCTACTACCATCCAGTCATGAAAGAGTTGTTCATCCCGACATATTAGGTCCATCTTCTTCCCGCATCGTCTGCGAACAGGCTCTTCAGGATTGAACTGACTCATGTTTCTTCTTCGAGAGCTGTCCAGTCCGCGCTTATCTCCATCGACCATAAAGATTGAAGGCACATCACTCAACAAGTCATGGAGCGCAGCCCAGGACTCACGGGCCCACCATGCTTCCGACAAATCGTTCACAACAAATGGCGAGGGTTCCTTGCGATAGAGAAAGTTCCTGTAAAAATGAAAACAAAAATGAGAAAGGAGACCTAATGCAAACAAAAATCCATGGCAACGAGGGGGGCAGAGAGAATAGAGCTCCATACCATTTTGCCGCTGTTTTTTGCGCGAGTATACAGTCTGCAAGATCTTTTTGATCCGTTATGCCAGGATCAGGTAGCGGGACGAAATTCGGATGCTTGCCTTGAAGAACGCTCTGCCTGAGTCTATCGAGGAAGACGAGGGTCGATCGGGGAAGTTCAGGAAGGTCGAATCGAGCCTTGGCGAGTATCTCGTCCCATTCGGCATCATCAAACAGAGCTTTTGTGGTTCTACAATCTATATCGATAACATATGAACAGATACTATTGAAGAGGATTTTTGTCAGTGGACGTTCGCGGTATTGTACTATAGCCAACAAAGAAAATCAGAATAGCAATACCTTGTTGGAGATGTTGACTGTAGACTTGCTTCAAACAATACAGTCTCCACCGTCCGACCGGACCGAAGCTGCCAGAAAAGGTTCCTATCCAGCAATTTGTATCGGCGTGTCCGGCTCTCTGTATGAACCTTGTGCTTGGTGACTTTCGACTCTCCACAGACTGCTTTCTTACGGCTCTTGGACTTGAATACTGTCTCCGACCCTGTCGCCTTCCGTTTTCTTTCAAACTCCAGTTCTAAAATGAAAACGAACATAAATAGTGATTTGAATGGTGAGCTGAGTCCTAAGAAAGTGTAGAATGAGACAGGTTAACTATGAGCAAATCAACAAACATATTAGCTCCAATGGCTATTGGAGTTCTCTTACGGCCTTGGAGAAGTGACGCCAACACATGTCCACCATCCACGATTTGTTGGGAGGATGCCCTGAGAATTTGTAGCTCGTGGTGATCGATGATCCTTTTCTTGTAAAAATTAAATACGTCGTCGACAGTCATGATCGGTGCTGATCTTGCTCTTCTTTTTACATGTTCGTGAACGCTCGCCCTCATGACCTGAATCCACGATGCCCATTCGGCTGGAAGGACCCTCTGTGCCTCGGACAGTTCCAATCCACGGAAGGAAATATAGTCCTTAGGGTTGAACTTAGGCTTGTCTTGGAACGACAGGAAATAATCAGCTCCCGCCTTCTTCACATCAATCTCGTCCTTCCAGGCATCACAGGGTACTCTTTTCAAGGTCTCTGGAATCTTACGCATCACAAGGTCTATGTAGTCGTGAAGTAGTAAAGCAATATGTAGTATGTTCTGCAATATTCTAGCGAAGGGTTTCTCATTGGAAGGCAGATAGGATGTAACATGTGGGTTGAATATCAAAGTACGTGCACGGGCTAAAAGTTGGCAATAAGAGACGGAGTGGAGAATGCCTCGAATTGAGGGACAGACAGGGAGTAACACGCGGACTGAATTGCAGTTGGTCTTGAACGAGACGCACTCGTTTCCATTGAGACCTTCAGAGGACGTGCACGGGCTGAATGTCGGGCAATAAGAGATGGAGTGGAAAAAGAGACACAATGGAATCGGCTTACTTGATTGTCAAATCTGCAGTTCGGTGTCAGAGTAGTGAATGAGCGCAAGTGAGTGGGAGTGGCAAGTAATGAGTGTGTGAGAGGGAGAGAGAAAGAGTGATTGATGGAGGAGAGAAGAGATGATTGATGGAGGAAGAAGAGGTGATTGATGGAGGAAAGAAAGGAGGAGAGGGGGGTGAAAGTGGAGAGAAAGTGTAGAGCAGTGGGCAGTCTTATCACAAACGCAGTTTTGTCACTCGTGATATGCTGTTCCCACGCTCTCACATTCATTTGCCACCTGTTCCTCTCCCTTTGCTACCTGCCTTTCCTTTACCTGAGCAACATGCCAGACAATATCTTTACTCGTTGATGGAGACGTGTTCTCTGTCAAGACTGCACCAAACGAGGACTATTGGTGACATCAAGAAGCTCATCAAGCCCGAGAAGTCGCCTGAATTTGATGACCATGCTGTAGATAAGCTCACTGTCTGGCGCGTCACATCCAGTCGTTGCGGGTCAATAAACCCTATTCCCTGATCGCGACAGAAACCAAGATAGAGTTTGACCTGACCAATGACAGAACTGATGTCTTCAAAGGGGCATCAAGAAACAATGCACATCATCGTCCAACGCTCTCCACCACATGGTAATGAGACGCATCTTGCTGATTATTCTGCCAGCATGAGTTTGTTTCCTACTATCCTTACTTTTTTCTTCCTTTGTTCCATTCGTGGTGCATCACTCGTGCCTTCGTGCCCATTGACTTCACTGCCTGGCTACCACTCGGATGGCTCTCATCCCAGCACGCTACCGTCTGGAATGAGATCACTCGTGCTCTCTTGTCTCTCTTTTTTTTTTTTTTTTTTTTTTGGTGGTGGTGGTGGTGGTTCTAACATCGCACCCTTTCTTTTACAAGGGCGACTTTTATGCTGACATCAAATCAATTACGGACATCAAAACATTGCGACGCGTTTGCGAAAGGACAAGGAGCGTTGCCCGCCACTAGCGGACATATTCAGGGTTTACCAAGAACATGACATCGTGGACTCGGAAAAACACCTGATACTCGACCGAGTCTATTGCTCGAGGATTTCCCTGACCCAACCCTACCTGACAGCTGGATCCATTCTTGAGCTCGTTCAGGAGGACAATCGATACAGTATGATAAGGAGAATCAACTTCCTTAAACTGCCTTGATCGCGCAGCATCCTTCTACTCGACATCACAATATCACTTCTTTTAGTGGCCCCCTAGATATGAATCCCTCAAGACATAGTCAACCAGGCCAGGACGATCCAAAGCAACCGGATTCCTCAGCGGGCCTGCTAAGAGGGAATCTATTGAGTCGAATAGTACGGCCGCTGCGTCAGATGATGACAATGATTTTGTGCCCAGTCAAGAGAAGATTAAGTACACCCCAACTGTGAAAAGGCGTACGATTAAGCCAAGGCGTTGGTCGTTCCCGAACATCTCTATTTTCGCGTACTTTGACTTTCATTTTCTTGGGCCTGGCTGGTCCTTTCACCTTTCAAGCAAAGTACCTGTCTTTGGTGTCTCTGGCAAGTTGGCTGCAACACACATTTTGTGGACGACAGCAATCATCTCAGTTACACTCTGGCCAACAACTTTCTCCATTTGTACCAACAAAGGTTGTGGCAAGACCCATGCTGTGATGAAGCTTCTATCTCAGCACTGGAGATTCTACCTCAATCTTGCTGATGGTGACTAAGGCTCTTCAACTATGATGACTCTTCGCAACCCCGCTCGCAGACACCTGAAGGACCTCCAGGACTCTTCCACGGTCGTGGACTCCGAAGCCAACAGCCACTTTGTACGGAAGATCACACTCTTGCTGTTCCTCTCCCGGCTTCTTTTCTTCAATTACTTTACCAGAGCACGTTGGGCTCTGCTTCATATACGTCCGCATGTTCTGTTTGAAGTCATTTCAACACACTATTCTGCAAACTCCGCGGTCAGATTGAACGTCGCAAGCTCTCACCCCCAATCTACCTTAGCGATGTTTTGAGAGTACGAAGACACGACTTGTAGACCGTGGATGTCTACCGATGATCAGGGACAATACTTGACAGCTCATTAACTACGATGAGACACAGATCCTGGGCGACAGCCTTAGTGACACCTTCAGGTCAGAGTCAGTCTTTGTGAACCCTGTTCGGCCATTGCTCTCACCTATCCTCTATGCGTTCCGAGAGATTGGTCTGCATCAGCTTGCTATGGTTACGTGTGGCACAGGGCATTGTGTCAACACACTCTTCTGGGTCGAGAGCTCAGGTTCTGGCTTGAAAGATAGCCCCAATTCCTTGAATATCTAGGGTTTTCAGGTTTGTCTTGGGGAGATCTGTCTTTCAATAGTTCACGATGCAGGCTTCAACGAGACATTCAATGCCCGACCTCTATCTAAGTGACTGCACCAGCCTCCCATCTCTTTTATGTGTCCAGCTCTCGTCGGCAAGTGATAGTTGTTGGTCGGAGTGAGCCTGGATTTGAGCAAGGCACAAAAAACGCGGTAATGTCGATGGAGGAGTTTATGGATGCCCATCTCAACCACAGAATAACCCGCAGCAACATATCTGTCACACCATTTTACTTTCCATAGTTCAAGTCATCTGGGACCAGACATGGTTTTCTTCATTCGAGTCGATGATACTTGGTTGGTACTTGTTTTTGTGTAGAAAAGTTGGATCAAGGGTCGCCTTTCGGGGAGGGGCTGGATTGAGACCCTCAGCACTGTCTCAGCTCCCAAATCGAGGGACACGCAAAGATATTTCGTGAGTATTGCCCTGACAACGCCTACATCAGCATGATCGTTGTATACCTTACTAAGTGAATGAATTAACTACTAGCAGCTTCATATCTCCCAATGGACCCAGTGATGTTCAGCAAATCGCGATTAACATCAGTGGTAACAATTCCGGCGACATCTCCACCAAGGATCATGTAGAGCTCATTAATTGTCTCAAGAATGCACGAAAGTGTTCTGCTGCAGATGAGGATAGTAGCGATGAGGACTGCTCCAAAAAGCAGAGGAGTTAGTATATCACAGACCATCTACAGCATATTGGTCACTCCTATAATAATCCATGCCTCGTTTAACCACATTTCCAATCTTTTACTAACCATGTTGTACCAAGGGATATAGTCTTTGTGATCCCGAGGACAAGCTTCCTCAACAAGCAGGCGTAAGCCATGCGATCCGGGTTTCTATTCAAATCTTTGTTTTGTTTTTTTTTCTTTTTTTCGAGGTTACCGACCCTGTCGACACCTCTATCAGGTTAATGAACATTCTTGGAGTAACCATGAGCATTTCCTTTGGAACTGAATATATCGTGCTCAAGTCTGACAACAAGATTATGAAGGTGGTAGATTGTCTTATCTTTTTGTTCAAGTGGGAGGAAGACACCGATTGCCCATGCACACGCTCACGAGACTGTCCACGGGACACTATCCGCTCCGATGCACCCGCGAACTACGTACTTGTTTCGAAAAAAAGAATAAAGAGCAAAAAGCTGCTCAGTCGAGAGCCTCGTCTTCTCGACGCATTAACCATATGCTCAGCCCCGATTCATTTTTCGCAAACTTTATTTTTTGGTATCGGGAAATGCTTGCTGGAAAGAGTAAACCAAAGAGGGCGGATTAGACTAAGGTTGTCATTGAGTAGAGTATTGCCTCAAGAGGAAACAGACCTGTCGAGCACAAAATATTTTGCCCTTTTCCATCTTTCACCAATTCTCCTTTCGTGTGGTCCATAAAAAAATTCGTGGTTGATCCTCTGCGTCAGTGTGGGAGGTTCTCTCTTATCCCCGGTGGTGGAATTACGGCGGGGGTACTTGCCAGTCCTGCATCTGAGCATTTTTCAGCCCCGTGCGCGTTCATTCCATGGAAGTATTAAAAAAATTGTGCTTGATCTAGACCTCCTTCCTTCACGCATCCCACTCTTCATTCCTCCCACGCGCTTCTCGTCCTCTTGTTAGTCTCCCCTCCTCCACTCCCCAGAGAGATGATGTATTTCTAACGACGAAATATCATTCCAACATCAGGGGTTTCCACGGCTAGAGAAATGACCAGTTATCTGGATCGATACATCCACCTGTACCCTCTGAAGATTTGGGCGGAAGGTTGCGGATATGACCACGCATCTCGTACTCCCTAGACTGTGGCGATCAGCCTTTCGTGCACCACAAGCTTCTGATTATATTTCGTCTTGACGATGAAATAGTGCAGTGATGCCAGTAGTTGTTTTCACAGCGTACTGGGGTATGGAGCACTGATGACTTTGTTTCTTTCTTGTCTTCCGCTCTAAGCCCCCCCCCCTCCTTCTATACTTGCTGCTAGTGTACCATGTCTCGAGCATGTCTTCTCCATGGATAAACATTTGGCCTCGAGTAGTAAAGAAAACCTGAACGAATTCGTTTTCGGAAAGGCTGACCGTAATGACTGAGAAAGATGATCACAATTCAACCTTGGCAACTGACAATGCTATTTGTAGATTGCCAGTAAATCTGGTCCACACCTGTCTAAACATCAACCATATATTGACCTTTCGTCATTGAAGAAGCGGCGCGAGGCATTGCTCGCCCTGAGGAGTTTTTTTTTTTTTTTTTTTTTTAACGAAGAAAACAACTTGAGGACGAATGAGGCTGCTGGGTTTGGGTTTGTGAGCGTGGGCGCTAATTCTGTGAGCATTGAAAAAATCAGTAGGGAGAGGATATTATGATATCTTCTGATATCTTCCTTACCAAAAGGCGAGGGTGACCATGAACTAACAGGATGGAAAGTGCCAGACCGGAGGCAGATACACATCCCTCCCACTCTCTTGGGATACGATAATCTCTTGCTTTTTCTTTTGGATGGCGAGACAGTGAAGAGATATATCGACCTTAACACGAACAAGACACTACACGATGCAGACATTCGTCGCAATGTTAACAAAAAAAAGATACCCTAGCATGATTCGTTCATTTCCCTCTCCTACGCTGTTTCTTGTGTAGCTGAGTAGCGGATTGCTAAAGAAAATGAATTCGTTGGCACCCCGTCGAAGCGAATACAAGAAGAAAGTCTGAATGTCTGTGACTGCATCAACACACCCAATTTGCATAAAGCTGACGGTACTCAATACAAAAAAGCTCGGCTCGAACACTGGTCTAACTTCAGGCGGTACAAAAAAAATAGACGGTCCTATTCTTTAAATACTCCATCAACTGGCCAAGGCTGTTACAGCGGCCCTTTAGGCACAGTTATTGACCGCAGTAATTCCTCTTCAACCACCCTGTACCGTGGCGCTGCAAGTTAATGTCGAACCAGTGCTCAGAGTAATGAGAACCTCCATCCGACCTCGAGGTCTGGAACGTGAAGTATGCGAAAGAAGTCGTTGTCAGTCCACAGACCAGGTAGGTTTTTAGGCATCCGTTCGCATTGGGGCTAAAAATACACCCAATCAGCTATGGACATTGTTGTGTAGTGAATGTCACTACAGTACTGAAAAGTGGTTCTCGAAACAGATAGAAGTAGCATTGCCAGAGATGGTATCCTCTCTTGAACGAGCAACTGGTGCTTATGAGCTGGTATGGGGTTTATGAAAGAGGAGGCATGAAATTCAGCACTAGATTGCCAAGGGAGAAATTGGCTAAAGGAGGAAAATAAAGCAGGTATCTAATCTAATCAGATTGTTTTTTCAGGATAGGGATTAGGTCTCGACTGTGTCAAAATGCCAAAACTAGATACCTGTGTCGGCCATGGAAATGCCAGCCAGAAGAGCGCCAGCCAGAGGGGCTCCGCGTATAAATGCATCGCTTGTTTTCTTTGAAACATTTGCTTCTTTTGCCAGCCGCGACATCACGCTCAATCCCCTCCATCTTCTCTCCGTCTTCACTCTTTTGCTCTCCTTATTTTTACCGCTCTGCCCTCCTGTCCACCTGAAGATCCTCTACGCCCTTCACTCTCTTGCGCCCTCCCTCACCCACTCCGCACCTTACGCAGTGTCGAAAGTCTCTACTCTCTCCTCGAGGTTCTTACGTCTTGCCCGGTCAAAAATCACATTGGTTTAATGACCGCTCATAACTATGGTCCCCGCCGACCTGCCGCCCCTGCCGCCCCCGTTCCCCCTGACGTCCCTGCCGTCCCTGTCGTTCCTGGTGTTCCTGCTGTCCCTGCCAAGTCCCTGCCGTCCCTGCCCGTCCCTGGTGTTCCTGCTGTCCCTGGTGTTCCTGCCGTCCCTGCCGTCCCTGCCATCCCTGTCGTCCCTGTCGTCCCTGTCGTCCCTGTCTTCGCTGACATCCCTGTCTTTGCTGACTTCCCTGTCCTCGCTGACTTCCCTGTCCTCGCTGACTTCCCTGTCTTCGCTGACTTCCCTGTCTTCGCTGACTTCCCTTTCTTCCCCACTGCCCCTACTGCCCCTTTTTGTCCCTGTTGTCCCTGCTGCCTTTTACTGCTCCAATTCCCTCTGCTACCTCTGCCGCCCCTGCCGCCCCCATGGCCTCTGTTGCCCCCGCTGTTCTACACGACATGATTGCATATGGGAAAGACTTTATCTTTGACATGCAGTCGAAGCGGATGCTTGCCAAACGAGTTCCCAATACCGCTTAATACCTGCCTTTACCATATTCCAAGTTTCACTCGTGCGGAACAGACCCTGTAACCTTTGAGATCTCAACGACAAACATCTTGGACATGCAGGCCTCAACGATGCAATCCGAGATCTTATTCGAAAATCCTGTCTTGCCCTTCATTCCTGTCTCTACGTCTCCACTCATGAATAATGACCCATTCCCTGCCTCTCCACACTCTCAAGTCGCGCTAAATAGTCTCACCACTCACCCTAACTGTGGTCTACCCTAACGACCCTTGTAAATGACCCCGCATGAATATGACCCTTCCCTGCACAACTTGACCCCACATGTATATGACCCTTTCCTGCACAACTCTGTGTTCGTCCTTCTTAATGTCTGAACAATGACATCCTGTTCCTCCCTCGTCTGCAATAAATTTCCTAGTTCTTCACTACATTAGAGAGGAAGGGTGTGTAGCCCACGCTTTCTGGCAACGTGGATCTAACAGGCTTCGTGCCCAAAAGGAACTCATACCTCTGAATCTGGGGAGAAGCGGAAGATTGTGCTCGACTTGTACGGACTTAGAGGACAGGACGATGTTAATGTTAAGCATACTCTAACCCGGCTATTGCAAGAGGGACAGAACCTTTGTCCCTCTCAACGGACAAAAAGGGAACATGGTAGAGAGAAAAGAGTGATTGGGGTACATCCAGATTTCCAGTGCAAATGGAGGATTTCATAAGCGCTCTAAATCTATACTACATTAACTTGATACTCTCAACAGGAGGCGGATGCAGACCGAGAAGGTACACCGTGGAATGTTGAGCTCCTGCATGTAGTCTTGTTGGCTACCCTACTCGCTCTCTGCTTTTTGCTTTTCCTGGAATTTCGCTCCTGCGGGATAGGAAAACGATTAATACGATAGGGTCTTTGGTTGCCTCCCCCTAGCTTTTTGTTGGAAAAACCGACGGCTCGTCTGTTGTCCGTTGTCGGTCACATGAGCTAAGGTACGGTTTTAATCAGATATTGCTCAAATCTCAATGCGCATTGTAGGAGGAAAAGGTTAACACTTTTCCTCGGGGACGTGTACATCTCTTCTCTCACATCCTATCGCTTTTCTCTTATTGCTAAGAAATAGATAATCCTTTGCATCAAAAAACCGCTCTCTACCTGTCTTTACCCACCTATACAAAGGCCACATTAAACTAGGACCCAACTATCAAATCGTCATTTCACCTCACACCTTACTCCTCTCCCCTCAGCTGTACCACTCCTGATGCTCTTTCCAAAAATCTGCCTGGTTATTCAGCCTTTCGATAATCCCGAGACTCTACTTGACACTCCAAATCTCTTCTCCCCAAAAAATGCGAGAGATGCAGATTTCACTCGCCTGACACTGAGATCCGAAGCTCGAGCTGGGTTCCAAGCTTTGGCCACGCGGTTTGCACCGTGCATTGTCTGCGTTCTTGTGGAAAGATCCGATTCGCTCCCGATTTATCGGTCTTCCTGAAGGTTTGGGAGGTCTCCGCAGATTTTCCGAGGATTTTCGGGACAAATCCGTGGTTGGTCAAGCGAATCAATTTGAGCCGTTGACTGACTCTTGAGATCCCGATTCATCCTTTCCTCATCCACGTGGCCCTAACACAGCAGACCAAGATCGCCTTTGTATTTGCTATGGAAGCACATGCAATGGTTTCCAAGCACCATCCGCTAGGAAGGTCTTGAGCCACGGAGTCAGATTGCCAATGAGCCGAAGGAGGTATACACTTCTCAGAACCTGGATCCCCGTTGTATATGCCACATTCTACACACCTTTGCAGTTGGAGACTTTCAATGACAATAAGCAGTCGCACAAGCTCTACGTAATGTATCAGTTGGAGTATAGGTTTGAAACCTCAACGACCAAAGACACTTTTTTTTTCAGCATCGAGGTCAGTCAGCCACACTCCACAACCCTCCCTCCCCCCTACAAGATGAGTCTCAGTGTTGGCACTGTCGCCATCAATGAAAAGTGTTGTATTGGTGCCATTCGTTTCCTTACGGAGTGCTTCGTTAAATGACCTGATGCGGCCAGAAGGAGAGACGATCAAATAGTGCTATCGAGAAGGTTGCTGCTTCCTTGGCGTTATGGGTGGTGTCAATAGAATCCTCATCTCACTTGGTTTAACTAGTCAAAAATATGCTTGGAACGCATTGCTTTCGTGAAAAGAGGGCGCATTGAAACAGTGCACGATCCCTTCAAGAGTCAGAAGCCAATATAAAGGGCATTCGTAGCCTCTTTTTGAAGATGATAGGTCCTGGCACACCGTTCGATCCTCTTGATACCAAAAATAGAGTCTGCGTCTTTCCCGCTGTAACTATCGCCAACACGTATTTCGATACGTCTCTCATCCTCTCAAAGAAGGCTGGAATAACCAGGTGGATTCATTCACCTAAAAGCGCGTAGAAGCATGTCGTCCGAGATTCAAAAAGCATGGCTTGAACCTTAAAGCGCCAGTCACATACCGAACGCGAGTCTACCGAAAGCCCATTGTTGCTCTATTGACCTATTGACAATATACAGCTGAGCCCACAGCGAGATTAAACTTCTTTGGAATGGCTTAGGAGGGCGTATTGAACATCGGGAGGTGGAAGGGTTGCCCCAACCACCCAGCCTGGTGCTGTAACATACATGCACACAGTCTCTCTTTCTCTCTCTCTCTCTTTTTTTTTTTTTTTTTTTTTCACTTTTCTCACTTCTCACTTTTCTCTCTGTTTCTCTCTCCCTCTCTCCCTTTCTCCCTCTCATTTGCCCACAATCCTCCTCTACTCCTCCCCTCCCCTCTTCGCAATCTAGGAAGACCACGCCAATGACCAGTTACCGATTTCGCCACTCCAACGTCTGCGATTACCATGACCAGAAGAACGATTGGAATGCCTGGATCGAACCGTACACTTGTACTCATTGTCGATACGAATGGAAGATCCTGGTCCTGAATTGTGAACGGTGTGGTTGTCACCCCCCTGAGGTCGGACTCGAAAGCAAGGTCTGCACATTCATCGAGAGTCATACCTCACCCATGCGATTCGAGCCTTGTCTTCGATGTGACCCTTCCAATGGACGCCTAAGTCAAGTCAGCTTCAGCAATGCACTCCGTGCTCGAATCCGAAGAGGCTACCACAAGATTCTCAACACCATGGACATCTCTCTCACTCCTTTGGGCCACGGCGGACTCGTTCTCCATGCTCCGCGAACGGCAGAGTTGTTACTGTTTCTTCCAGATGGTGAGACAGTGAGGAGATACTAAGTGCAAGCCTGCTCTTTCACGGATGGGAGAAGCGACTCTAAGTGTTCTTTTTTTTTTTTTTTTTTTGGCTAACACACAGCTACAACTATAGCTCAACCGGCCATCTCGCCCTTTGACATCGGATTTAAAAAAATAAAATAAAAAATGTAGATCAAATGATGATGGTGAAGAGAGGAGGATAGCCAGGGAACAGAAACGTATGGATCACGACTCTGTTGCCACCAATCATGCCAAGTGGCGAATAAGTCGGGGGGCTACCGCAAAGAACAGACCTTTTTTGGTGGGCTCACTGAGCAAGCTGTGCCCTGTTATTGGTGGTCCAACAGACCCGAAATGTCATTCTGCGGTAACGACACGACAACGACACGGCAGAGGACCGCAAAGGAACGCCAGAGGCACTAGACCACCCTCATACGGATGGCAGGCATGTAGGAGGAGAGGGGAGGAGAATAAACCTCGGAGGGGCGGCAGAAAAGAGCAGGGTGGGAGTAGATGGAAGTAGGGAAAGGGCACGTCAATACCTCAATAAGGTGACAAGGGATCTCTGGAGTGGCGGTGTGGAAAGGGAAGGTCGCTCCTCTGCTTCTTTTTGTGGATAGTCAAATCCTCTGGTCTCCCATGGTTAATTTTGCAGGGGGAGAGGAGGGGCAGGAGTCGACAGCGTGGCTGCGCTTTGAATCCTCAGCAACTGAAGCATGTTTCCCAAGGAGCTCCTCTTCCTCCCCCCACAGTGTTTAGTAAATTCTTTTGACAGCTGGTCAACGTCTCCCCATGTGTACGATTTAACGAATGAGGATGGAGCGACGCATGGACAGCTCTGTTTTTACATACTCGTTATGAGAAGAGAATGGCTGATCTCAATAATGAGGTGGAAGTAGAGCGTTAAATGCTGATGAATAACACACCAATGTAGAATGATGAGTCTGAGTCTGAGTCTGAGTCTGAGTCTGAGTCGTGTGGGGAAGGAGAATGGGGGAGGAGGGAGGAAGAGGAATGAAGAGAGAATGTGTGTGAAAAGAGAGTGCGTGAGAGTGTATGTGAAAAGTGAGAAAGTGAGAGAGACTCAGAGAGAGAGGAGAGCCAGAAGGTGGGATGGATGTTGTCACGGGATGTGGCAACATTGCCGTGCGACGTCGCGTCGGTTGACAACTCTTTGGAGCGCTGTCAGCGAGGTGCGATCCCCCCTGATGGACACTTGCACTTTGTGCTTTTGAGTTTGAAATTTCCATCTCACCACTCCTTTGGGATACGGCAGTCTCTTATTTATGCTTCCTGGACGACCGAGTTGCTTCTCTTCCTTCCAGACAGCGAAGTGGTGAACAATATGGGCAATGGCAAATATTCCTTTTTTTCTCTCCGTCTACCTTAGTCATCCCTCTCGTCTCTGAAGCCTAAAATCCTGTCCTTGGTACCAAGCTGTTGGACTCGTACCAGCCCATACTGTCAACGGGAAGGTTTTTTTTTTTTTTTTTTTTTTTTTGAGTCACGCATAAAATATCTAAGAAAGCGGTATTGGAACAGAAACGCGTGGCCCCGACCCGGCTTTAATTTGGCAGCGACGTCTATCAACCAGAGAGAAGTTCACTGTGCATAGGTTTGAGTACCATCTATTTAGTGCCTCTCTTTGACACCCCCCTTTTTTTTTTTTTTTTTTGTTACTAACATTCGCCAGGAAATACCACTCATCTCTCAGATGGCAACTTCTTCACCTCTATTTCGGTTCTCTCTCTTTCACTCCACCTGTTTACACCTCTCAGGCCTCTTGTTTGCTTGACAATTCTTTACAGTTTACACCTTACTCCAGTTTCACTATTCTCCTTCCAACACACTTCAAAAGTAATCCATCTGTAAACGAGGTAGTTTGATAATTGACGTCAGGGATAAAGAGGTCAAGCACAAGGATGGGATGGCCAGCTAAGCTGTAGCTATGCGACAGGAGGGGAAAAAACTCCTAGGACCGCTCTTCTCGATCATGATAGCGCAAGTTTGATATTCGTGACCCTTCACTGTCTCACCATCTGACAGAGTCCCCCTCCCCCAGCTCAGTTGTTCGGGGAGCATGGGGAATAAGACCGCCATGGCGCAAGAGAGTGATAGAAATGCCCAAGGTACAGAGGATCTTGTGGTAGTCTTGTCGGATTCGAGCACAGAGTCAATAGCTGTGGTGGACTTGCCCCCAAGTGTTCTTTGAAGGAGTCGCATCACAGATAGAACTCGAATTACATGGACAGTATACAATTCTTGATGAGGGCGTAATTCATGTTTTCGAGTCCAACCTCAGGCGGATGACACCACACTGTTCATAACTCAGGTCCACGCTCCTTCGCCCACCGCGACAAAGAGTTCACATGTACAACCTAAACCAGGCCAGCCATTCTGGTCTTTCCTCTGGTCATGGTGGTCACGGACGTTGGAGCAGCGGTAATGGTAGCTAGTCATTGGTGGTTGGGCGGTCCCTTCCGGGTGCGATAGGGAAGAATGGGAAGCTAGAGAAAGAGAAAGAGAGAGAGAGAGAGAGAGAGAGAGAGAGAGAGAGAGAGAGAGAGAGAGAGAGAGAGAGAGAGAGAGAGACTACTTGTTACTTCATCTTTTTTTTTTTTTTTAAAAAAACAAAACAAAAGTAAAAAGTCGGACGGGCCAATGGCTTGGCCGTTTATCTTGAGAAGGCACATGCATTCGCTTCTTGAAGCAACGCCTATGGACTACTGAATAGATTCTGACTATTTCTATCCTCGCCATTGTTGGTTGGCTAGCCCTTCGGTGGAGGAGGAAATGTTCAATAGGATGCGTTGACTATCAATCGACGAAAGCAATAGGCCCAGGCCTACACCTTCTCTCTTTCTTTCTCTCTGACTCACCCTCTCTCTCTCTCTCTCTCTCTCTCTCTCTCTCTCTCTCTCTCTCTCTCTCTCTCTCTCTCTCTCTCTCTCTCTCTCTCTCTCTCTCTCTCTCTTTCTCTTTCTCTGGCTTCCCATTCTTCCCTATCGCTTATCCGCCCAACCACCAAATGACTAGCTACCATTACCGCTCGCTCCAACGTCCGTGACCACCATGACCAGAGGAAAGACCAGAATGGCTGGCCTGGTTTAGGTTGTACATGTGAACTCTTTGTCGCGGTGGGCGAAGGAGCGTGGACCTGAGTTATGAACAGTGTGGTGTCATCCGCCTGAGGTTGGACTCGAAAACATGAATTACGCCCTCATCAAGAATTGTATACTGTCCATGTAATTCGAGTTCTATCTGTGATGCGACTCCTTCAAAGAACACTTGGGGGCAAGTCCACCACAGCTATTGACTCTGTGCTCGAATCCGACAAGACTACCACAAGATCCTCTGTACCTTGGGCATTTCTATCACTCTCTTGCGCCATGGCGGTCTTATTCCCCATGCTCCCCGAACAACCGAGTTGTTTGTTTTTTTTTTCTTTCTACTAGGTGTTGAAACGATGGAGAATCATGAATTGCAAGCTTCCTTCTCCACATAAGAAAAAGCGGAGTATCACAACCTGTCCTTGCCATCAAACTATCAAATCCCTACCAGTTCATTACATCTCCAGAAATGAAGTGTAGCAGAGAAGCTCAGGGGAGAAAGTAAATGGTTAAGCGTGACGTCCTCCACGTTTATTTAGTTCTGCCCTGGAGCAGACGAAGCTCTTCTGGAGTTACGAGAAAAAGTCAACGAAACTGGTCAAGGAACGGGAGTGCTTGGACCGCGAATCATCCTCGGGCGGCAGCAGGCATTAGCCAATGAGAAGCTCAATTACTAGTCTTTGTATGGCATCTTCATGTGACTCGTAAAACTTCGTTGACCGAGTCTTTTTTATTTTTTGACCCCTTGGCTTCAGAGGGTGGGCTTCTTTATTCCAAATCCCCTTCACTGAAAACGTTTTGATTTTGCGGAATCGTTTGTGACCCGGTAAACAACAATCAATGGATTAGCATTCAACAGCTGAGCGAATGCACTCTACAAACTTCCGCAACAGATATTTAAACCCAAAGAACCATTTCTATATTTTGTCCGAACAGAAAAGGTCCCAAGAATGCTTCGAAAGGATAACTGTCAGCTTCTTGACTCCACCGAGAAGGCGGAGAGTATCGAAAGAGGCAGAGTTCTTCCTTTAGCTCTTGTAGAAACGAGGTCCCTGTCGATGCTACGACTTTTAGGGCGTATGTCTTAAGAAGAGTTTGCAGCCTTTCTCTGTGATCCCCTTCCCCTCCTTAGTATGACGCAGATATTTCCCTCCACGTGGCATTTCATTTCCAGACCCTTGGTTGGTAGAGTTTCTCTGAATGAGAAGAACTCGAGAGTATAAAAATACACGGGTTGGTAGTCTGGATTTTCTCCCCACTCCCTTGCCAGCTCACTCATTCACACAAGCTTTCTCTCTGTCTCTCTCTCTCTACTACACGCTTTTCCTCCTCTTTCCTCCTTCCCACCCCAACGAGTCCTCAAAACTTGATGACCAGCTACCGATACCCTCACTCGAACGTCTGCAACCACCATGGCCAAGGGGATGGTTGGAATGCCTGGGTCGAGCCATACACTTGCATTTATTGCCGATACGAATGGGAGATAGTGGTACTGAACTGTGATCGCTGTGGCTGCCATCCACCTGAGGTTGGACTCAAAAGCAAGACCTGTACCTTCATTGATGGCCACGTCTTGCCAATGCGATTTGGGTGCTGTCTGTGGTGTGACCCTTCTTATGGGCGCCTGAGGCAAATCCACTACAGCGATGCTCTCCGTGTTCGAATCCGACGAGGCTATTACAGACTCCTCAACATTGTGAACATCTCCATCACTCCCCTGGGCTACGTTGGTCTCGTTCTTCACGCGTTTTGGACTACCAAGCTGCTATTTTTTCTTCCAGACGGTGAGGCGATGGAGAGACCCTTAGTGCAGACTGTACCTCTCCACGAATGAAAAAGGCAGTTCTAAGAGTCCCCTTTTTTATATCTTCCGCGCACAACGACTGCTCTGCCGGTCAGCTCCCCTGTGGCTCAAACGCTTTGTCTTTGATGTCAAATTACCAATCCACCTCATCTCCAGATAGGGAAAGTGGCGGAAGAGATTTCTTATTTCATTAAAGAGCTATTAGATCGACCAAGGTTGAGGAAGAGAGAGAGAGAGTAAATTAGAATGAGTCTGACGCCCTTCAACTCTAATCGCGTCTAGGCTCAGAAGAAGTTTTCCCAGAGCCACGTGCAAATGCCAAAGAATGCCAGAGAATGCTGTCAGGGAACAATGGTGCGAGGCTAGCGACCCGGTTGATATTTCGCTGCGGCAATAATCAACCAAAAAGAAGTTTGCTGTGTGTGGGCGTAAATAGTGCTCGCATCGTATCTCCATTTTTCCCGTAACCTTTGCTGGCTGAGCCTTTCTTTTTCTTTTTCTTCTGGAACAAGGGCCCTGGTCCTAGGCTCCAGAGGAAAGGCTTCATTACTCTATTGATGCGACTTTTTTTTTTTTTTTTTTTTTTTTTTTTTTTTACCAAAAATAACAGACCATTTGTGACCCAGTAGGGCAACCACGCAATAGGCTAATTCTCAACAACTCGTATGAATACACCTCATACATTTCGGTGACAGATTTATATCTTCATTATTGCTGGCTAGGTACTCAATGACCTAATCTTTTACAGATTTTTCCGAGCAGGAAGGCTCTCCAAGGAGCTAGAACTGACAACTGTCAGTTTTATGACCCTACTGAAAGGGGCCATTGCCTTCTGACAGGCGAGGCAAGTCAGGTGGCGAAACAAGTCGACAAAAATGAGAGCTTTACAAATTTGACAGGTCTGTCAAATCTAAATTAATTCCCTCACCCGCAGCTGGCGAAACCGCGAGGGTGCGACCTGTGGCGGAGGTCGGGTCGTGAGGGACTGTTCAGCTGAGAGAGTCGAACCAATATAAAAGATACGAGTTTGCGTATCTTAACTTCTCCCTCTTGTAATTCATACACACAAACACTTGTCTTTTCTCTCTCTCTCTCTCTCTCTCTCTCTCCACACACACACATACTCTGGCTCCCCCTCCCCTCTCTTTTTGGCTCCCCTATCCTCCTATTGCATCATTAGGGAACCGCACAAGCAACAATGACCAGCTACCGACACAACCGCTTCCTCATCTGCAACTACCATGACCGGAGAGACCACTGGAATGCTTGGGTCGAACCACACACTTGTACTCTTTGTCGATATGAATGGAGGATTGTAGTCCTGAGTTGTGAGCGGTGTGGCTGTCACCCACCTGAGGTCGGACTCGAAAGCAAGATCTGTACATTCATCGAGAACCATGTGTCGCCTATGCAATTCGAGTCTTGTCTGCGGTGCGTTCCTACAAATGGACACTCAAGACGAATCCACTTCACCGACGAACTCCGTGTTCGAATCCGACGAAGATACCACAGGGTTCTCAACACCATGGACATCTCCATCACTCCTCTGGGCCATGGTGGCCTCATCACTCATGCGCCTCGGACAACCGAGCTGTTGTTTTTTCTTCCAGATGGGGAGACAGTGGAGAGATACTAAGTCAAGTTTGCTCTTCCACGAATGGGTAGGGGGGGGGAGGAGTCTTTAAACAAATGAGTTTTTTAATCGACTAACCATCAGGGAGGGGAGAAAAATAAATAGGATAATGATTCTGATCAGGTCGTCACTGTCCATCCGAGAAAGAGTGGCATTTCCGGAGTCACGCCCAAATATCTGTCCATTCCGAAACCCATGCTTACCGTGCTTACTATGTAGAAGCTCCCACAGTGTGGATCAGAGCAGTGGCTCTACCAACAAGCACGCCTCGTTGTGCCAAAGAAAAATCAATTGTGTATAGTCTTAACCAGTACGTCTCCTTCCGGCCTTAATATCCTTACCAAAAGCAATTAGAATTCCCGGAACCGGCTGCGAATCGGCAGACAACTCAATAGATAAAACTTATCGGCTGTTGAATATGACTTGCTCATTTCGGTGACAGATCCTAACCTTCAGTTGCCGGCTACGTGCCCAGAGAGGTTTTTTTTTTTTTTTTTTTTTTCATTTCCCACTTTACCCGAGAAGAGAGCTCCTACAACGAATTCTAAACTGAGAGGGTGAATGAATCTAGTAAGACCAGACTCTTATCGATGTTTGCAGCTCCATGTCTCCAATATCCCTCAGAATAAGCATCTGTTCCCGCGCATAGGAATTCAACAGCAGTGAACCATTTCCCGAGAACTCGTCAACTAAAAAAACGAGAGTATTCAGTTTTTTAGTCGTTCTGTGGCAACCTACAGTCAAAGTTATATGCTGGTTAACTTAAACAATCATTCCGTTAACCAATTCTTTACATATTCGTTGTAGATATAATTAAATCAATGTCAGTTAAGGGATGTGGATCCAATGCAGAGGCCCTCACAGCATGTATGGATTATATCCGATGTGCACTTTGCCAAAAAAAAATTTTTTGCGACACTCATGAGGCAGCCAGAGACAAGATTGCACGCCCAGCTTAGGAGATCCCCTCTCGTAAACCTCGAAAGTTGACAAACTCCGTTCTGAGTACAGTCGAGCCTGTGTTTTGCGGAAATCTGCCAGTCAAAATTTCCGCAAAAAATTTTTGATTTTTTGAATCGGAATAGAGTGAGCAGGATTTTTTTGTTATATTTGAGCCCTCCCTCCCTTCCTCATAAACGCATGGTGTGCACCTTAGGGAAAGCCTCGTCTTTTATTCCAAAAATGGGTTATTGGGGTCAAAGGGGAGCTCTCGAGCTGACCCACCTCCCTCACTTTCTTCATCTCCCTCTTCGAAAACTTGGATCATCTTCTTGAAATAACTGCGAAACGTAGATATTTTTGGTCCATTTTTCTTGCCGTTTCGTAGGATAGCCTCAATGCCCTCTGTACTGACAATTGGATGTCCACCGGCCAGCTTCACGAGGTGGTCGAACGCCTTTTGTGCTGACCCCTTCGACACAGGAGAGCTGTGATTACTACCTACTTTTCCCTCAAGTTCTTCAGGATCTTGGGGTTCTTGTGGCTCTTGTGATTCGTGGGTATCGGGTTGGTTTCCTTGTGCATCACTGATAGTGCTTTCGCAAGCAGTGGCAGTTTCCTCCTCCAGCTGATCTTGTAGATCATTTTCGGAATGTTGATTGATGACCCACTCGTTGAGCTCGTTTGTCTCTGCAATCAAGTGCTCGAAATACGTCCTTTGTTGATCCTGATAGAGAGTATCAAGCCTGTCCTTGACTACAAGCTGCCGTCGCCATTCAGCGTCGGTTGTCTTCATCATCTTGAGTTGTTGCTCCATTGGTTCTGGTAGAACATGAGTCTTGATAAAACAATGTCTTAAGGTACTTGCTTTTACTGAATTCCATGCATCTGGGACTATCGACCAAGCATGACCGTTGGAAATGGACTTGACTCCTCCGTGTGTCCGGACTAGGGATGTGTCATGGCAGAGGATTTCCATGAAAGACTTCTTGAATACGCTGATCACGCCTGCGTCAAGAGGCTGAGTTACAGATGTCGAATTCACTGGGAGCCGTCGAACAGTGATATTTTTCCAGGGGATTTTGTTGTCCATGTCCCAAAAGTCAGCATCGTTGTGCTGTGGGGCAGAGTCCATGAGAAGTAATATTGGTTCTGACAACTGGCTATCAAGCTGTTGCAACCAATTGATGAAGATATTGCCTGTCATCCACCCAGAGTCCGATTTCTTGAGATTGAGTTGTTCCTTGGCTTTTTCATCGATACCATTAGCGGTGTGTCTCCCTGAGAATATCGAATGTAAAAAGTTAGGGATGCTCAACTTAACCTTTGGCTTCCGTTCATATTGTTGCGCTTTTCGAACTCTTTCAACATACCGATGAGCAAAGGTCTCAATGCAGCAATTGTCCTCGCCTTCAGGAGAGAAGTTCCTGTTGCGTTTATGCAAAACATAATTGTCACTCGACAATTTCGATCTGGCTTCAATCCAGCTAAGGCCTCTGCGGTTTTTGTGCTCGTGTAGGTCTTTTGATCCAATTCTTTCAGATACAAGCCCGACTCGTCACAGTTGTAAATGTTGTCAGGGTTGAACTGGCTGCAAAGATATCGTATCTCCTTGAGCTCCTCCTCGATTTTTTTACGATCGACAGACCCTGACTCTCCATGGAGCTGACAATAAGATATGTTGTATCGACTTTTGAATCTGTCAAACCAACAACCAGTAAATGATAGTGGCGAGGCGCCCGATGACTTCTCGAAAGGATAATTAGAGTCTGCTAGTATCATAAACGTCGCTTTCGCCGCGTCTAGAACCGACCTCTTGTTCACAAGATTGCTCCTGTTGCGCTGGTCGTCAATCCACCTTAAGATGACCTGCTCGACCCACTCATGCTTTCTTTGTGTAATGTAGTAAACGCCATCATGGCATGATCTGGCTCGCTCTCTGATTTTCTCTCTGTTTCCTTCCTTGTTAATCCAGTCATAAAGTGCGCTCTTGCTGACCTTGGTACCGATGAGGCTACCATAGTTGTCGTAAGTAACTTTTTGGCCGATATCGCTTTGTCTACGCTTGAGATATTCGAATATATCAATTGCTTCGGCCTTAAACTGAATGCTATACGAGCGCCTGACCAACTCGACGCCTTGCTCAGGTATACCTTCCGAAGGGAGAATAAGTACAGCTTTCATGTCTCCTGCTCTCGCACAGTGCAATAGATCGTGGTATCTATCTTCCCATGTGCGTTCAATCTCTCGCAACTCTGATTTGGTGTATTTCTTGATTCCTGGTTTTTTTTGCTCTTGTTCTGTTGGTTGGAGGCAACTTGAAGTGGACGTTTGTTCGCGGGCTTTTTTGCAGACACCCCTGATGAAAGAGCAGAACGAGCATCATTGTTTTGTGGCGACACAATGGGAGGTAAAGACAAGATAGAGGGGAGTCTATGTCTGGGTGAAGAAAAGGGTGCTCGAGGAGTGCCTGGCGAAGGAGAAGTCGGAGAAGCACCTGGAGAGGAAAATGGCACTGGAGGAGCGCCAGGCGAGGAATAGGGCACTGGAATAGCGCCAGGCGAAGCTGAGAAGACTCTGCTAGGCGCTCCAGGCGAAGATGAGAAGGCCCTGTCAGGCGCTCCAGGCGATGCCAACAAAGGGGCATGAATTGGGGCCAAATGATGAGTTTCCATGGACAGATGATGAAGAAGCACTATTATCAACATACCACTTGATGGACAGTGTACATAGGCATTCTCACGCCCTCTGCTTTCCCTAAGGTGCACACCATGCGTTTATGAGGAAGGGAGGGAGGGCTCAAATATAACAAAAAAATCCTGCTCACTCTATTCCGATTCAAAAAATCAAAAATTTTTTGCGGAAATTTTGGCTGGCAGATTTCCGCAAAACACAGGCTCGACTGTATAATAGGGCACGGCGTCGCCACTCCTTTGCCAAGTCATTCACGCACCGACGCGCATCCACACACACACGTTCTCTCTCTTTCTAGTATAGTCCCTTCCTCCTTTCACATTCCGTACTCTAGAAACATCCCGCAGAAGCCGATGACCGGCTACCGATAGTACTGTCCTCACATCTGCAACTGCCACGACTGGAGAGACGACTGGAGTGTCTGGATCGAACCATACACTTGCACTCATTGCCGGCACAAATGGGCGGTCGTGGTCCTGAATTGCGAACGGCGTGGTTGTCCCCCCCCCCCTCTGAGGTTGGACTCAAAAGCAAGGCCTGCACATTCATCAAGAGTCATACCTCACCCATGCGATTCAAGTCTTGTCTTCGATGTGACCCTTCCAATGGACACTTGGGTCAAGTCCGCCTCAGTGATGCACTCCACGCTCGAATCCGCCGAGGCTAGCACAAAATCCTCAACACCATGGACATCGTCATCACTCTCCTGGGCCATGGTGGATTCGTTCTTAATGCTCCTCGAACGACCGAGCTGTTATTCTTCCTTCTAGATGGCGAGGTAGTGGAAAGATACTGAATGGAACGAGAGGGGCAGTTACTAGGACCCTTTCTTTTTTCTCCACATACAGCTTAGCAACCCATTTCCTCTGATTACTACTCCAAGAGCCAAAAAAAAAAAAAAAAAAAAAAAAGTACTAATTTTGAACCAGCATGCATCCGTCAACTGGATTGAAGGGAGCTGAAGGAAACCTCGATAAATCAACTAAAGAACTCTCCACTATGCTTCCATCCTTCTGACAAGATGGGCTGGCACTGTTCGACAGTTTGATATCAAGGACAAGTGAAGCTTCTGCAGATGCCTAGGAGATTATCCTAGGAACTCGCGGTCTTTCAAATCGCGTTTGTGTGTGTGTGTGTGTATGTGTATGTGCCGCAGCAAAGCAACACCAGCCCCCTTTAATCTGTAGTCCAAGAAAGGATCAAGCACAGCCCAGAACTATTTTTTTTTCCTTTGAAGGGTAAAATTGGGCTGGTTGGACGAGCGACGTATTCTTTTTTTCTTTTGTGTCAAGTCAAATCCGAGATACCGAGACTTCCTGAGTCACCAGAGCTTTCTATGAGAGGATAAGGATAAGGCAATTGAAATGCCCCATGTACCCCTGAACCCACGTCATCTTTTCTTGCTCCGTCAGTTATATTATGTGTGGCCTACAGTGGGGGAAGGGGTATCAGGGAGCAGATAGTCTTCGTACCAGCACAGCATTTATCTTAAAATGAAGAAGGTTTACCCTTGTTGTCGAGGCGTTAGTACCTTTCAGAAAAGTGATTTAGAACTCGTTATCAGTGACCAGAGTCGTGTTACAAGGCAAGTCCATGACTTTTTCTCTTGGTCTTTGAAGGATGGGATATCCTGATTTCTAAGCGGAAAGTACGAGAACCGTCTCGATACAAGGATTCTTCTTTACTTTCTTCAATGACTCTGCGCCTCTTGTCTACCTTGATGTCAATGAGGCTATGCACAAAAGCTAATTGGACACCATCTCAGGGGGAGTCTGGACGGTGTCTTGTGGAGACGTTGGTTGCACAATGGAGTGGCGAGATTCGAAAGAAATGTACATACAATAGGGCGGAGCAGTGTGGTTCTGAAGTATCCTCTGTTGCAGCGGGGAAAAAAAAAAAAAAAAAAAAAAAAAGAAAGAGACTTCAACTTCCTTCTCTCTCTCTCCCCTGCCTCGCGTTCTTTTTTACCTTTCTTTCTCTTTTTTCTCTTTTCTTTTCTTTTCCTTTTTTATTTTTGCCCTCATTCTTTTTTCCACAGTCGCGCTTATTTATTTCACACACTCTTGCTCTTTCTCTCTTTTTTTCTTTTTCTTTTTTCTTTTCTTCTCCATCACAATCATCCACCCGCTTACTCACTCACTGCTCGCTCTCTCATCAACACTTACTCATGACACCTTGCCCTCGCTCTCTCCCCTACACGCGTCCCTTCACTTTAAACCCGAACCTTTTCAATTTTGAACTTGCGCTCCTCCCTTTCCATCGCAACGTGTCTCTCCCTCATCTCTCTCCCACACACAAACTCACTTGGTTTCACTTCCCCCTTTTCTTCACCTTACAAACAACATGACCAGTTACCAATCCTTCTACATTTGTGACAACCACGACCTAAAGGACGATTGGCAAGCGTGGATTGAGCCATACGCTTGTACCCATTGCCGATATGAGTGGAAGATTGTAGTCTTGAACTGTGAACGGTGTGGTTGTCACCCACCCGAAGTTGGGCTTGAAAGCAAGGCCTGTACCTTTATCGAGAGTCATATTTCTCCTAAACGGAACGAACGTTGTGTACGATGTGATCCCTCGAATGGACGATCGAAACAAGTCCGCTTCAGCAAAGCACTTAATGCTCGACTTCGGCGGGGTTTCCAGATTATCCTGAACGGTGCCGACATTGCCATTACTCCTGGAGGGCATGGTGGCGTGATTTTTCATTCGCCCAGGACGACCGAGTGGACGTGGTTTCTTCCAGACGATGACATTGTGAGGAAATTCTAGGCCCGAGATGAATATTCTCTTGTCCTCCACAATGAAAAAAAAAAAAAAAAAAAAAAAAAAAAAAAGATGTTCAGATAGGTAGCATAAGGGGGGAGGTTTTTATATAGACTAATAATACACTGTCATTCTACAAGAGTTCACAATCCCATTTCCTATTCAATGGGTACCCGTTTTTTTTTTTCTTTAACCAACAACTTCAATTGTCCACTCTCCATTCTCGGGATCACGCGAATACGCAATCTTGTATCCACTTCGGTACGCAATTCCTGTCGATCGCTCCACCAACAAAACATCCAACTCAGTTCTCGCATAATGACCCGTCGACGCATCTTGAACCACTCGGACTTCACAACCATAAGGAAGTTCGGCTTCCAAACCCAAAGATTGGGAAACCATCTTGACCTTCTTCTTCTTGGCCGACACATTACCACTGCCGTGATGCTGAGGATGCTGCGAGTGGTGTGCAGAGTGAAGGTGCTTGATGGGTGCACTCGCAGACGATGCCATATGGCTACCACCATAGAACCGTTGCTGCTGCTGACGCGACTTTTCTTGAGCCGAGGGAGCAAGGTTGGACTTCATTGGGATCTTGGGAAGCTTATCCTCCATCGAGGATCGACCCATCGACTCTTCCTTGCTCTCCATGTTATCCTTATCATCCATTGAGTCCTCCTCTTCCTCATCCGAAGAAGATAGCTCTGCCTCATCTTCCTCCTCCTTTTCAAATCTTTCACGACCTTCATCGTTGGCTCCTCCGCCAATGACTTGAAGCTCTCGGTCGAGCTCAGCCAGAGTACGTCTTCGCATACGAATGGGTCCATGCTGCGCCAACCACAACTGGACAGGTCCTTCCTCATCCAACATGGGCTGTCGTACATCCTCACATCGCTTATAAACAAGCTCAGTCAGGCTCAACTTGCGTTCGTACAGATCCTCATGATGTTGTTGCAACAGAGTACGTCGAGATTCTTCTTCGAGACTGAGTTTCTCAAAGACATTCTTGACCTTCATCAGGATGGTGTTGGAAGAAGAGTTGTAGCAAGGACGAGTGAGGATAGTAGGAAGCTTGCGAGGATCGACCTCGGTATCAATCGAGGCTGGGATAGGACCAAAATAGGTGTACTCGAATTTAGCTAATAAAGAACAAGAAAAAAAAAAAAAAAAGTGATCTTGTTCTCCCTCTATTTTTTTTTTTTTTTTTTTTTTTCATACGCAAAACCAACATTCAATGTTTTCATGTCATCTTACCAATGCCTGCAATGGTCCAGCACACAAAGTCATCCACGGAGATGTTTCCTTGGTTCTTACGACTAGGACGAGGCATGCCTCGGGATTGACCATCATATCCTTCCTCATCCTCATAATACTCATCCTCATCCTCCACAGGCGACTCGGTCATATCCATGATCGATGCCTTCTTGGACGATGTCCGGTACTCAAGCAAGGGACTTCGGTCCATGGCCGCCTGAAGTGGAATCTTGCCCTCCACCTTGGGACTTCCGATCGACGAGGCACTCAAATAGTAAGGACGACCATCCTCGGGATGGACTCGAGTAGGATGTTGAAGAACAATCTTTTGCATCTGACTGACAGGACCCGTACCATTCATGACCACCTTGCCATTCTCGACTTTACGGATCACAAGTCGGTCAGTCATGATACCGGTCAGGTCGTTGATCAACACTACCTCAGAACCATAGAGAACAGGCTCCGAGTTGGAGAACACATAAGTTGGCTCCTGTTGAGGTTGCATCTGATGGCGTTGCTGCTGCTGCTGCTGTTGCTGTTGCTGAGCCTGCAATGAAGGGTGGTGCGAGGCATACTGAGGGTGATACGAGGGCATGGGTCGTTGATGAGCTGGGATATCAGCAGCATACTCTGACTGACTCGAAGAAGAACCAGGAAGAGGACCCGGTGCATGTGTCGGAGACGAAGACGAAGTAGGGGAAGACTCTCCCTTCATCCGAATCGGCACAAACTTGGTCGAATTCGTCGCCGTCCTAAACACTCCAACACTGGCCGGGACAATCTTGACAGGGGGTGAAGGAGGAGGCTTGACCATCTTGATCGTAAAGGAAGACCATGAACCAATCTTGGCACAAACTGAATTGTTATCGACCGCCATGTATTTCGTCCGCACGGTTTGGGCATTGATTCGGTTCAGGAGAGCGACGCTCATGCCATTAAGGATAAAGCACGAGGCATTGCCAGCCTTGGCCGTCTTCTTGGAGGGCTTGGAGATGATGGGGATCGGGTTCGAGTCCATCATGGCAGTGGGCATCTTGGAATTCTTGTTCAAATACACTTGCAACCCAAGTTTGAATCGTTTAGAACTATCTGCCCCTGTTCCAGTCACATGAAGGTTCCGGAACAAAGCTCGAAGATGGTCATCCATTTGACAATCCTGTTCCATCAAGTTTTCTCCTTGATGTGTATTGAGCTTTTCGTGCAGGATCGACATGGTCACATGAGGTTGCTCGGATTTGATCTGCTTGGCATTCAATCCTGCAGAGACTTGAACCATGGGTGGTGGGCAAAGGTATCGTTTCTCAATACCGTATGACTTTTGAGCAATCGCTCCATGCCAGCACCGGATGGTCGTCATCTGGTATCGCTGCAACTTCATCTTAGGGTGACTCGACCTTGTGCTCGTCGAGTTACGTGGCATCACTGCCATGGACTGAGAGGAAGGAGGAGGGGGCAGAGGTCGAGATGCGGCAAGAGCTTGAGTAGGAGGACGACGCGAAAGCAGGTGAAGCTCTTGACTCGATTCATCCATAGGCTCGTACGTCTCCATGGGAGACATCTTTGACCGAGGTGCCTCCCGTACAGGTGAGTGCTCCCTGGCCCACTTGCGCTTTCCAGACTCGTAATCATAGTCCCGGTGGGAGGGTGGGTGTGGATGAGAGTGTGGGTGCGAATCAAGTCGATGACGCTGTGGAAGAGAGTCTCTTGGCTCATCCTTGACCCGAGGAAGAGGCGAGTATGGCTGTGCAACGGGCTTCTTGGACTCGATCAAGGGTTGATGGTGCATCGAAGGACTCGCTGTACCTGGCGCAGGTGCTGGCGTGGGCGCTGGGGCGATGGAGCGAGGCTGGATTGGCTTTGGCTTGTAGAGAGAGTGAGAGTGTGGAGAGTGGGGTGGGTAGTTTGTATAGTGGCGAGACTCGACGGGTGCAGGGCCTGGGGAGTGGGGGCGACGGTGGTGAGGAACTGGTGAAGGATCATGATGCTGCTGTCGTGGTGTGGAAGGGTGGTGAGGAGGGGGGAGATGAGACGAGTAGCCATGGTGATTTGGGCTTGACTCCGTTCGGAGACGAGGCGAGTGCTCAGGAGGATAGGACGAAGACATGGGCCGCTGATCTGGCAGGGCTGTGTAGAGCGAAGGCAGACGTTGGCTGTGCTGCTGCTGCTGTTGTTGTTGTTGCTGTTGTTCATAGCGCTGTCGGGACTCTTGCTCGAGACGCGAGCGCTGCTCGAGTTCTTGCTGCTGTTGGCGTTGGCGTGAGAGGGTGAAGCGCTCGAGAGTGGCATCAATTGAGGGACCATCGCCAAAGTTGCCTGTGGTGTTGCTTGGTGCGATGTGGCGAGCGGAAGAGTAAAAACCGTTGCTGTTGCCACGGTCAAAGCCAGTGACCTTGGTAAAGTAACGCATATGGCGACCGGGCAAGTCCGACCTGTAGAAGGGTTCCTCAGGTGGGAGGATTGGTGGCAAGCTATACTTGAGTGGCGGGAGCCCGTCTTCGTCTTCTTCCTCACGCTGAGGGGAGCGTGAGCTGGGAGCCTTGAGGTAACCGTAGGTTGGGTCCCGGCGGTACTGATCATGATGGAACTGCTGGTCTGTTGAAGGATCTGTTACCAGGTGGTCATTTTGGTCGCGGGTCGAGTTGCGGACATGACCTTCATAGCCAGCCGAGTGCCGTACATGCTGGGCCGAAGCATGGTAGGCATCTGAGTATTGCTGAAAGGCGTAGTTGGCGGGTGGACGCGAATAGCGGCGGTGATCGTACTCATGTCGGTAGTCACGGTCGTCATAGTGACCATGGCGTGGGTATGTGTCTGTGTGGCGGTCGGAATAGGCGGCGTGTGGCGCAGATGGGTAGGCGGCGTGAGAGCGAGACGACATGGGAGGGGGTGAGGAGGCGCGGCGCGAGGAAGAAGAGGAGGAGGAGGAGGAAGAGGCGACGGAAGAGGCGAGCACGGTCGAGTTGTAGTAGCGGCCGTCATAGGGCTCAAGGGCCGACTCGACAGACGTGGACGAGTACGAGGGCTTCATGTCTCGGACTAATCTCTGCGTCTCTACGCGGCCACAAGTCAGGAGAGAGATTGAGAGAAGAGAGAGAGGGGGGGAGAGGAGATATCGAGACGGATAGATAGATGGATGGATAGAAGGAGAGCAAGAGAAGGAGAGAGGAGAAAGAGAAAAGAAATAGATAATGAGAGAGAGGAGAAAGAGAAAAGAAATAGATAATGAGAGAGAGGAAATAGAGAGAGAGATGGTGTGTATGTGCGTGTGTGTGTAAGAGAGAGAGAGAGAGAGAAAGGTTAGAAGAAAGAAGAGAAAGATGGGAACAGCGTCAGTGGCGGAGAGAATGACAAAGAGTGAGAATGTCACGCGAGTGGACCTCTGTCAATGGCCTGTTAGTCCCCACGGGTGTGGATGGGAAGGGCCTGACGGGACAGAGAGGGAGAGAGAAGGGAAAACGGATAGTCGAGCCAATGCAGGATCGGACAGGAAAAAAGAGAGGGAGGGAAAGGGAGGGATGGAGGATGATGAACAGAACAGGCGGCGAGTGGGGACACAGGGCGGGCGGCTGGACAACGGGAGAGAGAGGGCGGGGGGGATGGCAAAAGGGCGGATATTCAAAAGGATCAGGCGGCGGAGATGATCCCATTGCGCGGCCACGCCGGGCATGAGCGGAGAATCATCGGGATTTGCGGGGGGGGTGGGGTGGCCGAATGGGGGCTTTTATTATAGGCAGATTGGAAAGATTGATTGATCAGCCGGATTGAAGCGAAAGCGGCGTGGTGCGTGAAATATAATGAAACATGATTTTAAAGAGCGCGCGTGAGATGGAGAAGAGCGATGATGATAGCAGAGATGATGATATTATTAATGAATTTGAGGGGCTAAAAGATTTGCGCCGCAGATTTATGGATGATGATGCAATGGGATTTTCTGGCAGAGCAAAGGAGAGAAAGGAGAGAGAAGAAGAAGAGAAAGAAAGAAAGAAAGAAAGAAAAGAAAAAGAGAAGAGAGTGAGAGTAAGAGAGTGAGAGAGTGAGAGAAAAAAAAAAAAAAAAAAGAGACAGAGACGAGCCAAGAGTGGCCGCGAGAAAAAAAAAAAAAAAAAAGCGTGCGGAAAATATTTTCTCGGTGCGATTGGCCAGCAGGCTTCCACCCGCCGTTGCCACAGCGGTCGCTGGGAAAGGGAACGGCTCTCTGCGCGGCTCTGCCCTGCTCTGCCCTGCTCTCGTCCTTCGACTCGCACTCGTGCCCCGTCTGCGGCTGGTTAGTCTAACCCTTTTCTTTCTCTTATACTCCCCACCACCATACAAACGAACTCTTTCTCTCTCTCTCTCTCTCTCTCTCTCTCTTGTTGTCCATTGCTCTGCCAATATGAATGACTGACCAAGTGAACATGTCCCGAACACCCCGCAGTCGCAGCAAGCATACCTGCGACCAACAAACAAACACGCCCGCTGAGCTGCTCCAGACACCGAGAGCGTACACAGACAAAGGCCCTCCAGCGACTGAATAGAAAAATGTATTGAATTTGCTCCGCATTCTGTCCAGGCCCACAGCTCTCGGCCCAGTCCAGCCCCCGCCGTGTGTCCTTGCGCCCGCTTCACCTTGCGTGGCACCTCTGGCACCTCTTCTACCTCGTCCTTCCACGCACATATACACATACACACACAACCATTCACACAATTCGCACACCCCTCTTGATTGACCTGTCACGGCCTCTAGACTCACGCTACTGCCTACCTCTCTTCTGGTCTACTCAGATTCGGGAGAAAGAATACTGACTTCGTAATGCTGATTTATGAACAAAGGTCTGGGTAACGAATAGGGGGTGCTGCGTGGTTGCGAGTCGGCGTGGAGAGAGGAGACAACAATGGAGAGAGGCCTAGGAGCAAACTCTCTCACCACCTGTCTTCCTGTTGATGAAAAAGGACGAGGTTCCTCTCCCTCCCCCCCTCCTTCCCTCTCACCTTCTCCTTGTCCATGCATGACCCTTTCGCGCGGCCGTTGGGTGGGAAACAACGGGGAGTGGAGTGACTGATTCTCACCACACGTCTCTCTCTCTCTCTCTCTCTCTCTCTCTCTCGCTATCCCTTCCTCTCTTTTTTTTGGCCCTGCCTGTCCCCTGTCCTGTCTCGCCCTTTGAATATTTTTTTTTTTTTTTTTCCACTCTTTTGATGACTCTTTTTTTTGCTTCCCTACCCAACCTACCCTACACTACCCCCCGGTAAACAAACGAATCTGGCAAGTCAAGTCAAGTGCATAAATGAACGGAGACGAGGGAGAGAGAGAGAGAGGCAGAGAGAGAGGCAGAGAGAGAGAGGCAAAAGAACTTGCACAGGAAAGTAGAAGAAGAAAATACTTTTAATGCAAATAACCGGTTGTTTCTGACCCATGGCTCCCACGGGGGTCCACCAGAACAATGGGAACGGTCTTTTTTCTTTCTACTGGATCGGGCTTCCTCAGTTGACCGATGATTGGCCCGCGCGCGCACAATGACTCCCCTGTCAGTTGTCAGTCCGGTTGTGTGGGGAGGGGAGGATCATCCGCTTTACGAAAGCAAAAGAAAAAAGACTTGCGCTGTCTTCCAACCGCAAAGTTGGGTTCCCTGTGTCAAAAAAAAAAAGCCACAACCCCTGCAGGGCCTGCGCGCGTTACTCAACTTTTCGTCACTCGATCTGTGCTTCGTTCTCTCTTCTTTTTTTTTCACGACATGTCTCTCGTGCTGACGGCTGTCCAACGGGGTCCCAGGATGTATTCTCACCGCACCTCTCGTCGGAGGAAAGAATAAAAGGAAAGGAGGAGGGGGCGCCAGCTAATTCGATGGTGCCATGAACGAATCAAGACGCAGTCCCTAATCATTTTTTTTTCTTTTCTTTTCTTTCTTTCTATCGCATTCAGTCAGTTGGAATGAGATAGGAAAGAGGAGTGTAGTGACACATATCCTCCCCAGAGTACAGTACCTGGACTTCAGCCTTTACTTATACGGGTATCTCTTAGTGAATATAATGCTCGAAGAAGAAGGAAAATGTACCTGGGGGGTGGGGAGAGAAGAGGGTATTTCCCTTAATTCTCTCGCAATGTCGTCATGTCTTATTGTTCAAGTCAAAGACTGACTTGGGCAGACTAACCCAAGGATCGGTTTAAAAAAAAGAGAAAGACAAGCAGGATGTATCGAGTTCATGTGCCTCTTCCCCTTTTCCACGGCACTTTTTTTTCCTCTTTCCTTTCTCTCTCCCCTAGATCTGGTACGCAATTGCTCATGACCCGTCGTTCGACAATTGTTGGTCGTTGTATGCATGCAGCTGCAAGAGCCATGACAAAAAAGAATAGACAGACAAAAACAGACAAGGCAATGGTGGTTTAGGGCTTGGGGAGTGAAAGTGGTTCTCAGCTTGACGACCTACGACGATAGCCAAGACCAGGGTAAAAATCTCCCATTGGCGGAAGTCCAGGAAAGACAAAGCTGGCTCCCTTGCATACTTTTTTTTTGTTGTTGTTGTTGTTGTGATATAAAAACCCAAGAGTCCATTGTTTCCCAACATACAAACAACGAAACATGTTCACAAGAGAGCGATGAGGAGTGAGGGTCACTTTGGAGTCGATGGTGCATGCGTGTGTATCTGTGTGTGCGATACGTATTGTGGATAGTTTTTTTTTTCTGCGCAAGCTCGCCGAGGAGGGGCGCATGCATCCGTCTATTGTTGATGGTTATCCACATGCACCCACTTCTCGAGTCAATAGAGACAACCCTGGTTCTTCCTTCCCTTTCCCTTCCCACAATGGAAACGATCGCCTTGGGCCGCGCGTTGTCTCGTAACAGCTTTTTCTTTTTTTTATTATTATTATTACCCATCCTCGATCGTGTGTCCTGAATGCCGGGTGCTTGGGCCGAGGGGGAGACAGTGCTTTCTTCTACGGTTGCCGATCTTCCCCCCGCCCTCCTTCCCCCCGATGGTCCAATCCCACGGCCTCCACTCTCTCTCTCTCTCTCTCTCTCTCTCTCTCTCTCTCTCTCTCTCTCTCTCTTTCTCTCTCTCCTTTACATTTCCTCCTATCACTCAATCTTCCGATTTCTTCCCCTCGTCATCTCTGAATCTCGGCCTTCTTCCCGAAAAAGGGTCAGGGTATCTAACCTAAATCATATTTAAAAAGAAAGAGGGCGGCGGCGAATGGCTGCATGCGGCGCAATGATCAATGGAGTAGAGTTCCCGAAGCATAGAGGGTGGTACGTGTGAGAGAAAAAGAGAACAGGAAGACCCGGAACATAAATGGGGGTGACATCCATAATTCTCTACCCTGCCTGAAGAGAAGAGAAAAAAAAAATGAGATGTGTTGTCGTTTAAGGTTGCGTGTCCACGCCCTTTCCCACCTATTCTTCAGTCGACTCCTCGTGGTACCCCTGGCCTCTGCCCTTGTGAAAAGAAAATGCCAAGCCAAGAGTCGAGGATTGAGAACATGTTGTTTGTATGTGGAAAGGGTGCGTGTGTGCATCAATGTATATGTGGGCGTTTTTTTTTTTGGGAACCCACTGGGTTCACACACGCAGACATGCAAAAAAAAAAAAAAAAAAGCTCGGAGAGCTTTTCAAATCGACACTCTAGGCTGAAAGAGCCATGGGGAGAGGAGAAGGGGTTGAGTAACAGAAAAACAAACGACGAAAGAGTCATGCCCGTTGCTTCGGTCTTCTCTCCCTTCTCTTGTTTTTTTTCTTTTTGTTTTTTTTTTTCTCTTTGAAATCACCCTTATCGCTCATTGTCGACTCATATAGAAGAGACACAGCAGTTCCATGCTACACTTATTTCCCTATGCTCCCATGCTTCCATGCCTCTCTTTGTTGCTTCCCATGTTTCCCATCCATCTTTCTCATGCCTGTTGTTATCCGATATCCCATATCCGATTGCACGATAGTCAATCATAAAGTCAATCGCTCCTCATCTATATTGTATACTTCACAGTCTCTCCTCTCCTCCTCCCTCGGAAAGCAGAGAGAGAGAGAGAGAGAGAGAGAGAAAGAAAGAAAAGAATAGAAACAGAGGGATATGTGTGCGGATGTATGAAGCCAAGATGGAAGAAGCTCTTTTACATGGAGAGACGCTGCAGGGGTCACTGGGCTGCCTGAACCCTATGATTCGTTGCTTCCCTTGCTCTCCTCCAGCTCTCTCTCTCTCTATTTTTTTTTTTTCTCTCACGCATACATTTCTCCTTTTCATGGTACGCCGTTGGCGCTGCTATGGCAGAGAGAGAATCCGAATGTGTCGGAGCAAACCAATTACCCATGGTGTTAAATGACGAAAGGGTCCTTGAGGGAAAGACAAGTGTGCATCAAGACCATCTCTACCTCATGCAAGCAATACAGTGTCGCTTTGGCGTGAACAAAAGAAGGGTCCTTTCTCTCTTTCTTTCTCAAACAGACAAACAGAGACTCCAAGTAGCACGTACTCAGTTTAGCCTATGGAAAAGAGGTCCATAAATAGGCACCATGAGGACAGGGCAACCCACAAAGCACGCACGGCGGAGGATTTTTTTTTGTTCTTTCTTCGTGAATCATTTTACAGCCCCCGGAAGTCGTGCCGAGATCCTCAAGTCTGGTGGGAAATGGGGCATCCCCCACCAGATGTATTCTTTCTCTCTCTTTCTTTACGAGAGCATTTTTTTTTCTTTTTTCTTTTCCTTTTGGGAACCCAAATACTGCGGTGTTTGTATTGTTGTGTATGTCTAAACAGCCCAAACCCCTCTCTAGCGCTATTGCGTTCCTCTGTTGCCTTTTCCTTGGGAAATTAGGAAAGGAGATTGAGAGCAACCGTGCAACACGTAGGACCACTGGTCAGACGATGGCATGATTACCCCTCTCCCTCCCCTTCTCTCTCTCTCTCTCTCTCTCTCTCTCTCCATCTTAACCCCCCCTCCTCTCTTCTATCCTGCATCTAAAGAGACACATGCCCTGACGACATTTTTCTTCTTCTTTTTCTCTTACTCTCTCTCCCACAAACATGCTATGATGGTGTGAAAAAAGAAAAAGGAGTGTGGGCCAAGAACAAGCTGCGCAACAACGAGCTGCAGGCCTTGTCCCAAGGGTCTGCTTTTCAGATCCGCCGCCAGGGTCGGATACAAAAGTGAAGGCGCAGTGCGGGCGGCAAAAAAAAAAAAAAGGAGCACTACTCAATCAAAGAAAAGAGTGAGAGAGTGAACAACAACAGATATGCCTCGCGGCGCTTGCTGAATAAAGTTGGATGCTCTCTGACTCTTCGTTTTTTTTTTGGTCTCTCACTACTTGTTGTCCATGTTATTGTTTTCTTGTTCTCTTGAAAGCACGCGGACTCGTACCACTCAACGGACCAATCGGGGAATAAAGATCCCGTCCGCGGGCCCGCAAATGAACAAAGGACATTTTTTTTCCCTTCCTCCTCCCCCTCCCCAGCCTCTTCTCCTTTCCTCACCCTCCATCTATTCATCATCCATCTGCTTTAACGCCCTGGTCAATCTTGGAAAAAAAAAAAAAAAAAAAAAAAAAGGTATGCGTGGGGAGATGAACCAAGGGGAGAGTTGGCGGGTAGAAACCTTCACTCAGCCCAAGGGACCTATTCATGTCACGTACGCACGCACACACGCACGCACGGGCTGTTACAAGTCACCCCTTAGTCCAACACAACCCCGGATGAACTAGCAATCACCCGGGGACGGTGCTTGTATTTTCTTTTTCTTTTTTTTTTAGTCTCATAATATATAACCATGCATGCCGAATCCTCCTATCCCACCACCACTGTCGCTCTCACGCGAAAGAAAGGGGGGAGGGGAGGGGAATAGAAAGAGAGAGAGGAGAGTGGGAAGGTGGGGCAGATATTCATTACGACGCTGCATTCGTCTCGTCCTTTTCATAAAATAGCGCACTCTCTCCCCACCTTCTCACGATAAATCCCCTTAGCTCAAATCAAGCGAAGAGAGAAATTGAAAGAGAGAGAGAGAGGGAGGGAGAAAGAAAGAAAGAAAGATAGTGAAAGGTAAACTAGTAGAATATCACTCTTGCATGCATACTTTCCATGTATTTTTTTTTTTTTTTTTTTTCACTTTTCCTCCTCTCGTTCGCTCGTTCGCTCTCGCTCTCTTTTCTTCTTCTTCTTCTCTCTCTCTCTCTCTCTCTCTCTCTCTCTCTCTCATACCATAAACATCGAAAGGCGTGTTTAGGAACCCCAAGTTTCCCAACAAAGATGCAATAGCCGTACGTACGTGAATATACATGAGATGTGGATAGCTGAGCCTGCCTTCTTTTGTACATGGGTAACCAAGAGGTACCACCGTGCATAGGCATGAAAATAAAACAGGTTAGTAATCAGTGGGTGTATAGGTCAAAAGGAAACGAAAAGACGAAAAAGAAGGTGGACATGAGTGTATAATGTCCATGTGAAAAAAGAGAAATGGCAATAAAAAAGAGGTTCAAGTTGTTCAAGGCCAGTGTAGTGTATCATTAATGAAGGGGGGTTTCTAGCTTGTCATGAAAGTGAGAGGATGAGGAGAAGCAGATGAGGATGAGGAGATTGATTAGCGTAGAATAGAAGTCTGCTCTCACAAATTGAGCTTATTCAGGATAGGCTCATCCTCCAGGAGAAATGTCCAAACGCTTGGCCATGGTAAATGCATAGTACTACTTACTTACTACCCTCTTTGGACAAATGTCCGAACAATTGGTAGTGCAGAGCGCGTACCGGAGATTGACTATTGATGGAGTAGGACTCTCTTGCACGCACTGTTCTCCTTGTACCTGTTGCCTGATATCTCTCTTCTCACAAAAAAAAAAAAAAAAAAAAAAAAAACGTTGAGGCCATTCCAGTCATCATGAGCGAATCAAAAAAAGACCGGACTTCTGTGTATTCTCGGATAGATCGCAAGGCTCTCAATGAAAGTAACTCCTGATGCTCTACTTTTTTTTTACCCAGCAGTTGAATTTGTCCTATGGTAATTAGCGCCCCCTTAGGCGAGGACATCTGATACGCGCGAGTCATTTTTTTCCTGCTCTTTTCTCCTCCGTAGTCGTGACGATAAACAACCGTGGTAATTTGTAGAAAAGAGAGGAGAGATAGAGAAATAGAGAGAAAGAGATAGAGATAGAGACTAAAGGATAATTCGTGCTAGCGTTTATTGATCTGGGAGCATTCCCTTCCTCGTACTCTTTCTCTTTCTCCCTATACTTTTTTTTTCTATTTCCCGCCACGGCCTAAATTCCTTTATTTTTACATACCAAATAGATTGATAGCCTCTTTAAAAAAAATTGGTCTTGAATTATGCAACTTGGATCAGCGCTAGTTTGGTTGGAAGCACTTAGAGTCTTGACGTAAAAGACCACTGTGAAGAAAAACTACAGGGATCTCAGAGGAGAGAGGGGGAGAAGAGTTTGATCCGCATCGTATTCTGAATAGTAGCTTTTCAGAAATACAAGTGAGACCCAATTCCTTTCTTATTTCATCTTCTTTTTTCCAGCTCTACCTTTTCCCTCTCCTTCTTCCTCTTCTCCTCTCCCCTCTCCCATCTCTCCAACTTTTTTTTTTTACCCTGTCACAGGATCGACATTATCAAGAAATATGGCTCTCAACATACATTTTCAGGGAATTTAAATGTCTCCTTCTTTCTCCTCAATGGAGAGTAACGGTGATCCATGACACGTTGGTACATCTCTCGGCTGAACCCTATCCCTTTTTTTTTATCCTTGAGCCTGGTCACTTTATCCTAAAGTGGAACCGATGGGCTCCTTTTTTCCCAAGAGACCCCCCTCACCTTCTTTACTCCCTGTTTTTTTTTTTTCCCCTCAATTTCTTTTTTCTGTTACTGTTGAGACTAGGTACATGGACTACGGAGACAAGGATCACCTGGTAAAATGTCAGGTATGTATTCCTGCATTCAAAGAAAGAAGAAAGAGGGAGAGAGGGCAATTTGCCTTTTTTTTTTTCTTTCTTTCTTTCTTTCTTTCTTTTTCTTTGGGTACTTGAAAAAATATGCACGCCTACTTCCATACCTCTTGTATGTGTTCTTGACTACAATAAAATATGTAGACTTCAAAAAAGAAAATGGTATAGAAATCATACCTACTCTACTACCATCATACCACGCATGAAAAAAAAAATGGAGAGAGAGAAAGGAGTTGACTCACGTGACCCTAGACCTTTTTTTTACGCGAGCTTATAGTCTCTCTATACTTTCCAAACTTTGGAGTCTCGTTAACCTTTTTCTCTTTCTATTCCTCCTCCTCCTCCTCCTCCTCCTCCTCCTCCTCCTCCCCACCTTCCTACCTCTTCCCCAACAAAATAAAAAAAACAGAGTCAACTAGTTTTGTCCTACAAGTTGACGCTTTTTTTTTTTTTTTCTAAAGTACTGTAATAGTGGAGGAAGGCAAATGCCGAGTAGCTGCTTTTGAGAGCCTTCGTCTCTCTTGCCATCCAAACCATGCAAGCTCAAATCATGACATTCACTAGACCACATAGAGGACAGCTCTTCCTACCTTGCCCTCCCAGAGTTGGTGACTACACAGCAATATATGTTTGTGTACGAGTGTGCATGTTCAAAAGTGATTGCTACCTTCTAGAATGGGGGAAAGCTTCGTTTTGTACCTGTTAGGGGGCGAGAAGATGTAATTGCCCAACGCCTGCTGCAGGAGGAATGCAACGCCCATCGTCCCCCCCCCCTTGACCTATCACATGAATCAGAACGTCCACTAGTCGTTCAGGGGAGAAGAGGAAAGGAGAGAGAGAGAAAGAGAGACGAGGAGAGGCTCATTCGCAATTATCATTCCTTCTTTCCTTTCTTTTCTTCTTTTTTTTTTTTATCCATGCAAACCCGACCAACCTCTTTTTTCAAGGATTTTGATTCTCAAAAACAAAAGAAAAAGCACCCTGCTCTCCTCTCCCTCGAGAGAGCTGGACGATAACTGTAGAGCGGACGAAAACCTTGCCACTTCCTCTCTCTCTTTCTCTTTCTCTCTGGGTGCACCATGCCAATTCATCTCCGGGTTGAACAATCTCACTTTTGTGAAATGGTATCCCCGAATACTATCTCGTTCCTCTCTTGGTACGTTTTGAAAGTGCTCGATAACACGAGGTAGGGGCAGTTCCTCTCTGTTGGAGACTAAGAACATAAAAATAAAGGTATCCAGTTGGAGACTAAGGAAGAGACTGAGGAAAAAACTCGATCGTGGCTGACTTTTTTTTTTCTTTTTCTTTTTCCTTTTCCTTTTCCTTTTTTTTTTTCTCCCTTCGAGTGCCTCGTTCTACCCTTTACTCTCTCACGCATTTACCCGCGAGTTGCATAAGAAGGATGGGCCAAAGAACAAAAGAAGGAGCAGGGGCATCATCTCAATAAGGTTAATTCTGTTTAAATAATACTATATGTTTAAATGAAGGGTGGCGTGGGTGTGGGTAGGTATGTGTGTGTGTGTGTGTGTGTGTGTGTGTGTGTAAAGTGAGAGAGAGAAAGAGAAGAAGAGGAGGATGAGATGATTGCCGCTATTGTAACTACTATTACCAAATGTATAATCCGCTACCTCTGCTCTCCTTTCCTTGTTATTCCCTTTTTCTCTTTCCCGCTTTCTTTTTTCGTTTTTTCTTTTTTTTTTTTCTTTTTCTTTTTCTTTGTCTTTTCTTTTACTGCTTTCTACGGGTCAATCGGCAAAGTTCTCCCCTCTTCATCCCTCCCCTCTCTTCCTTCCCGTCGGTTTGCTCAGCGACGACGGTAGTGAAGATGGAGCCGGTTTTTTTTTATCTCTCTCTCTTTCTCTCTCTTTCTCATTCTCCCCCGTAGCAGTTCCTGTTTTAAAATAGTATAGTCTTTTTTTTTTTCTTTTTTTCTTCTTTTCTTTTTGTAGTGTATGTGATCCTTGTCCGTTCATGCCATGAGAGATAGAGAAAAAAAATGGTAGGGGAAAGAGAGACAACTGAAAGGTAAATAAGAACAATAGGAATAAATAGCTGTTCAGAAGAAGAGGGGGAGGAAAAAGAGAGAAAGGAGAAAAAAAAAAAAAAAAAAAAAAAAGGTTGCATCTCCGTGACTTCTGCTTGTGCTGAACTCGCCGCTGTCGCCGGTTGCTTCTGTTGATTTGTAAGGTCGAGACTGTCGCCAGAGGATTCCTTTCGTCCGCTCGTCTCTTTCTCCCTCTCTCTCATTCTCTCACTCCCGCATGAGAAAAAAAAATTAAAAAAAAAAAAAAAAAAAAATAGAAATAGAAATAATTATAACGAGAGAGAGAGAGAGAGCTCAGCAAATGTTGCAACATCCTGATGAAGGCTTGGAAAATGGGTCTGCTCCAACACTGCCCCACAAACTAGGCAAAAGTGCATCCTTGGTTGTCATTACATACTGAATCAAGCTATTGAGAGCAAGGGTGAGTGAGAGAATTAAAAAAAAAAGGTCAACCATGGATACGCATCCTGAACAGGATCTGGATGGCAAAAGAGTTGCAATAAAAACAACAACAATAACAATAACAATAACAATAATAATAATAATAATAATGAATCAACAAACCTCTGACTGGCTTCTGATACTGAGATCCTCCGCATCTCAAGTTGATCTCTCAACCGCTGGTTATGCTCCAGGAATCGCCTCAATTTCATCTCCGAGGCACTGTTCGAGGTCGGGGCGGTCTGTGGATGCATCTGGTGCAGTGGATGCTGCTGGACTGACTGATAGGGCAGGTGAGCTTCAACAACAACGGTTGGTGAGGACGACATGGTGTTCGAATGTGTAGCAGCAGCAACGATCGTAAGTCCAGCAGAAGAGGAAGACGAGGCAGAAGTGCCGACAAGGGCAGGTGGAGTGGTGATGGTCGAGTTGGAGGCAGCAAGGGAGCCAAGGTGGCTACTGGAGGAGTGATGGACTAGAGTGCCCGAGTGGGTAGTCGTCGGTGTCGTGGCCTCGGTGCCGTCGCGGGCAGTCGTGCCGATGGTCCCGTCGACGCTGTCTCGTCCGCCGGAGAAGCTGTTGCTGTTGCTGTGGCTGCTCTGACTGGTGCGAATGCTGGAGGAGCCAGGAAGGGCCTGAGCGTTATCGGGGAGAAGGTTGGTGCTGTTAAGGCCTTGGCCGTGAGAGCTGTTTGAGTGAAGTTGCGGGCTGGACGGGATCGAAAGGGCCACAGGGACTGGGCTGGACATGGACAAGGTGAGCAAGTGAACAGGCAGAACTCTGCGGGGGTCTCCTCCAGGCAATCAACGAAATGAGAACAAAGACGAAGGACGAAAGGAGGCGAGAGCGCTATGAGAGAGGGAGAGAGGGAGAGAGAAAGAGAGAAAGGACAAAAAGGGAAAAGGGAGAAAAAAGACAAAGAGAAAAAAAGAAAGAGAAGAAAGGGAAGAAGAGAGAGAAAGAGAGAGAGAGAAGAAAGAGAGAAATAGATTAGTCGACAGGCGTCTGACACGGTACAGATCCTCTGGGGCCATGGGCCTCACGTTGCGGGCGTTCATGCGCATGATTAACAGACACCACACCTTGCACACACTCGTACACACACACACACACACACACACACACACACACACATTCACACACAGGGTGCCAGCACTTGAAAGAGGGGGGAGGGAGAGGGATGGCGTGCGAGGCCTGTGGCTCTTTCCAGAATAACGGCAACCGTGCTCAAAAGAGAAGTGAGCGTCCGTTGGCTCAGGGCGGGGTACAAATGGGTCTAGAATTGCACAAGTTAGGATAGCGAGTCAAGGGCAGGAGGGGGCGTTGGAAGGAGAAAGGAAAGACGAGGCTGGGATAGGGATAGAGATTTGAGAGAGAGGGAGAGAGAGGGAGAGAGAGAAAGAGAAAGAGAAAGAGAGACAAAGAGGGGTGTGCCATGCTGGTCGCAGGTGGCTATGTCCGCATAAACGAAGGCTCTTCCGTTCATGGGCGTAAGGACGCCTTACTGTCCAGGGGGGAAGAGTGAAGCAGGAAGGAGGCGAGGGGATGAGATGGGTGGCCATGGCAATAAGACCATTCTGGCCTAGAGGGGATAGAGAGAGAGAGAGAGAGAGAGAGAGAGAGAAAGAAAGAAAGAAAGAAAGAAAGAGAGCAAGAGCAAGAGCAAAGACTGAAAGAAGAAAAAAAAAAAAAAAAAAAAAAAAAAAAGAGTGCCATTGCTATTGGGCAGCCAGCTTGGACGCTTCCATTTAGAAGACAGCGGCGGACCGATAGATGCATTGACAACAGGTTCTCATATCCTTTCCTTGTTCGTCTAATCCTCTTCTCTCTCCTCCTGTGCCTTTGGCTCATGAGCCAACGAGCGTTCGAGGACGGCAAGCGCGGGCGGACAAGAGATGCAATAGCAAGAAAGCTCATCTCATATCGATTCGATTGTACGCCCACTACTTTTTCTTTTCTTCTTCAATCTCTCTCTCTAGCTTGCTCTCCTCTTCTCTTTCTACTCTCTCCGACTGTGACCAGGGTCGGCGGGAAAGAGGAAAAAAAAAACAAAACAAAAGCGTGGGTTCGTTCTTTCACTCTCTCTCATTTCTTCTCTGTGGTCAGGCCGCACTCGCAGACGTACGCACAGCAGCCGCGTGTAGGTTAAATGTCTGGCCAGTTGGCCGGTTCGCCCTTCCCCTGCCTGACTCCACTCCTGTCAAGACCTGCTCCTGTCTAGGCCGCTGCTCCTGCCAAGAATGATGCTCCTGTCCAAAACTGTCCGCTGTCTGGGCACGGGCAGACCAGGTCTCCTGGCAGGGATAACCTCATCCCACCCCTCTTTTCCCTCTTTTCCCTCTTTTCCCTCTCATTTTTCTTTCTCTTTCTCTCTCTCTCCTCAAGGGAGGAATGCCGCCCAAGGGAGAGAGGCGGAGGACCGTCGTTGGAGACGCGTCTGCGCCAATAGGATCGGTACAAGGATCGCAAGGCGGAGGCGAGTTACCGCTTGGCTGACTGGCTATCAGGCTGGGTCCGCTGGGTGGTTGACTGACTGGTTGGTTGGTTGGTTAGGCATTGCCGGATGGCTGACTGCGCGGGCTGAGAGAAAGAGAAAAGAAAGAGAGAGAGAGAGAGAGAGAGAGAGAGAGAGAAGGACCGAGACGAAGGCTGCGCTTGGGAGAACATGGTACAAGTGGCTATGGGAATTGCTTTGGCGACAAACGACCGGACAGACAGAGACACTGGGAGAGGCCAGAATGCGACGTGAATAGGGCCCAAGAAAATGCCCACACAAACACCCACATAGACAAATATACACACACACACACACACACATGCACATACACATGCACACTCAAAAAGAGGAAAATGGGAGAATGAAAGAGAATGAGAGAGAATGAGAAAGAAAAAAAGACATACTCACCCAATGGATCGAGCTAGGTTGGTTGATGAATAGAGAAAGTGTTGAGAGAGGGGGAGAGAGGGAGAGAAAGAGAAAGAGAAAGAGAAAGAGAAAGAGAAAGAGAAAGAGAAAGAGAAAGAGAAAGAGAAAGAAAGAAAAGAAAGAGAGATACAAAGGAGAGAGAGAGAGAGAGAGAGAGAGTTGTGGAGGCGAAGTCAGACGCGGACGGGCCAGAAAGAAGAGGCGGCGACTGAGCGTTAAAGACGGGTCCGTGAGCCTGGCGGAGGGTTGAAAAGCGATAGAGAAGAGGAGAGGGAGAAGGAGAGAAGAGGAGAGAAGAGGAGAGAGAGAAAGAAAGAGAGAGAAGAGAGAGAAGAGAGAGAGAGAAGAGAGAGAGAAAAAAAAAATGAAGAGATGGGATGCTGAGAATGAGAGAATGAGGATGGAGGATTAGGCCGTGTGTGTGTGTGTGAAAGAGTGTGTGAGAGAGTGAGTGTGTGTGAGAGAGAAAAATTATAAAAAAAAAACGGGGGACGGAGTGAAAGGCAAAATTTATTTCTCTCTCTCTCTGCTCTGCTCTGCTCTGCTCTACTCTACTCAGCTCTGCTTTGCTTTGCTCTGCTCTGCCTCTCCTCCTCCTTCACCACAACCACCATTATTACCACTGTCACCACTACCACCAACCTTCTCCTGCTCCTCCTCCTCCACAACTCACCATTCATTTATCCATCCCTTCATTCATCCACTTTTTACAAAAGCCGGTTCAAACGCCTTTCTCTTTCTCTTTCTCTCTCTCTTTCTCTTTCTCTCTCTCTCCTGCTCAATGGAGTAGCTTCCTCAGAGCTGTCGTTTGCTTGCGAGTGGGAGTCCTGGTCCCTTCTTGTTCTCTGCACACGTCCCGTTTTGCCACCAACTGTCTGTCCCGTGACTCGACCCTGCTACTTTCTCTTTGACTTTTTGATGGTTTCGTCCTATCCATGGAGGATGCTCTCTCCAGGGCCATCCAAAGAAGGAAGGAGCAACAGTCATATGAACTCTCTCTCTCTTTGAAATCCAACTCTCTGAAAATGCATGCGTTGTCCTCGCTCGCTCGAATGTTTGCGCCCCAAGCTTGTTGTCCAGTGGCGATGCTTTGTGAGGACAGACAAAGTGAGAAAGAGAAAGGTGCCACTGACCACTCCTGAAAGACCAGGACGAAAACGGATTGGAGGAAAAGTATAAGAGGTCAGGGGTACACGAGGTACTGGTCAAGGACCAGCGAGCTCTCAGATCGACGCAACAGACAACAGAGCGTCTCCACTGCCTAGGAAGAGGGGAATATTTGAGCTTGGGCCGCTTTACCCCTTCAGGAACGGCTCCCCTGTCAAAACAACTGAACGACGATCTAACCAGTTTGGTGCCCTATATTGTTCCTCCTCCCCTCCCCCAGAGTTCAAATGCATCCGCGAGTGCCTTCCTGATAACCTATTGGACTTTGAATTCGCAAACAATTTGTAACGTTCCTGTGCCGTTGGTTTGTCGTTGACTTGTTCACTGCTGAATTGATCCACGACAGCTCTAATTGAGAAAATGGTCTCTACCTTGGACACGGTGGGTGGATACTACATTGCAGTCGAACTAAACACGCAGTAATTCAATTATGATGAGTGTTCAGCCAAAAAATCGCACGACATAATATAGCATGGCATGGCATGGCATAGCATTTGAACATATTCAGCTTCGTCAGCACATTCAAAGGAAAGAATAGATCATTTCTCTGGGAGCACTAGCTGGGAGAAGTGCATTTAGAATATCGGAAGGAAACAAAGAGAGAGAGAAGTGACTGTGAAGGAAAGAGCTGATTTCTAGTCATTTCCTTCATTTCCATTTACTATTTCCGCACCAACGTTCTCTCTCGACCTTTTTTACGTTTATATCTTACACTTTTTCTTTGGGCGACCATTTCCATCCTTTCATCGCCACTTCCATACTCCTCATCGCCTTCTCTCTTCTCCTCTTTTCTTTTTTGTTCCTAACTTTCTCTACACTCTACACCTCTTCAACATCTCCTCTTTTTTTTTTTTTTTTTCTCTCAAAGACCTCCCTCCTCGGGCCAGACAGGTTTCTGGTTTTGACAATCATTGCAGCCAACCGACGTCTTTTCAGAGGCTCTTCCCAAGAAAACACAAGTCATATCCATGCCCAAGTACCCTTCGTCGCAAAGTAATGCAGAAGAGTCTTGCTGGTGGTCAGTGCCACCATGAGCTTATTCACCCAACTAACCTTATTTTTTTTAAAAAAAAAATCTATACTCCAGTGTCTTCTCGTTCTTTGACTCGACTTCACGACTACCTTTCTGGCGGCTCTTGTTCCAACACGCCACTGTCTGGTATGCATTCGCTCATGCCTTTCGGTCTCTACAATTTATTTTTATTCAAGCGTTCCAATGTTTTCCCCTTTTCCTCATGTAACTAGGCGACGACTTCCATGCTGACACCAAATTATCACGGACAAAGCTCGTTGCAACAGAACCGATTGCCAACTTTCTTGACGCGTTTGCGACGGGCGAAAGGGCTGCTTGCTACTACTTCAGGATCTGTTCGTAGTTTTCAAGTGCCTGGTTTTCGCGAATTTGGCTATCCGCTAGAGACACATAATCAAACTGTTGTTCATGAATCATCCCGATCCTTCTACCCCTGATTCAGAATCAAAGAATCCTCCCTTCGCTACTGATCCACAACGTTTACGAGGATGTGAAGGGATTCCTTGTCGAGCACGGATGCCTATCAAATATCAAGGATAACACCAAACTCCTAACCGTTAATAGTGAGGCTCAGTTCCTTGGCCACCAGTTCGATGACTCTTTCCAATCAAAAAGTCCTCTTCGGAAGACTTTTTAAGTCCATTGCTGTCCCCAATCCTGCAAGTGTTTGAGACATTGATCGTCATCAGTTTATGCTTGTCACATGTGGCATTAACTTATGAATCGAGAAAGATAGCTTGACCGACTTTGAAGTAAGCAATCCAGAGTGGTCGATACTGTCTATGCTTTTATTGTCATTTCTGTTCTTTGTTTTTTTCGTTGCTGCACTTCCTAACGCCCTTTTTCCCTTTTGTCTTTGTCCAAACGATAAAATAATAGCAGCGTCTTTTTTTCGATTAAAAAGTATATCGAATTCCCAGGATTGACCGATCTCGAGCCCATCAGGGCGTACATTTCCCAAATGAGGAGGTGCCTGCTCGATGACGAATCAGGGCGGGTCTTTGACAGATGTCTTCCGCAGGATGCACTTGACATATTGTTAGATGGGTTTGTGTGTCACTTTAGATCTATCGTCGTTGCTATCGTTATGTACCCGTTTTATCCGTTGAGATGGGAACATTTGCTTATTCCAGGAGGAAATCGAGCACAGCGAGAATGGTACTTGGAGGGTACTCATCGAAGACAAGCTCGTAGCCTGGGAGCAAGAAGGCAATCTTTGCTGTGGGCTCCAGTGCCGCCTTCAGCAAAAGCAACATGCAAGAGCACATGCAAGTCCGTGGTGACTGTCCTTGACATATTTAGCTTCTACTTTTTCAGGCGCTGCTTCTGGGGCGAACACGCGCTAGAGCTCGGTAGCATCAATACATCTTTGTTGGCGAGCGCCTTTGGCAGAGCGAGGACCATTAACAACGATACCGCCACTAGTAATCGACGAGCCCTTCGCGTTCAAGGCTGTCGAGGACTACTTCTACTACGCCACGGATCAAGGCCTTCAGGCGGACCTCACGATTCTTATGGAATGTTCGGATGAAGCCGCCAAGGGAAACATTTTTGAACAGTAAATGGTGACCATCTACAGCGACACGTTCAAGGCGCGACCACTCAATGACTGGCCTCAGCAACCCCTGATCTTGAACATTTGTGTTCTCTCATGCGAAGATATCGATAGGCGAGTTTTTGGACGCGCATGTGAACTACCAATCAATGCAGAAAAAAAAAAGATAACGCAGGTGTCCTAAGGGGGACTCATCGAGAACAGAAATCTCGAGTAGAACAAAAGGGTAAAAGTCCCCTTGATTTTGATTTTCAGTGTGAATACAGACCATGAAAGTGTGGCCTATCGATCCTTTAGTCCCTGGAAATTTCAGACTAGAGGAGCCAGAAAAGTTACCACAGAATAACTGGCTTGTGGCAGCCAAGCATTCATAGCGACGTTGCTTTTTGATCCTTCGATGTCGGCTCTTCCTATCATACTGAAGCAGAATTCAGTAAGCGTTGGATTGTTCACCCACTAATAGGGAACGTGAGCTGGGTTTAGACCGTCGTGAGACAGGTTAGTTTTACCCTACTGATGAAGTGTTGTTGCAATAGTAATTGAAGTTAGTACGAGAGGAACACTTCATTCGGATAATTGGTATTTGGGTCTGCCTGAGCAGGCAATGACCCGAAGCTATCATCCGTTGGATTATGGCTGAACGCCTCTAAGTCAGAATCCAAGCTAGACGGCGACGATTACCGCCTTTTCCGATATCTAGTTGAATACGAATAGGTCTTCGGGCCCTGAGTCATACTACGTGGGGAGGTCTTGCAGTGCGGAAAGGCGCTGTGAGGCACCTGCTTTTAAAACAAAATATTGGAAGAGATAAATCCATTGCAGACGACTTTAATTGAACAGGGTATTGTAAGCAGTCGAGTAGCCTTGTTGCTACGATCTGCTGAGATTAAGCCCATTGTTCTATCGTACATTTCACTTGTTTTTGACCTCAGTTTACACTGCTTATCTGAGGAACAACAACCCCCTTCGCAGTAACCCCATGTAACGGATCGTGCGTTTTCTACGACAATAAGAATAGAAAAAACAAAAGCAGATGACATGGACAATATAGATTTGTTCAAAAGAACAGCATCTCTCTCTTTCTTTTTTTTTTTTTTTTTCCCTTTGTGGGCGCAGCTTAGGGTGTTGCAATATAGAATATCGCTGTGAGGCTGCTCGCAAAGATGAAAAAAAACGCCAGCATTCATGCGCGAGAAGCCCGACCAGACACTTTACAGTATTTTTTAGGGTTTTAGTGCACAGACTAATAGATAGATAACTGTACCACTGTACCTTACAAAACCACATCATCGCACCAGTACTCGTCGTTCACTCTCCCTCTTTTCCATGGTTCTCCGTTAAGACGAGTCCCGTGTAAGAACATCAGAGGGCAACAAGGGGGAACAGTGAGGGTGGTCGTAAAGTAGAAAAGCTGGATGGCAGGTGGATCAAAAAATGAATAGGTCTTATTGTATAGAAAGTCCTTGCTATATATCTGTATGCGTGAGCAGGAGATAGTAGGAACGAAATGGTAGGAATGAGGAAAAATAAGACGAATGTAGGAAAAGTAAGAATTTAGGAAAAGTAATAATGTGGAAAAAGTAGGAATAAAGGGATAAAGAATGTAATATAATTTATCCCATGTTATGGTACTTTGACGGATCGCCCTCCTCTTTCCTATCTCCCGTATATTCACGCCAGTAGCATAAGCCGTCCTTGACGATTCCTCCGCCGCAACATCTGTTGTTTACAGGTTTCTCGCCATCACGGCCGCACTCAGTACCTTCTTGAGGGATTTTGCATTTCGTGTCGATGCACATTTCTTGTCCTCGGCAATCAATGTGGGCACTGCATCCGCTACTTGCGTCGCAGCTAGCACCGTTAGTGCATTCAAATATGGACCCAAAAAGGTACGCTTGTTGAGAGCAACACTGGCGAGGACTGCTAACCACCCCATCCGCATGATTCGATCCAAAGCAGGGCTTGGGTTCTGAAACTCTACATTTACGTAAAGATCCAATTTTATAGGTTTCACGTTCCAAAAGGGCGGCATTCAAAGTCTGGACTTGTTCGTTAGTCAACGGATACGTCAGGCAGCGGTAGTAGAACTTCATATATCCGGGTTCGAGTCTTTCACAAAGCTCCCCTTGAGTAGTGTCGCAGTCGGCGTCGGTTGTGCAAGGACTGTTGAATGCTGCAAGTACTACCATTTGTAGTGAAAAGAGAACCAAGAGCGACAAAGCAAGCATGGCTCTATTCGACGCATTATTAGATTGAAAGAGTAATTAATATTAAGACCTGAAAGAATGATGATGGCGACTCTTGATGGACGCCAGTCTTACCTTGCTTGCGCTGGAGAACGAGACAACAACATGGAAAAGTTATTTTATGCGGTAAAAGCAATAGGGTGGGCTTGCTGCTGGATTTGTGAGGCTCACAACCGTTGACAGTTATGGATAGCTAGGCTCTGTAGCATAAAAGAGACACGTAAGACGCGAGATACAAGACAGCCTGCAATTAGCAACAGCAGAGCGGGGGATAGAGAGTAAAACTGCTTACTTTGCTTAGTCTTTAGGAAGATGGATAAAGGAAGCTTGGTTCGAATATGTGAAAGACCGGGGCGAAGATGTGGCGATTCCTGAGAAAGTTATTGTAAGCTTAAAGAGTCGGATTCATGCAAGTGTGATTTGTGAATCTATAGATGGTAGTCTGGGGTGGTTCGACTCCCTTTTATACCTGATCCGATCTTTTTTCTACTCTGCGCAAAACATCTCGCTCTTGTTACTCTCTCTGTAAGGACATTTCACGTCGTTAAGAATAAGGGGAGCCGAAGACCAAGGTATACAGAAAAACTAACGCCCACGAAATGAGGGGTGAAAGAGCAAGGCATGAGAATAGGCCAAAGGCTGAAAAGAACAAGGCATGGGAAATGTGCCAGGGATAAGAAAGACCGAGGGATGAAAAGAGCAAAGGGATAAGAGAGAAACAAAGAAGAAAAAATCAAGGAGTGAAAAGAACAGGGGCATGATAAAACATCAAGGGATAAAAGTGGGTCCTGCGGCAACCAAGCGTTCAGTATAACATTCGATGTCGGCTCTTTCTAGCATACTGAAAGAGAACTCAGATCAAGGTCTAGCATCAAGGCAGAAAAAGAGTGATTACACCAAAGGTCAAAGTCAAGAGGCAATACTTGGAGATAACACCAATAGACAACATTAAGAGATAGCACAGCACTAAAGGACAACACCAAGGGACAGCATCAAAGCATAGCATCAAGGGACAACACTGGGAAATCAGATCCATAAATGGTGCTAGATGACAATACCAAGGGAGAAAATGATCAAGGGAGAAAAAAAGATTAGGGGATAGGAAAATTAATGTATAAGAATAATCAAGAGATGGGAAAAGCAAAGATGGGAAGAAAAAGGGATGAGAAAAGCAAGGGATGAAAGATCAAGAGAAGGGGTAAAGTCAAAAATAACCTAACAGGCATGAGAGATGGGAGAATCAAGGAATGATGGTTAGACAAAGGGTGAAGAAATAACTGGCTTGTGGCAACCAAGCGCTCATAGCGACGTTGCTTTTTGATCCTTCGATGTTGGCTCTTCCTATCATACTGAAGCAGAATTCACCCACTAATAGGGAACGTGAGCTGGGTTTAGACCGTCGTGAGACAGGTTAGTTTTACCCTACTGATGAAGTGTTGTTGCAATAGTAATTGAAGTTAGTACGAGAGGAACACTTCATTCGGATAATTGGTATTTGGGTCTGCCTGAGCAGGCAATGACCCGAAGCTATCATCCGTTGGATTATGGCTGAACGCCTCTAAGTCAGAATCCAAGCTAGACGGCGACGATTACCGCCTTTTCCGATATCTAGTTGAATACGAATAGGTCTTCGGGCCCTGAGTCATACTACGTGGGGAGGTCTTGCAGTGCGGAAAGGCGCTGTGAGGCACCTGCTTTTAAAACAAAATATTGGAAGAGATAAATCCATTGCAGACGACTTTAATTGAACAGGGTATTGTAAGCAGTCGAGTAGCCTTGTTGCTACGAGCTGCTGAGATTAAGCCCATTGTTCTATAGATTTGTATGTTTCGACATACCATTCTTCTTTTTTTTTCTTTCTCCCTCTAGGAGGAAGCTTGTTGGGTGAGATTGAAGGGTCGTGACAAATGTCACGATTGACCTTGATCCCCCCCATCAAGCCATCAAGGAGGCGGGGAAGACGAGCAGGGGGAACTTGGGTAGGACACAAAAGGAGATGGAGGGACGAGACTGTGTGTTATGGACGCTCTACTATTGTGACACTCTCGGCCTTGTGATATATTTTATTTATGTAGTGGTCGGGCCTAGGTTGGCCTTGTCCTTGGGGATCCCTGCTTGAGTAGGGGTTTTGTCAGTCGATTTGACGACACTTTCTGTTACGAGAAAAATCTCAACAATAAGCTAACAGATATCTGAAATGGGATGTAGTTGTTAATTCTGTTGTAAGTAGAACAGCGAAGGCTGTGGGAAGGCTCACATCAGAGACGGAGCGGCGACAATGAAGTGGGAAAATAGCGACAGAGAAGTAGGAAAACAACGGCTGGCGTGAGGTATGGTATCAGCGACTGTCTGGAATTGAAAAGACAGCTGACAGGACAGCTGAAAGGGCAGTGTTAGGATCGTGTTTGGACAGTGTGAGTGGCGTCTGGAGGGTGAGCAGTGGCAGTCTGGAGGGAGATGTACGAACAGTGCAAAGCGGAGATGTTCGTCAAATTTACTCCGAATGAGCATAGCTGGCTTGGTGACTTTGCTCCATAATGGACTTTTTCAGTGTATTGTTTCGTGGTTAAAAGAATCGCTATTTATTGTGCAAGACATGCCGCTATAACTACCCTTCGTCTTCATCGACAAGGTGGGCCTTATCCTTCTTTGATGGTGTGAACAGGATGAACGGGTTGGGCCTCTTTCTGGGAGGAGGAGTGCACTGCCCCTCAAGAAGGTCGCAAGAGGTTAATGGAAGATCATCAGGGGTCGATGGAAGATCATCCTCATTGCCAAATGGAGTTAAAGAGGATATCGCTAAGACATCAACAGCATCCGCTGCATATTTCCTCAGGTGCTCCTATTGCAAGATTAGTTCCTGTATGTTAATAGCCTTTCCAAAATGTACTACAGCCAAGTCTCAAGGTAATCTCAGATTAAGACTCTTACCCTGAATGAGAGCAGAGCCAAGATGCTGTTTGATTGCAAGAATGACTTGAGCTGGGAGACTTGCGACGGCAATGATAGGCCCTTGGCAGTCGACCGTCCAGCGCCAAGAACATCATCATAGCGCCTTAGCGTGTAAAAGTCAAGGCCAAGACCTCTACCTTCGGCAATAATAGGATAGCTATGCTGAAGATCAAGCCCGCGTGCCTCCAGTTCCAACAGGATTGCTGCGTTCAAACGGACCGACTTCTTCTGTTGCTTTTCACAGATCTTCATAGTAGAGGTTGATGCCTTGAACTCAAATATGGCTATTTCCGAGTTCCACTCGTTGTCCACCTGGATCCTTATGCTCAAATCAACTTTCCGTCCACATGCTGTTGATGTTGTTGCACCAAACTCGTCTTCCACCAATTGGCGGGCACTGGTGCTCGCCTTGGACACAAGTTCTCCTCTAAATAAAATAAAAATAAAGGACAAATAAATATATTCAGTTAGCACTTCGCAAAATAACATTATTGAAGACCGAGCTCAATAATTTTATGCACTTACGGGATGGCTCTTATTGAGGTGTCGAAGAACAGGATGTTGAAGACCATGGCCCATGCTGAGACGTATACGTGCTCTGAAGTTGGCGATGCAAATAAACCGAGCTCAATCCACAACAGAAGCTGCTGGACAATCTGGAGAGTGGTTTACTTGGCTTTCTCAGCACGAGTACGCTTTGAATTCACAGCATCTTGTAGGAGTTGCCATACCTTCTTCTGGAGTAAAATGAAGTCGGGCTCGCAATAACGGTCCTTGTCGAGGTCAGGATACAATGCCTTCAAGAGCTCAGCAAGTAAGTCCTTGACCGTCTTGTGTGTCTCCGACTGAGGGTCAAGTTCCGGGAGCCGTGATTCGGCTATAATTTTCTTGGACAAACTGAACGACCGTGCATTTGGCGAAACCGTGTTAATGATACCAGACAACAAGACCCTAAGGGCATTTAAACAAGCATCTTGGTGTAAGTAAGCGCAACTCATTCACCATCCGCTACATTTCCTTTAGAGCAAACAGGAGCTGCCTTACAACGCGTCTTTTTTAGCTTCAACTGGCCCAGGCTGTTGCAAGTAATCACGCGCTGCTTTGTACATTTCTCGGTGATTGATGGAGAGTTTGTTGAGGGCAGAGGATGCTGGAGATGGTAGTGTTGCTGGCTTGTCCTTAACCTACAACAAGAGGGGAGGGGCAGCAACATCAACATTAAAACACAAGTGGTCATTACCAACATACGGAGTAGACACGTTACCTTCAGAAAAACATAAGCAATAAGATCGTAAAAGGGAGTAGCTTTCATCCGAGATGGGGCGGCAATCTGTATCTCTGGTGGTGAGTCGAGATCTAGCATGGCATGGATGGTCAGAAATATATTATTAAGGCATTCACGAGTCTCCAGCAATGCACATTACATACCATCTGCAGCCGTATCATCATCAAGCTCGTGAGCTGGAGAGATTTCTGTTTCGCTTTCACTTTCGGAATCAGAGTCATCGATTATTTCTAAGATGGAAAAAGTTGAGAGGACAATTAATAATGATGATAATATTAGACAACCATAAGTTTTTTTTACATCTAATCGATTCTCACCATCATCTGAGTCTTCAGTCGCCTTCAAGTCAGACTGGCATCTTTCGAAGCTAGAGATCGATTCTTTGATACTAGCCTTCTGGGCGATTACTGCCGTCTCCTTGGCAATAGTTGCAGAGTTCGTCAAAAGCCTCCTATCTGCAATTTTTAGGGCACGTCGTTCCCAAAAAATATCCTCATGTCGTTCGCGAAAAAGTTTGAATGCTTTCTGAAGCTTGTTTCGTCGAGTTTCACGGAGGTGGTTGGAGCTGATAAGCGACAAGAAAGCTTCATTTGCAGCCTCCTTGTCGGTAATGTCAAACTTCTTCACAAAGTTGGAGAATGAGACATGCTCCTTTTTAGGCTTCCTGTCAGTAGCCCATGCCAAATAAGGCGCTGTGACCATAGAATGCGCTGCTTAGGTTGATGGTGAAAAAGAGAATAGTAAAGTTACCGACTGCTGTATCATCATAATGGCCACTGCCAGGCTTTGGAACAATCAACAGAATGTGTACATGACGCCCGATGCAGCATATGTCACGTAGCCATACTGGAGACCATCATCGTCGCAGCCACCTCCCGGTCGGCAGGGAACAGAATTACTCTGATGCACCTGCTGGACCTAAAGAGGCGGGGCCGCTAATGACTAGATGTTTCTACACGAGTGAAGGCAACTCTTAAGATCTATTACCTTTTTGTACTGAATTACGGCGCTTCTATATATCCCGACCAGAGAGAGAGAGAGAGAGAGAGAGAGAGAGAGAGAGAGAGAGAGAGAGAGAGAGAGAGAGAGAGAGAGAGAGAGAGAGAGAGAGAGAGAGAGAGAGAGAGAGTGTGTGTGTGTGTGTGTGTGTGTGTGTGTGTGTGTGGATGGGATGGACGGATGGACGGATGGATGGGTGAGAGAAGGATGGAGTGGAGCATCAAAAGGTGGACGCAGTGCAGGAGCAAACAAGCCACCATGATATCGCCGATTTCTTACTGCACTCCTTCCCACGCATCTCCATCAACCTTGCAGCTCCTTCTGTCCACCAACCACTTTCTGTGTCTCCGCCATGCGCTCGTCTCTTTACAATGTCCCTCTCCTCACTCATTTCCTCTCATCTCCTCCCTTGCTTTGACCGCTCCCACGCTCTCTTTTGACCTTACTTTCTCGTTTGTCTTTTCTCTCTTTCTTTTTTGCCACCATTTCCGCATTTTCATTGGGTCTTTGCCACCGTTCTCACGCCTTTCATCCCTTCTAACTTTTCCACCTTCTTCTCTTCTTTCTTTCATCACGCGCTTTCTCTACATCCCCCACCTTCCCAACAGTCCAGGCTCTTTTACCAACCAACTTTCTCTTCCCCGTTTTATTGATGCTTTGCAACACCATGACCGACAAACACTTGACTCTATTCTGACTTGTGGATGGAGAGAAGACCGCGTTCCCTGTCACGATTGACTCCTCCAAGACAATCGGGGAACTCAAGAGGCTCATCAAAGCTGAACAGACTCCTGATTTTGACGACATTACCGCCAAGGACCTCACTCTATGGAAGGCCTCTCTCCCCGTCGCACCTAAGAAAGACCGCAAAGAGATCTCGCTTGCTGATGTCGCGTCAAAGGAGGAGCTCGATGAGACAGACGACATTGCTGATGTCTTCCCATAGGCACTACCCAAGAAGACAATCCACATATTGTCCAGCGCCCTCCTCCGCAAGGTAATGCAATGCTCTTTTTTTTTTTTTTTTTTTTTTTTTTTTTTTCTTCACGATTGCACACCCGTCTGTTGATTAATCTCCGCCTAAATGAGCTTAATCTGCTTTCTAACTCTATTTTCTTTTCATTATCCCTGTCTCAGTGCCTTTTTTTTTATAGTGGTTCTAACATCACGCTCTTTCCTCACATGCAACTAGGCGACCTCCATGCTGATATCAAAACAATCACGGAAAAGTTCTTTGCACCAGGACCAATTGCCAACTTTCTTGACGCGTTTGTGAAAGGCATGGAACATCTCCCAACCACAACTGGACATGTTCGAGGATTGCCTAGAGCTTGGCGTCGACAATTGGCCATCCTGCTGAAACTCGACCCAGCTTGTTATTCATGGATCTTCCCAACCCTCCGGTACCTGATTCAGCGTCAAGGAATCTCGCAGCTGGTTCTATTCTGGACTTGGTGAAAGAGAATAATAGGGCATTTTTACCTGTTTTTGGCGTTTCTGGGAGGTCCCTTGAGGCGGTGCTTGACTTGCAAATAGTGCCTTCACATCCTCCCATGATCACAACAGGATGCGGCAAGACTCGCGCTGTGATCGAGCTCCTCTCTCAACACTGGGGCTTTTACTTCAATGCTTCCAGTGATGACTGGGGGTCTGCAGATATGATGACCCTTCGATCTGCTGTCCAAAGGCACTTGAATGACCGACGTGATTCTTCCGATTTAGACCTTGAGGCTAACAACGGATATGCAAGAAAGACTACGCTCCTGCTCTTTCTCTCTCGACTTATCATCTTCAAGCACTGTTTAAATGTCCCTGGTTGCAACGACACATTCACAAGCTCAAGGTGGACTCTCTTGCAAACCTGCCCACATGTACTCTTCGACAACGACATCTTTGACATTCTATTCCACCAGGTCCGCAGACTTCGATATCACAGCGAAGAAAACCTTTCGGACTTTGTCACCGACCTATTCGAGAGTACGAGAGACAAAATTATAAAGCATGGATGCCAACCAAAGATCAAGAGCAACACCAGACTCTTAGTGATTCACGATGAAGCTCAGATTCTTGGCGATGAATTCAACGGTTCTTTCCAGTCGACAACCTCAACAGAGTCCCCACGACCACTTCTCTCTCCTATTTTACATGCGTTTCGAGACATTGGCGAGCACCACCTCACACTGGTTACCTGCGGAACTGGTCTTTCAATCAATACTCTTTTTTGGGTTCAGAGCTCGGGTTCTGGTCTGAAGGACAGTTCCACTACCTTTGAGGTGAGCAGTTCTCCACTTTTGACGCTGGCTCGTCTGACAATCACGTTTGAGCTCAGAGATCAACTAACATTTGGCTCCTTTTCCTTCCACCACCACCACCACCACCACCACCAAAAAAAAAAAAAAAAAAAAAAAAAAAAAAAAGTATCTCGAGTTTCCTGGCTGGACAGACAAAGAGTCAATATACTCGTACATTTCCCGAGTTAGAGAATCTTTGAACGACGATCAATCAAAGCAGGAATGGGACAAATTTCTCTCCCAGGAGGCAGTCGGCATGCTATTCCAAAAATTTGTGGGCCGCTATTGACCGGCTATAGCAGCAATTGGTATGTTAACTTGAGATGAACATGAAGGGAGGGTGCAACGAAATGATTCCATGTCCAGTACGCTCAACACCTGTAGCATTATCATCTCCCTGTCTATAGAGAGGATTGTCGAATCCAATGACCCTGGTACATGGAAGAAGACCATCGAGGATGCTGAGGATAGGCTGGTGTCTTGGGCGCACCGGCACATCAAAGGCAATTTGTGCTACGAGATATCTCGCCTCCACGACAAACACAACAAATACAAGGATCAACTTGTGGACTCTATCGATAACATGCTTAGCCTCCTGATGTACCAGCGTTGCATGTTTGGAAGTCACGATCTTGTCCTCAAGGAGGTAGACCCTCAGTTGGTTGAGCACGCTTTTGGCCGTATCAAAATCATCTCGGGTAAGGCTACTACCGTTTTGGACGAGCCTTTCGTTTCCAAGGCTGTGGAGAACTATTTCATGGCCACAGACCCATACTTCAAGAAGGAGGTCCGGAAACGGATGGTGAAAGCGATAGCCTCTGATCAAGGATGTGTGTTTAAGAGGTTCATGATGAATGTTTTTAGCGAGACATTTATCAAACAGCCCCTATCAGATTGGCCACACGAACCCCCCATCGCTGACATGTGTCCAGCTCTCGTCGGCAAGGTGGAAATTGTTGGGTGGAGAGAGTCTGGACTCGAGCAAGGCACGACTCACGCGATGATATCAATGGAAGATTTCATGGACGCCCATGTTAACCACCAGTCAACTCGAAACAACATGCCAGTCGCCCCATTTTTCTTCCCCAAGTCCAGACCGTCGGGACCAGACTAGGTTTTCTTTATTCGGATCGATGGCGTTCGGCTGGTTCCTGTTTTTGTGCAGATGAAACTACGTCAAGGGTCGTCTAACTTCTCGGAGAAGGATTGGAGCGAAGCACTCAGCACAGTTTCAGCTCCTAAAATTGAGGGTCACGCAAAGACATTTTGCAAGTATTGCCCTGACAACGTCTACATCAGCATGATTGTCGCGTACCCTACTCGGTGGACGAACAAGCTGCCAGCAGCATCTGATCTCCCGAAGGACCCCAGTGGTGTTCAGCAAGTCGTGGTCAACATCGGTGATGATAATTTCGGCGATATCTTCCCCAAGGATCATGTAGAGTTCATTGATCGTCTCAAGAATGCGCGAAAGCGTTCTGCTGACGATGAGGATAGTAACGATGAGGATTGTTCCAAAAAGCAGAGGAGCTAGTCTACCACTGCACCCTCTTCAGCCTCGTTGGCTACTCCTTTTATTTTTTTTTCTTCGATCAGCCATCAAATACTTATACCCTTTTGTTGTCAAACCCTGCGTTCGCAATCATTCCTTCAACTCTTCTGCCCCGATAGCACTTTACATCGTTTAGCATGACAGATATCTTTTAGTTGGATATCGAGGAATTTTCACATCGTCCTAAGCAATCTCTTCAAAGTCTTAAAGATGTTATTATTGTATGCAGTGCGAGACGATTGTGACCGAATAAGTGTTTTTTTTTCGGATATTTACTCAGCCTCGACGATGTCGTGGGTGAGTGACCAGAGAAGGGAAATATTGTGAAAGCAAGAGTGATACTACAACAGGAGGGGGCGATGTGTTAGAACAGCGTGAGAGGATGGAGAATACAAGGGAGAGCAGCGATAGCGCCGAGGGAGAACAGCGATAATGCAAAGGATGAGTAGTGACAGTAATAAAAGAGAGCGGCGACAGGGTGAAGGGTGTTAGTACAGCGTCAGTACAGTGTTATTACAATGTTAGTCGCGTTAGTATAATGTTAGTGAGAGTTAGTTCAGGTCAGAGGAGATCAACGACAGCATGGAGGTATTTTATCCTTCAGTCCTTGCTTTTGCTTTGTTTATTGAGTCAGTGATAACTAGTTTAGTTGGCTGCTGTCGAGGACTACTTCTACTACGCCACGGATCAAGGCCTTCAGGCGGACCTCACGATTCTTATGGAATGTTCGGATGAAGCCGCCAAGGGAAACATTTTTGAACAGTAAATGGTGACCATCTACAGCGACACGTTCAAGGCGCGACCACTCAATGACTGGCCTCAGCAACCCCTGATCTTGAACATTTGTGTTCTCTCATGCGAAGATATCGATAGGCGAGTTTTTGGACGCGCATGTGAACTACCAATCAATGCAGAACAACAAGCCCGTGCCCATTGAGAGTAGATATGCTCTCGTATATCCGCCCGATCGTATACTGAGTAACAGCTCGTTGTATTGTCTCCTAATCTACATGACCTTGACCACCTTTTATTAAATAGAGGAAAGGAGAAGCTTGTATCAGAGCTCAACCATACAGGAGCATCTAGGATATGACACTGTCTACGGTCTCTGGCGTCTTGTATCTAAGGCTATGCCAAGGAATTTCAGGAACTTTTTAAACCGACAACATCTATATCAGCGTGGTTTTAGTCTTATCCTCCTCCCCCCTCTTAGCTGCCACCAGTCATTGATGTTCGAAAGAAGGACGAAGCTAGTGTGCAAGTAGGTTGTGGTAGGTACCAGCGAGTCCAACATTGGCTAGATCTTTTTCAATGTGCATGTCCAGTTTTTATTCACAGGGTTAAGAATGTGTTTGTGTGTGAAGGAGGAGGAGGAGCAACAGCAACTGATGGCTCTGAAAATGGTGATGATGATCCATGTTAAAAAGAGCATAGGGATTTCCTTCCTGTATCGGACATGTGACTAGTACAGGATGGATAGAACATGGACTTTTTGAGAAAGAGAGGAGACAAAGTGACAGGATGGTGTGCTTGGGCAAAGTCCTTCTTACCTTCGCCCAACTTTCCACTTTTTTTTTGTGCGCCACGACCCCTCTCTTGTGTACTCTTTCTTTCTTCTCTCTCTCTCTCTCTCTCTCTCTCTCTTCTAATAGTTTTATTTTTCTCCCGATCCTAAAAGATTTACCTCGCTGGGATGGGTAGAGGATTTCATGCATGTGTCTAGTGCGGATTGGAGTGTCAAACATTGAGCGAGCGAGTAAAGACAGCACATGTAACTACAGAGAGCTGGACCGAGCCTTCCCTTCTTCCTTCCCTCTTTCCCCATCCGATTTTTTTTTTTTTTTGTTTGCGTGCATCATGTCCCTGCTGGACAGAACGACGCGTTCTGTCCGTCATCAACACGCACACAAAGGTCCAAACACAAAGTGAGAAAGAGAGGGAGAGAGAGAGGGAGAAAGAGAGAGAGAGAGAGAGAGGCGGACAGGGAAACGAACGACAAGGGCGCGCGGAAAACGTCTTTTTTACCCATGCATTTCTTACACCACGGACCGAGCGTCTTCTTTCTCCTCTTTCTTCCCCTGCGAGTTTTTCCTGCATCCTTTCGCTTTTTTACGCTGCTCTCCTTTCTTCCCGCTCTGACCCATGGTCCTTCTCGAATGTAAGCGCAAACTCTAAAACTTTGACCATTTGCAGGCGAACAGACACTGAAAAAGAGAGAGAGAGAGTAGCGTCTTTTCTCAGGTCAATGACCCTCGTGGATGTGGTAGGTTGATGTAGAAAGAGGAGTAGAGGATGAGTCTGGGGTAATAGAGAAGAGCATGACGTGGGAGAGATTTGAGCAAAGAGTGCAAGAGCATGTGCAAAAAAAAAAAAAAAATTAAGATGACAAGCCTTGGACCTCGGCCAGCGGTTGGGGAGAGAAAAAAAAGAGAGCGATCGAAAGTGAGAGAAAGAGAGAAGGAGAGTGACAAGAAGAAAGGAGATGGAAGGCATAGAACAACAAGGACCATCTCTCATTCACACATTATGTGAGAGGAGAGAGAGAGAGTCAGAAGAGAGAAATGCATATCCCAAAAAAAAAGAAAGAAAAAAAAAAAGAGGACGGAGAAAGACACAGTGGGAGTGGGATTTTCATCTTTTTTTTTTTTTTTTCACACACTCATCTCTCGGTCTCCCCCATTTTCTTTTCCATCTCTTTCTCTCTTTCTCTCTCTTTTCTTTTTTCACAACTCCCTTTGCTCTCACTCAGGTACTCCTCCTGAACATATCCCATGGCTCTTCCAATCCATGGTTGATTTTTTTTTTTTTTTTTTTTTTTTCTTTCTTTTCTTTTTCTTTCTCTTCTTCTTTCTCCCCGCTCTCTTTTCTCTTTCTCTCGCTCTTCACACCCTTTCAACCCCACCAACCCCAACCCAACCCCTTACTCCACTTCTTGCCCTTCTCGCACACGAACACGTTTGCAGAACCCTGATGAACGCAGAGAGCGATCCTCTAGCCTGTACAACCTCTCCTCCCCCTCCGGTCTCGGCCAAGTCACCCGTGGCCACAATGACCGATGCTCTCGACGCTCATATGAAATCCAATCTCCCTACCGACTCTTTGCTTACCCCAAGAGATATGAACTCCTCCTCTTCATCTTCATCTTCTTGTTCTTCATCTTATTCTTCAGCTCTTCCGGCGCATGCTCGCCAAGACCTGAAGACAAGCAGTAGCTGCACTGCCAGCTCCTCCTCCTCCTCCCCTTCCTCCTGCAGTAGCCACGAACAGCCTTCTGCTGCTGTCAGATGCAAGCATGAGCCTGCGGACCAAAAGCACGAGCCGGCCGAAGCTTCTTCTTCTGCTACTCCTTCTGCTCACCCCAGGATGTCTGCCCATGGCCAGGTCCATGCCCATGTCCACACCACCTCGATTAGAGACACCGTGTCGGACCAGAATCCTCCGACGGCCCCCATCGTCGTCCCTGAACACTTGGACCAAGCACCCGCACAGTCGCGGTTCGATCCATCCCAACCCTCTTTGTCACCCTTGCCCTCGACTACACCGTCTCGCCTTCCAGAGACAGTAACCACAGGGCTCGAGCACCCCCCATCGCGACAGCCGCCTATCGACGCCAACGACGAGGTCACGACCACAGCTGGTTCTACCACAGCTGCAGCTGCAACCACTCTATCAACGACCACCCCAAGGACTAGCGCCAAGTCCACCATTCCGAACGAGCCCTGGATAGGGGTCGGCATCGTTGCCTCGGGGGGTGAGAAAGATCTTCCGGTTCACGAAAACACATGGGCCAATGCCTCGAGCACGACGACTACACCCATTTTTAACACAACAACAACGACCTCGGCCACCACTACCACTTTTACTACTACTACTACTACTTCTACTACTACTACAGCCACCATGGCCTCTTCATCTACCTTCACCACCTCCAGCCCAACCCCAACCCCAACACCGACCCTTGCCCCCATCCCCATCCCTATTCCAGGTATGCATGGTCTCCAGAGACGGTCTCACTCGCCGTCCTCGACTCTACTCTCCACTACCTCTCCCGTCTCGTCCACCTCGTCCACCTCGTCCATGTCCGAGTACTTGGTTATTGGCGAAGGCCCTGAGCCGCTCGAACGTGAGGACAGTGAGAGCGACGACCGCCACAGCGACCAGTCCTTCCCTGATTCTAGTCAGGGGATCAGTAGTAGCCTTGGGAATAGCAGCCATGGCAACAGCAGCAGTGGTAGCGAAAGTCAGGACCTTTTGTTCTCAATTCGCACTCCTCGTGCGAGTTCTCGACACAGCCATGGTCATTACGGAGCCGACTCGGGGTCCGATCATAGTCAAGACAGCCACGATAGTACCTCAGATCCTCCCGTCCGCGCACCTCGCCCCACTAGGCCGTACCACCGACACCGACATCAGGACATTCATGGTGCAAGTGGCCATCGACCTACGACTCCCTCCCCACCTTCTCCACCCTTGCACTCGCCATCTCCCTCCCCACGACCTCATTCGTATCCTCACCAACAACCAAACTTTTCACGACGCCGAGATGCTTATGAGGAAGGATACCTTCCCGAGTTGGTTCAGGAACGACGACGTGCACGTCAGCAACAGCAACACCATTCGTTCTCTTCAGCCTCCTTGGACCCATCCCACCGCTACAGTCAAGTCCCGCCGTCATCTCCTCTCTCTTCTTCTTTTCCTTCCTCGTCGACTCGTTCTCCGCAGCGTCATTCCGTTTCCTCGGCCCCTGGTACACGCATGACGGGCGAGAGCAATTTGCCACTCCCGCCGAGGGCTTCCTCTCCCTTCTTGCGTGCCTCTTCACCACAGCCCACTTCACCTTGGCCACCTCGCAGAACATCTCCAGCCCAGGATGGTTACAGTTCTGGATCGTCCACTCGACGTACCTCTACTACCTTTGATAACAATAGTCATTCCCATTGTCGCTCTTCTCGACCTGATAGTCGGAGTAGGAGTCAGAGTCGACCCAATTCAGCATGCTCGAACCGACATTCGACAAGAGCCTCTCCATCCCCAGCTCGACCTTCCTCTCGAGCTTCTCCATCCCCGGCTCGACCTTCTTCTCGAGCCTCTCAAACCTCATGGAATTCAAGCACAACCCGAGCCACGACCCCCACCATACCGACAATGACGACAACGGCGACTACTGGTAGTCTCTTTCCTTCAGTGTCGGGCATGTTCAAATCGGCTCTGGAATGTATGGTTGCAGCCGTTGTGTGTGTCTCTCTTGTAAGTTGCCTTTTCCTGTTTTCATATGTGTCGACGGGTACGACGCATGTGTTGGAATGGTATTCAGATCAGAAGTTGGGTCAACGAATCCGAGACGGGATCAAGGAACGAGAACATTTGGTTCAGGAGGCACTTGAAAAGATGGCTGGAGAAGAATATGTCCGAGTCAAACGGAGAAGTCGTCAACAGCAACAGCCACCCTTTGGAAATGGAGGAACGACGGGGACACAAGGAGGAGGAGGAGGAGGGGATGGATATCAGAATCCATATCAACAATATTATCAACAACAACAATATCAGAAACAACAATACCAACAACAACAACAACAGCAGCAAGCACATGAAGAGGGACGATTGACGACTGCAGAATGGCAGGATTTGATCCGCGCTGCTTCTATTAGTTTTATGAATAGGTGGACTAAACCCACTGTCATTGGTCGTCGTTGAAGGTCGAGAATAATAAATAATATTAGGATATTGAGGAGGAGGAGGAAGGTGGAAGGTGGGGGGGGGTGGGGTATAGGAAGAGAGAAAGGGGTGGTGTGGCATCTCCTTCTCCTCTTCTCGATCGTTGAGCCAAGTTGAACTTGTAAAAGACAATTCCCTCCCTCGCCAACAACCAACAACAAAAGTGAAAGAAAACACATACACTTGCCAAATACACCCAAAAAAAAAAAAAAAAAAAAAAAAGCACATAGTCAGCGCGTTGTAACAATGTCAAATAAAAAAGAAAAAAGGACAAAGGACAAATATACCCAATTTTTTTTTTCTTTTCTCTCTCTTTCGCGTCTATCTTTGGTCTCTCATCGACCACCAAAGTAATGTACCATGTGCAAACTCTCTCTCTCTCTCTCTCTCTCTCTCTCTCTCTCTCTCTCTCTCTCTCTCTCTCTCTCTCTCTCTCTCTCTCTCTCTCTCTTCATTTTTCTTTTCAACAGATTGATACAGTCTCGATCCGTCTCTCGCCAAAGGAAAGGGAGAGGGAGAGGGGAAGGGAGGGGGGAAAAAAAATGTATCTCCCTCATTTTTTTTTTCTTTTTGTTTTTCCTGTCCTTCATCAGGTTAGCATGTCCGCCTCTTCTACTTTCTTTCTCCCTCCCTCTCTCTCTCTCTCTCTCTCTCTCTCCGCCCAACCCTTTCAGACTCGGGCGGAGGAAAAAAGAAACCCTTATTTTTTATTTTATTTTCTTGCTGTGTTTCGGACGGGAACAAAGAAGGGAGAAATAGTTGGTAATGATGAATAATGGTGGTGATGGTGGTACGTAGAGGGAGAGGAGGGAGAAAGGATAAGAGAGAGAGAGAGAGAGAGAGAGAGAGAGAGAGAGAGGCGGGGCAAAAAAATAATGGCTCTCATTCACATATACATTCCATTTTGCATGCTGGGATAATTGGACGTCTCTTTGGTAAAAATGTATCTGTATCTGTGGAGGAAGGAGGCGGAGAGGAAGAACATATTTGCTCTCTTTCTCAGGAGTGAAAGGAAAGACAAGTTGGGGTTTTGGTGCATTGTTTGGACATTGGGACAATGTTATACGATGATAGAAGGAGAGAGAGCAGGCAGGGACGGTTCTCCCGACCTCCCTTCTCTTCTCCACTTTTCCCTCCTCCTCCCCACATATACACAAATACCCTCTTTAAAGCGTTCGGCTTTTTTTATCCCGTTGCCTTATTGTTATTCATGTAGCCACATTTCCTCACCCCCCCTTCCTCTCCTCCGCCAGCCCTCTCCCCTGATCGACCAAGCATTTGAGTGTGTTCAAGGAAGAAGAGAAGGGAAAGAAGGTAAGAGAGGATTCCACTCCCCTGGGAGGCTCCCATTTTCCTACTCCTCATTCCTCTCTCTTTCTCTTTCTCTTTTTCCTCCTTTTGAAATAACCTGCACAGTATCTTTTATGCGATGCGGACCGACACGAATGTGTGGAGAAACAGAGGGCCGATCTTCTTCTTTCGCTTCCTCCCCCCCCCCTTCATCTTGTTATTTTTTTTTCTTCCTTCTCGTCCAATCTCGAGGAGGAAAGGACAAAGGAAAAAGAAAAAAGAAAAAAAGAAAAGACAGACGGACAGAGAGAGAGAGAGAGAGAGAGAGAGAGAGAGGCGAAGGCATGATAGTAGGTCAGGAAAAAAAAGAGTTGTTTCTTTTCTTTCTTTCTTTTTTTCATGTTATGCAGAAAAAAGCGGTACTTGGATTTTGGTACTAGAGTGTTTAAAAAGAAAAAGCGAATGCAGAGAGGGCAAAGAGAATCGACTATACATTTCCTTTTTTAAAAAACATGATATAGATATAGATATAGATATTTTATTGGTTTGTGATGGCTATCTTTGTTGTTACAATTGACCTTTCTAATCCTTCATCCATCTGGTTCTTTGACTGACCCCATGGGCAAGTATTCACCATGTTGTATTTTTTTGCATTTTTTTTTTTGTGCATTTTTTTTTTTTTTTTTTTTTGCCTCATCCCACTCTCCGAGTACGGCGATATTGTTGTTGTTGTTGTTTTTCCCCCCTTCTTTCCTTCTTTGCCCTCCCTGTCCTTTCTTTTCAGATAGGAAAGGCAAAGAAAGAAAGAAAAAGAAAAAGAAAAAAAGAGCCAAATGGCGAGACAATAAGGATGGTTTTTTTTTTTTTTTTGCTCCTTTGACCCCACCGAGACACAGAACCCCCCCAACTTTTTTCCCTATCTTTCTCTTATCCTCCCCTCATCCCTCCCCCCATGTTTAGGCAGAGGACAAGAGAGGGAGAAAGAAAGGAAACAAGGCATGAGGGGCAGGGTAGGGTAGGGTAAGGTAGGGTAAGGTAGAGTGTAATAAGGAAGGAGCAAAAAAAAAAATGTGAGGTTTGAATAGAATCATTAACAAAATGCAGAAGTAGAAAAAAAAATAGTGAAAGAGAGAGATAGATAGATGCTGAAATGGTATGAAAAAAAAAAAGGGTTGGGAAGGTGAGATGGTCATAAAAAAAAAGAGATATAGACATGTTCGGAACTATTGAGTGGCCACGGGCGATAACGTGACAATGAGGTCGCCAACATCCCGAACATCAATTTGCTCCGTTGCTTGGTGCAGCTCGCCCATTGCATTGGCCATCTATAAAGGAAGAAGAAAAAAAAAAAAAAGGAAAGAAAATGTTCAGTCAATTTGGTCAACTCTTGCATTAAACTCGTATCGACGATTGAAAGGGAGGGTTACATGAATCAGAAAAAAAAAAAGGGGGGCACTTACCCATCCTAATGTCTTGGAATCGATCGCCTTTTCGGCAAGGACCTCTCGGACTGAGGGTGCCTTGACACTGTTCCCTGCAGAAGAGGCCACGGACCGCTGACCCGCAGCTCCTGTTGTGGTCTGGACTCCGTTCATGGCGACAGCAAGGTTTCCGTTGGTATGGTTGTTGCACTCGAGCATTTCTGAATGGGAAGGGAAATCAGCACCGGCCTTGACAACAGAGGTCATAGAGTAGAGTTTCTTGATCGTCTCGTCAGGAAGCTTGACAGTGTTGAGCGCAGAGAGGTATTCGTTTGATCGGTCCAAGACTTCGTGTTGTTGAAGACGCTCAAGATGCAGTGTCGATGGGATGTCGATCAGGTTACTGTAGGTCGTACAAGTAGGCAAAGCAAATGCAAAAGGAATGAGTGAGTGGAGATATCGAGGATAGTGTGAAAGTAGAGAGAGAGAGAGAGGGAGAGGAAGAGTGATTAATGAGTGAAGAAAGGAATGAGAGGAGAGAAGAGAGAGGGCAGTGGGTTTTTAAGTCAGTGGCAGAGGTGGCCAGTGCTCAGATGAGAGAGATAGAGAGTTGAGAGTTGAAGCAATGGGTGAGATGGGGAGGAAAGAAGAGGGCATCGACCCCTTGTCGGCCATGTATTTATAGCGTTTGGCAGGGCCCATCTCCTCCTCTTTGTTCGCTTCGCTTGCCCACAAAAGGGATGCAAAACGCGGTAATGCAATGTAGCATGGCAGACGTATCCCACACGATCCTCCTCCTCCTCTTCTTCTTCCACATGTGCGCAGGCCGGATGCCAACCCGGCTATGCGACACTCATAAGCCCTTTTCGGATCTCACGCGGGGAGAAGGAGGGTAAGAGAGGAGAGGAGCGCTCTCTGTAATAATTACCAAGCGATTTCAATTATTACTTGCTCGATGGGGCAACCATCGACTCTGCCTCGCCTCACTCTTGCTCTCACTCTCACTCTCTTACTCTCACTCTCCCTTCAGCGCTCTGCTGCTCACTCTCACTCTCACTCACTTTTACTCTCTATTCTCTTTGCCTTGGCCCCTTTGCTCGCTCCGGGTGCGGGGATGAGATGAGAGATCGTCGCGGGCCATGGCCATAGCCAAGGCCACGCTATTTGCCGCCTTTGTTTAGAGCTAGGGCCAAAGGGCGAAGCAAAGATGTGGGCCTTCCTCCTCCTCACCTTCCCACCTCCCTACCCCATTCTGTCTGACCCATGTCCATCTACAAACAAATTCATTTGGACCCGCGGGGCCTTTTGCCGCAGCTGTGTCCCCGCCGCCTCCCTCCCCCCCTCCCTTATCCTCCTTTCCACCGTCCCCCCTGGCGCCTGTGCAGCACAGAACCGTCGTAGAAACCATGACTCGGTTCAATGGACCAAAATGGGGAGGCTCGACATGACCAAAGGTGACCGCAGGCCCTGTGCGCAAGGCGTCTGTGCGTCTGTGTCGCCTCGGCCTTTCTCTCTCTCTCTCTCTGTCTTCAGGGAGGAAAGGGTGGATAGGATTGAGCGGGCGCGGACAAAGAGCGATGGACTGAGAGAAGCAGGTAGAGAGAGAGAGAGAGAGAGAGAGAGACGCAGTGTGGCCCGTGGGTGCTAGGTAAGAGGATAGGAGATGCATGCACAACCGAGGAACCAATCGCTTCAGCGATGTTCGCCCCTTCTTTTCTCTTTCTCTCTTTCTCTGCTCCTTCGCCAAGCATGAATGCACTTAGCAACAGCCAGCAACAACGCACGTCGTTCGTCGTTGTCGTCTTTGTCGTCGTCAAGGATGCGGTCCAAATCTTGACGGATCGAAAGGACGCCGTTCTTTTGGAGTAAGGATGAGAGAGGACTTGCTCTTCCTCCCCCCAACCCTCTCCCCTCTCTCACTCCTCTCCCCCAGCTCAAAGCACCCCAGAACCTCATGCGAACAAAAAAAGGACGCGATTTCTTCCCTTTATGCGTACATGGGGACGGAGAGAATGCCCCGTTCCTCCTCCGTGTTGTTGTTCTACCTTTTTTTTTTCTTTCTCGTCAACAACCCCGGTCCACGAGCCCACTTGTTGGATACCCCCGTCAACATGGAGACCGATCGACCCATACACACACACACACACACACGCCCTCTTATTAGTTTTTTTTTTCCCTCCCGCCCAGGACCCGGCCATCTTTCTCTCTCTATTTCTCAGCATGGAATTATGCAGGCCCCTGTCCACAACCACCCATGTCGTGTTTGTTCACGCACCAACCACTGGGTCCGAACTACGGTTACCCATCTCTTTATCACGCCCACTCTCTCTCTCTCTCTCTTTTCTTTTCTTACTTGCTTCCTCATTTTTCCAACCACACTACACTTTTTTTTTTTTTTTTTTTTGCGCGTCTCTTCTCTTTCCCCTAGGTTGGGTTTAGCACCGAGATGTCAGCGCCAATGCAAAAGATGCAAACAGGCGGTGGTGGTGGGAGGACAAGGAGAGGGGGATGGAGGGATGGGGGGGTATAAGCAGGGAATACCCTCAAGACAATTCGTCTGCGGATGCTAGGTCAAAAATAGAGAGAGAGAGAAGTCTCTATTGACATGTGCAGAGAAGGTGCAGAAGTGGTTCTACTTGCACCGTGGAAAAAAAAAAAAAAAAAAAAAAAAAAGGCGAAAGAGAGAAGTTCTTTGTGGTTCGTGCACGACTAGCCACTTCCTCTTGTCTTTTGACCTCTTCTTTTTTGGGAGAGAGAGAGAAAGAAAGACAAGAGACAAGAGAGAAGAGAGTGAAAAGAGGAGAGAGAGAGAGAGAGAGAGAGAGAGAGAGGAGGGAAGGAGGTCCTTGGCCCGCGCGCAACTCTTTCAGAGTTGTTCGCGCAACCAGTCGTCGTTTGTTCCACCCCCTGGGCCTGTACCCTGTACTACGCTTTTCACTCACCCACCCATTCACTCACTCATTCTCTTTCTCTGCCTCTCTCTGTTCTTCCTCCCCTTGAGCAAGGACAACCACATCCAGAGAGCACGCCCCTGGCCACTCATTTGCTCTGCTAACTAAAGGACGTGCCAAGAGCACGACACACACCCACAGCCAATATGTCCATCCAAGGTAACATGGGAAACCCCAGCCTACGGGAGACAAACAGGGCAAAGAGAGAGAGAAAGAGAGAGAGAGCGAGAGAGCAATGCAATCGACATGAAACGCTGATATACATCCATCTCAGCTCCCTCTTCCTCCCTCTCCCCCCTTCCACCCCTTCCTTCTTTGGACCGGGTAGGGGTGGGTAGGGATAGGTAGGGATTGGCTGGGATTGGTGAGAAGGGAAGGGATAGGGGATAGGGATTGGGGGGCATGGGGGAGGGAAGGCATTGGACTGAGTGAACCGGAGATGGAGGAGCATTTCAAACTCCTAGACCAAACGTGGGGACCATGATAGGGTCGTAAAAAAAGATGGAGAGAGAGAGAGAGAGAGAGAGGAAGGGTATGTGTGTTGTTTGGGATGTTGCATTGCAAAAAAAATAAAAACTTACCCTGCTGTCCGCTCAACGATCCGCTGGAGAGACTCGAGTTCCCGCACTTGGTTTTGTTCGCCATAGTTGGCTGACACCATCCGGTTAGCCCTAGGAGAAAAAAAGAAGAAGAGAAAGATAAGCATTCGACTCTTTTTTTTCCACAATTGAGAGTGTGCACGGGTCCACGCTGAAAGAAAGACAAAAAGAAAGAAAGAAAAAAGGGGATCACAACACCAACGGACAAGGTCGCGTCTTTTTTTTTTCGTCGTCCGAAATTGGTCCGCTTGCTTTCTCTTTCATGTGCGTGGTTTCGCGTCTGGCCATTTGTTCTCTTTGCCCCTAGCCCTATTTTACGCGTCTCGCCTATTCCCAAGGACCCTGTCTCCTCTTTTACTTTTGCTCTCCCTCTCTCTATCTTTTTCCCAATACCTCTCCCTCCTTTTTTTTTTCCTCGCCTTCTTTCCCAAGGCCTCTTGACCATGGTGCATGGGCTGAGAGTGCGAGAGCGATAGATAGATCGAGACCACCGAGACTCTTTCCTCCTTTCCCGCCAAATGCCTCCCTACAGTCTATATGCCCATCGATTGGTTCGTGACAACAAGGAGAGTATTTGTGTATGTGTGTGTGTGTGTGTGCGTGTGAGAGAGTGAGAGGGAGAGATTGATGGATAGAGAAAGAAAATGAGGCGCGCGCGTCGCCTGTTGTCGTCGTCGTCCGTTGTTGCAGGATCTTTGCCCCGTTTCGCGCAATCTCTCCCGCCCACCCACCGTTTCCATTTCTGTTTGTGGGACAAAGCGTTGGGATATCTTTTTTTTTTTCATTGTGCTGCCGCATTGTCCAATTGTCAATGTAGTATTCGAAGTAGTAAGGCTGCAGGAAGAACAGCCAACTGATAGAGAGAGAGAGAGAGAGAGAGGAGGACATGGCACAAGAAGAGAAGAGGTCCCTGCCCAAAACTCTTTTTTCCCGCTGCGGCGCCCAAATCCCTCCTCACACATAATGCCATGGGCCAGAAACCGAGTATCCATTATTGCTTTGTTCACTCTTGTCCACACGCATACACGGATACGCAAAATGCATACGCGCCTCCTCCTCCGCATCCTCCTCTGCCTCCTCTACCAGTTCCCGCTACTTTTTCATCTTTTCTCTTTTCTCTCCCCGCGGACAGGGTCCTCTCTGTGTAAACCACCAGGAGCAGTGCCTCGGATCCATTTTTGAGAATAATTCGTGTCGAGTGAGATAAGCATCTTGCTTTTCCTCTTTTCTCCTTTGAGGGTGCGAGTGTGTATGCGAGTGAAAGAGCAAGAGAGAGAGAGAGAGAAAGAGTATGTGTGCGGGTGCGAGTGCGATCAGGGCACATCCATCCTAATACGAAACCGCATGAAGGATGATATATTATGATGACGATGACCAAGATGACCATGATAATGATGATGATGACCAGAGGATGTAGATGCGCACACTACTCGATCCGCCCAAAGAGACGTGTCTCTTTGCCACTCATTTGCACGGAGTAAGAAAGAGAGACAGACAATGTGGTTTCCCCTTCTCTTCATGTCTCTCTCTCACTCTTTCTGTAAGAGTGTGTAAGCGAGATCCCGACTCTTTTTTCCTCGATTGCTCCGCCGCCCTGTAGGTCGTCCAAAAGCAATGGGGAGAAGAGGGAGGGGTAGCTTGCGCCATTGAGATCGATCCTGCCTTATATTTTGCCTTCTCTCTCTCTCTCATTGCGTGTTTCTAGACATTTTTGTCGATTCGCCATTTGGGGAAGGGGGCCAAACCATCCAATGCCATCCTCCTCCGAATGCTCACCTCTTCCCTCTCTTCTTTCTGTCTGTCTGTCTGTCTGTCTGTGTGTGTGTATGTGCGTGTGCGTGTCTTTGTCGTGGCGCTTACTGCTCTCGGGATTGCTCCCACACAACTCTTCTCATCCTCTTGGCACAAGTCAGCTCGTGTACCATACTTTGGTCGGATGAAATGCCTCTCTCTCTCTCTCTCTTCTTCTCTCCTTTTTGGTTTGTCGTATTTCCAAAAACCGCAAGTAAAACCAAGCCCACCTTTTTTTTTTTCTGAAAAAAAACTCAAAGCTGCGGACCGAATTCGAGATTAATAAAGAGAATAACGAACTTACCCATATCGCAGCGCGTCATTGCTCTCGTCCAAAAGGCGGGCCCGTTCGGCCTATTCGAATATTAGCAGAATAAAAATAAAAAAATATAGAGTGTTGGCCCAAAGGGTTAGTAAAAAAAGTACATTAGAAACTTGTTCTGTCGTTCTCCCCCGAATTCGGGAGTTCCGAGGGAAGTAAAGGCGGATCTCGTTTGACCACTCCTCCTCCTCTTCCACCCTTTCTCTTCTCTTTCATCGATTTGTCGTCTTTCTCGGACCCAGGTCATAACATGAACAAACCACCTCATGCGCGTGTGTTCAGTCAATGACGATGGACCATGTGTGTACACATATTGTGTCCTACTTTGGTGGAAAAGAGAAAGACGGTGGAAAAAGGTAGAGGAGAGAGAGAGAGAGAGAGAGAGAGAAAGGGTGATTGACCGCGTGTTGTTTGTTGGGTTCTCCTCACGAGGGACAGAGGATCGACTCGATCCCATTCTCTCTCCACATACTAACCAAACACGTCTGTTCTCTCCAATCCTCACATCTGCCCATTGCCCATTTGCCCAACACACACGACAAGGGGGTATTGCTCTCTCGCATTTTTTTAAACACACACACACACACACACACTTGCACTTTCTCTCTTTCTGAGAGACACTCTCTCAGTAGGGCTCCGTTGAGCCGTGCTGAAACCACTTCCCGCCTCCTCCTTTTGGAGACCCATTATTGGATGTCCATTTGGATCCCATTGGACGTTAAGCTATCCATGTCCATGAACTGTGGGAAACCTTGGGGGGTAGGGGAGAGAGATAGAGAGAGAGATAGAGAGAAGGAGGAGAGGAGGAGGAGGAGGAGGAGGAGCACTGAGAAAAAAAAGGTATACGGAAAGGGGAAAAAAAAAATAATAAAGAGCATCCGATAGGTGGAGAAAGGGTCTCTTGCTGCTCAGACCTCTCTTTCTTATTACTGCCTTCCTTTGCTAGGATGGATACACATACTCATTGACTGGTTCTTCTTCTCTCCTGTTGTTCACACCTTTGTCTGTTCACCCAAAAGACGATCCCGGTCTCTCAACGGATTCAGTCTCCGATCAGGGAACAAGAAAAAAGAAAAGAAAAAGGGCTGAACAAAAGGGCAAAGGCGTGCTGTTCACACACACACACACACACACACACACACACACACACACACATACGCAAAAGAAAGAACAAACCCGCCCAAATAAAATAATAATTGGGTCAAGAATGTCTCCTGCTGCAGCAGAAAGAAGGACAGAAAGACAGAAAGAATTGGGGATAGGGGAGAGGGTGTATGCTGTATGTGTTTGTGTGTTTATGCAAGCTGTGCAGAAATGCAAGCCAGTGTGCAGAAAAAAAAAAAAAAAAAAAAAAAAAATAAAGAAATGAGGTTTAACTCCAATTCATCTCGCAAGGATCCAGTAACCTGGAGCGAGCGAGTGAACGAACCAACGAACGAAACGAAACGAACGAGAACGAGAAAGAGAGAAAGTGGGAGTGAGGAGTGAGAGTGAATGGGAAAAAAAAGGGAGCCAATCTTTTTTTTTTTTTTTTTTTTTTTTTTGGTTGGTTGGTCCGAGATGCAAGTTCTCCTGTCCTGTCCTGTCCTGTCCTGTCCTGCTCTGTCTTTCTCTCTCTCTCTTTCCCCACCCCTCCTTCCACCCCTTTCTGTTCCCTGTTCTGTATTCTGCCTTTTTGCTCTCTCTCTTCTAGCATCGTCCTTTGTTGCGTCCCCAGTGGATCCTTTCAAAGAGCACCATGGGATACATTTCACTCCATAAAAAAAAGCTGGAAGAATGTCAAAAAAATGAAAAGAATGTGTCGCCACGAAATGATGTCTGGTTGCTCATCATGTATCCATTGAAGGGAGGAGAAAGGAGGAGGGGGGGGAGGAATAAAAGAAAAAAAAAAAAGGGTTGCGAGAAAAAGAGAGAGGGAGAGAGAGAGAGAGAGAGATTGTAGTCCTGATCAAATGTCGATTGCCAGAGAGCGCGCCAGAGGATCATCCCGGTAGTCAATAGAAGAAAAGAAGAGAGAGAGAGAGAGAGAGAAACGAATGCATGGACCACCCACCCCCTTTCTCTCTGTTTCCAGTAGCCCATCATTCGATTTGATTCGATTTGATTCGATCCATGGAGAGTCATATCCCGCATCCGAAGGAAGGAATGCATCCCCGTTATTTTTTTTTGGAGAAGAAAAAAAAAAAAAAAAAAAAAATGTCCTTGGAAGAGAAAGAGGAATAGCGTGGCGCGATTACCTCGTCGTGATCGGCGTGTTTGCTTCCACAGCAGCCCATGGGATTAGATGATTCCTTGTGAGTGTGGGTGAGGGTGAGAGGGTGAGTGGGTGGGTGTTGGGTGAGAGTGTGTAGGTGTGTAGGGTATGCGCGTAAGAGTGAGTGAGTGAGTGAGTGAGTGAAAGAGAGAGAGAGAGAGAGAGAAAAAAAAAGAGAGGAACAAAGATGGATGCCAAGAGTCAGGATGAGGAGTTAGGACGAGTCGATGACAGGTGAGTGGTTGGTTGGTTGACTGGTTGGTGGAGAGATGGGAAGAGAAGTCTGGCAGCGTGAGAGGGCAAAAGTTGGCGTGTGCGCAAGAGAGAGAGAGAGAGAGAGAGAGAGAGAGAGAGAGAGAGAGAGAGAGAGCAAGAAAGAAAAGAACAGAAAAGAGAGAAAAAGGGGTGATGATGAGTCTGAGAGGTTTCTCAACATGAAAAGTCTCTCTCTCTCGTCTCTCTCTCTCATGCTCTCTCTCTCTCAAACAAACTCTTAAAGGAGAGTGAATAAGAAAACTTCCATTATTGGATCCTTCCTTCCTTCTCCTCCTCATTCTCTCCTCCTCATCCTCCTCCTCCTCCTCTCCTTCTTCTTCATCAAACACACACCATTGGCCATCGTCCATCTCTTCTCTCTCTCTCTCTCTCTCTCTCTCTCTCTCTCTCTCTCTTTTTTGGCTATGCATCTGCTCCTCTGAACTATATACCGCGGAGGCATGTGCTCCAGCCCACCTTACCCCACCTTTCTCCCCAACCACCTCCTCCTTCTCTTCCCACCATCTCATCCTTCACCCTCCTCACAACCCTATTGCGTAGATCTGTCTGACTATCTCTCTCTCCCTATCTCTCTTCATTATTAGCTGTAACCTGCAGTCAAGCTCTTTTCTGCATTATTAAACCCACTGAGAATGTCAAAGAGACTAAGGGATCATTTTGTTTAGACTACATAAGCACAGACACTAGCCAACGGTGGTTGGGCGAATAATTAAAAAAGAAAAATATGAAAAAAAAAAAAAAAAAAAAAAAGGGAAAGATGGATCCATGGACTGGGAACCTGGCCACTCAATGCACTCCTTTTTCTTTTGCTGTTGCACAAATAGTATCTATCGGGTTGCTCTGTTAGAGAGGTGCATTATTACGGTATGCTATCGTTTATCGTTTATCATGGATTGGTCTTTTCCTTTTTTTTTTTTTTTTTTTCTTTTTTTTTTTTTTTGAGTAGGGAGAAGGGGGGGGAGATGAGCAGCGGGGCATGAAAATAAAAAAAAAAAAAAAAAATAAAAAAGAAAAAAATATAGTCGAATGCTGTGCACGTGAAGAGATCCAATGGATGGGTATGAGCAGAGCGAAAAAGAAGCAGAAAAAAAAAAAAAAAAAAAAAAAAAAAAAGGTAATATTTCCTCGTCGCCATAGTGGTAGTGGAACGTTTGGGGGTATGCGATTAGTGTCCAACAAGTCGTTCATGTCTTCCACCTGCTGGCTGGAATCCCATCGAGCCCATCACTTTGGCCTTCAGGTCTGATAATGATTCAGCATAGAGATAAAAGATAGAGAGAGAGAGAGAGAGAGAGAGAGAGAGAGAGAGAGAGAGAGAGAGAGAGAGAGAGAGAGAGAGAGAGAGAGAGAGAGATCAAGTTAGACCTTTGAACAAAGAAATAATAATAATAATAATAAAATAACAAAGCAAAAGAAAAAAAAGAGCGCTTTACCTTGCCACCGAGTGCCTTTGTTGCCCGAAACAAGTTCCTTGATCACCCAGAGCGGTAACCCTGCGATTACCAGGACCATGGCTAGACATGACTCTAATGGTGCCTGCAAGAATGGCATCAAGAACAAAAAGAGTCCAAAGAAACAAAACAGGATTGGCACAATTGTCCACACCCGGAACGGCCGCTTCAGGTTTGGCTCATAATACCGAAGGTAAAGAAGTCCAAGGACACTTCCAAGATAGCTATTTCAAATTGGGGGAGGGGGGGTTAAAAAAAAAGTACATAACAGCATTAGTCCTGGTTCAATATAGCATTCTTGATCTCTCTTTTTTTTTTTTTTTTTTTTTTTTGTGTGCTTGCATAGGCACCTTTTCTACAAGTCCGTTACATGCGGAGCAAACCACTTGTTGAACCAAACACACACACAACCTCCGTCAAAGAGAAAAAACAAAAACAACAATAATAGTAATTAAAACTTACAAGAGCCAAGCGGCAACACTGTAGAAATTGACCAAAGTCGAAAAGGTGCCTCCCAAAATCATGATCGAGGTCATGACCGCTTGTAAACACAAGGCTGCAATCGGTGTTTTCCGCTTCTCATTCACCTTGCCAAACACCTTGGGCAAATATCCTTCGCGTGCTGAAGCATAGATCACCCTTGCTCCCGTGAAAATAGATCCATTGGCGGCTCCGAAACAACTACAGGCCACACAGATCGCAAAGATGATTCCTCCCGTATTGCCAAACATTTGCTTTCCAAAATCCTAGAAAAAAAAAAAAAAGCCCAAGCAATTGGTTAAATCCTTGTCGTGATGTACCCGTGTACATAAAACTGTTGAAAGAAGAAGGGAAAAAAAAGGCGGGCAACTTACAATGGCAACCGTGTTGGTATTCATCACAACAGACTCGGGCAGGACCGCATAATAAGCCGTGTTGGCCAAAAGGTAAAAGATAATCACAATAGGGACACCCGCAAAGATAACCCTTGGGAGATCCTTCGTAGGGTTCTTCATCTCGGTCGACACATAATTCAGATTGTTCCAGCCATCATAGGCCCAGAGTCCTGAATAGAGTCCTAGAGCCACATCTCCCAAACTTGGCTTTGAATCGCCTTCGAAGGCATGATCAAAGTTGTGGCTCGAAAGAGTCTTCTGAGCTAGGACAACCAATCCTGTGATGCTAATGACGAGCAAGGTCACAATCTTGATGAACGTAAAGAGATCTTGGACTCTTGTTCCAACTGTGACACTGATCGAGTTGAGTCCTGAGAGAATGATCACACAAACAATGGCCACCAACTTGTTGGACCAATGCCTCATCGGTTGTGTTGGGTCCCAGGCAGACTGAGCAATAATGTTGATCACATATTCCGCGAATACAACCTAATGAAATGGTACATGAACAAAAGGGAGACCAAACGCCGGTTAGCCGAGACGAAACGAAAAAAAAAAAAATAAAAAAAAAATAAAAAAAAGATAGTGTCGGAGACTCTTTCTAGCCTAGAGAGCTCATTGCAGATACGCGGATACGGGAGGAGGGGAGGAGGGGAGAGTGGGAGGCAGTAGTAATAGGTGTCAGTCATTGGGGACACAGAACGAGAGAGAGCAGTTGGAAGATCATTAGCTTTATCCTCGGTGTTGTTGGTGGAACTGTGTCGAGTATTCACGGGCACAAAAAATGGTCGAATGTTCTTCCACATTTCCTTCTGCATTTCGCAGAAAGAGAGAGAGAGAGAGAGAGTAAAAGAGTATGTGGTGCTGGGTCCTCTTCCTTTTCCTTCTCTCCAGTGTCCATTTGTCTGCAACTGCTCCAGACATATTATTGTTGATGTTGCAGATCCAGCAATGAAAAAAGAGCTCACTCTGCATGCACCTAGTCCCCTTCCTGTCTCTCTCTCTCTCTCTCCTTCCCTTCCAATGCTTTCATCCACTCCGTTCCCCCCCCCCCCTCATCCCCTTCATGCCCTTCTCTCTTTCTCTCCTTCCTCCTTAAAGAAAAGAGTCCTGAACAGTCTATTCCATCCTAACGCTCAAAGGATCAAAGAATCCAAGACTCCATGCTGCATAGGGTTGCTCAAGTGGACAAGGAAAGGAGACCTACACAGATAATGGCATTTCCTGCAGGCTATTCAGGGAAAAACACACAAGTTCAAAGGAGAAACGAACGATATCGAGTCAGTTTCACTACGAGTCAACGCCTCCTTGGTCAATGGGGTTCCGGTCATGTTCGTTTATCCCGCTTCCTCCTCCTCTCTCGTCCCTTCCTTGTGGAGGAGGAGGAGGAGGAGGAGGAGGAGAAGGTATTTGCTCCCAATGTTAGTGGATGCTCTTTTGTATCGACTTGCTCTTTTCCTGTGCTCACCTTTAACAAACTGATCGATGTCCAGCTAAAAAGAAACGCAGGCAGACTTCCAAAGGCATGGTTCAAATACGCATGCTCGCCTCCTCCTGAACTGGGCATGGCACTACCCAATTCTGCATAGCAAAGGGATCCCGCAAAGGCAAGCAATCCAGAGACGAACCAAATGATGAGCGACACACCGACCGACTTGGAATAGGACAGGACAGGACCTGGAGAGGCAAAGATACCGGATCCAATGATGACACCGACCACAAGTGTAAGACCGTTGCTAAAGGTGACATTCTTTTGGAGGTCTCCCCGTTGACGGTCAATGGCCTCTGAGGAAGAGAGCGGGATGATGTGGACATCAATCGTATCGGTATCGTCGTCCCGTTGAGACCTTGGTCCTGAATGGCCAGAGGGATGATGCGACCCAGGGAGGAGATGTGATGAATGAGGTGATTCCTTGCCAGAATGTTTTCCTGTGAGAGCTTGATGTTCGTCATAGTGGTCGAGGTCCTCGTCCTCGTCGCCATCAGAGTAGTCCAGGGGGTCGATGGTGTAATGATGGAGAGGAGAAGGTTCGTCTTGATGAGAAGGATTCAAGAGATTGAGTTCGACGGGATGATCGCCTGCCGTGGCCTTGTCAGGCAGGTTCCTGGGTGGTTGTGACATTTTCTTTTTTTTTTTTTTTTGTTGTTGTTGTTGTTGTTGTTGTTGATGCTGATGTTTCTCACACACTCATAGACAGGACACACACTTTGCACTCCTTGGCCTATTTCTAGCTTTTTTGTTTTTCTTTCTTTCTTTCTAATGAGCAAAGAGTGGTTGTGTGTTGAGGAGTGAGGATGGATGGATGGATGGATGGATGGATGGATGGATGGATGGATGCAAGCTTGAGAATGCAATAAAATGCAAAGATGCGAGTTTTTTTTTTGTTTGTTTCTCTCTTTTGCAGCAATGAATCCTGTGCGGTGTATTATATTATTTTTTTTTCTTTGGTTGTCCCTGGTGCCACGATGTCTAAAGAAAAAAGTGCTGTGCCTGGATGAGATGGGATTGGGAAAGGGATTGGGAAAGGGGATGAAGTCAGGATTGGAGAAAGAGATATAAAAAAAAAAGTCAAAGCGGAGAGATGAATTGATAAAAAAGATCGAGCCTAAAGACCAGAACTTTAAAAAAGTCTGTCCTTCCAACCAATCACAGGAGTGGGTTCCCATCTCCTAATCAGCTGTTGCTTGCATCTTCTGACCTTTTTTTTCTCTCTCTCTCTCTCTCTCTTTTCATTCCTCTCTCTCCAATCTCGACTTCCATCCTATCCCAGCCATCTCCTCCTTCTCTTCTCTTTCCTCTCCTCCTCCTCTCACTCTTTCTCTACTGCATCCCATTGTCCCTGTCTGTGCACTGGATACACAGGGTAGTCCTTGTTTAGACCTCTTCTTTACCTAGTCCGAGGCTCGCTTTATTGGTGGGACTAAAAGAGAGACAGAGACAGAGCAATGAAAATGCCAATGACCCCAGTCCCACTCTCCACGGAGCTCTCTCTCTCTCTCTCTCTCTCTTTCTCTCTCTCTCTCCATGACATTCCACTTTTTGGTTCGTGCACAAACACACACGCATTCAGAAATACATTTTAGCCCGTTCAAATAACCCCCCTTCTCCTCCTCCAACACATACCTTCTTGACCCTGTCCATCAGACCAGTCGTCGAATGGAGAAAGAGAAAAGCGGCAGTGGTTGATCACAGGTTTTGCACAGCTCACATCTGTAGACTCCAAGATCTCGTAGTGGGAGAGAAAGAGAAAGAGTGAGCATGCATGACCCCACTCTCAAATTGGACTCTATTCTCACTCTACCGGTATATCGGATGACTCTCGCTTTTTTTTTTTTTTTTTAAGAGAAGGAGAAGGAAAAAAAAAGACAACAAGAACGAGATCCGAGGAGTAAAAAAGAGGGATACCCATTTCTTAGATGAGCGTTGAGGTTGTACAGGGTGGCAAGGGTGGCAAGGGTGGCAAGGGCAGGTCGAATGGGAGAAGAGGAGGGGTGAGGAGGAAATGCAAGGGTAGCTGCAAGTGTATCCTAGCTGAATGGAGAGGAGCATGGAGATTAAAAAGAGAGCCTCGAAATCCCAATGGGATGTTGGGTGACACGAAAGAGACCCTGACTTTACTCTTTTTTTTTCATTTTTTCCATCCAACGTCCCGTTCCCGTAGTTTATGGCACACAGACAGCACAAGGGAGAGAGACAGAGAGACAGACAGACAGGCAGAGAGAGAGAGAGAGAGAGAAAGAGAGAAAAGAGAGAAACAAGAGTGTGTATGTATGAGATTGATGGATCTAATTGCAAAGGGCCCAAGGGGGGGAATCACCCTAGAAATTCCCGCCGTCAGATTCTCTGATTCTCAGATCACATGATATCCCACGAGAGGAAACAAGAGTCAAAGAAGGCTCTCCTCACTACGCAAACTTGTGTGTGTGTGTGTGTATCCTTCTTCCTCCATCTCCTCAACTGACCCTAACCGTCCACCCGTGGGGCGGCAAGCGAAGTTCAATGCCCAGGACGACACGTAGACACACCAACGCCCGTCCGGGCACCATCCAACCCTCGCGCCCCACAAGGAAGGAACAGCCCATGGACAGCCCTTCAGAACAGGAAGAGTTCATGCACGCATTTGATGCCTGGGCCCATGTCTATCTTACCTGTCATCTGATCATGATAGACCCTATACTACAGGTGGTAGTTGGGCAATCGAATCTGGCATCTCAATGGGCCAGACTGACTCGTGAGTAACGTCCATTCATCTTTGCCTTGGCGTCTTTTTTTTTTTTTTTTTTCGTTTTCGTTTTTTTCTTTTTTTCTTTTTTTTTCTCTCGTGTTTTGTCTTTATTGTTGTAACTGGCGTGGCTATGTTTGTTCCTTGAGACACTTCATTTGACACTTTTATTTGACACTTTGCTCATTTGACATACACACACACACAAAAAAAAAAGGCGGAAGAAAAGCAATCTTCCCAAAGAACGAGTTTGAGTACCTTACAGAGCACCAGATCCAGGAGGAAGGACTCAACCAGGATTTCGCTCGGCGGTACAACTTTGTCATCCTGATGCACGATCTCTTTACCGAAAAGTTAGAGTCCAGGACCCTGGAACGCGCCATCACTGGATTTGTTCGGATGCTTCGACCCAAGAGTCACGATCATGCTGACTCTAACTTATACCTTGAACCTGGCTTGGATTTGGATCCGGAAGAAAAGTTGTTCTGGAGGACGCTCTTTCAGATGGTCGCCATTGTACGTGTCAACTTTTTTTCGTTGGATGCTCCACTTCCTATCACCACTGTGTTAGGTCAGATCCATGATGCTTCCTTTGGATACTGTCAATCTCAAATCGCTTACTGGATACTCTTTTTTCTTCTTCTTTTTTCATTCATCCACTAGACTCTCACGCTCTCGGGCAACGAGCAACAGGATCGCAAAGAAACTGCTAAGCGAATAATCAGATCCAACTGGAATAATGACTGCAGTATTATCGAAATACCACTGGAAAACATTGACATGGTATTGCGCAAGCCTTTTTTTTTTTTTTTTTACCCCTTCCCTCAGAAAATGAAAAGATCACGGGAATTTTATCTTCTTCAGATCAAGCAACTAATCACACACTCATTATGGATCCGCCTCAATAATAGACACCTATTATCGAACTCGCGGATTTTGCTGGCTCAAGCAAGGATCGTATGCTAGGACTTCATCAAAACACACTTCAACTCGCCCAGAAACTGATCCAAAGTCAGATCGAGACTATTGCAGCCCCTGTCCATTCCGATCTAGTTGAAATGCTCACGGATCTTCACGTCACCAAGATCCGTAATATCCCCACGGAATATCGACACAAGCATCGTGCAGGATCCTTGACCTTGGACTCTCAGACGGGCCTCTCGGAGGATCAGAGTGATCAACAACGGATTGAGGAGACGGGAAAAATTCTGGAGACCATGATCCTTTGTCCAACAAAGCGAGCATCGGTTGCGGCTGTACCACCAGTGTCCACTCTATGGATCCCGCATTCAGAAGATTCTTTAATGGATAATAATGATACGGGAGACGTGGAGAACAAAGGAGATATGGAAGAGGTAGAGGAAGCAAAAGCTCAAGGCAATGAAAAAACCCAAGAAGAAAGCGAATCGAGTGACAATTCGATCGTGCCACGTCTAACAAGGCAGGACAAAGGAAAACAGCGATACGTTGAGCCAGATTCGAACGATGAGCCGGAAAGTGCATCCTCTTCCTCCTCTTCCTGGCCCTCCCCCTCCTCTCCCCGGTCCTTCTCCTCCTCTTCTTCGTCCTTATCCTCTTCTTCCTCGTCCTTCTCCTCCCTGTTGGCAAAGAATTCCATTGAGGCTACTATTGGGCGCATCCCACCTCCAACACGGAGACAAACGAGATCTTCCATACTCCCTACATCCGGGCTCTCCTCCTCCCTGGCATCTTCCTCCAACGCATCCTCTTCCTTGGCATCTTCCTCCTTGTTGGCAGATGAATCCATCGGAGCGACTACTAAGCGTACCTCACCTCCACCACGGAGAGAAGCAGGATCTTCCAGTGGACGAGTAGCCTCTATTGGCGCTAGGAAATGGATGGCCCGCGTGGGTCTATCGGCAGGGGTTCCGTCCATGGCTAAAAAGGACGATTCAGATTCCGAATTTGAAGACGATGATTTCGTACCTCCAGCTGTGGTCAAGAGGAAAGCCAAACAAACCAAGTCTACCTTGGCTGAAGAATCCACACCCAATATCACCTCTCAAGAGTCTATGAAGGATGATGTCCCTTCTGCGACTGGTACCAATCACTCTGCTAACCAAACCTCGACACAACCGCCACCCAAGAAACGACTCAAGACAAGGCGGTGGACGCAAGCGGAGGAGGATAGGCTGATGGGGCTAGCGCCGCTCTTTCCACATACTAGGGTCTCGTCTACGACACGAAAGTGGTTGATACGGTGGTCGGATCTAAAGAGTTATGATGAGAGTCACGGGAATATACTTCAGTACCGGAACCAAGTCATGTTAAAGGACAAATACCGAGAGTTGACGGACAATGGAAAGCATCGAGAAGCGACGAGGGAGAGAGCACGGATGAAGAAATCACAAGAGGGTGAACATCAATTCTCTTCTGGAAAAAGGAAATATAATCCACTTTAGGTCTACCATTGGTCTAGAGTTTTTTTTTGCCAATACTAAGAGGAGAAGGGGAGGTGGAGAAGTATTTTTACTATTGTTATTATTATTTGCGCTACATCCCGCTTTTGAAAGCCATTGGCAAGAAAGAGATAGAGAAAGAAAGAGTAGGAGAAGAAAGGGAAGAGAAAAGAAAAAAAAAGAAAAGAAAAGAAAAGAAAAAAAAAGAAAAAAAAAAAAAAAATTGAGAACTAACACAAAAGTCATAAACAAGTGTCAAGAATGAGAAGAAGAAGAAAAAAAAAAAGCTATAGTTGTAGCTGTAGCTGGAGTTGGAAGGGAAAACCACCACGACAGCTCTTCCATTCACATTGATCCAAAACACAGGTTGGTTGTTGACCCATCGAATAAGAAGTGGATACTCTTGTCCATCCGCTCGGACAAGAGTCATATTGTTGTCGGTTCCTGTCAGCGTGAATTCCGAGTTGTCACCATTATAGTGCATCGTAAACGTATTGGGGATGGGTCGATAGGAACCATTGACCCAAGTCGAGTAATGGTATTGTCCGTTGACGGAACTGGCCACAATAGCAGCTTCTCTGTGAAAACCTGCCGAGTCGGGTGCTTCTAGATGTGGTACCGTTTGAACGGGTTTGGAGGACGAATCCTTTGGGTCGACTTTGTTCTGAGGGGTATCTCCCTTGATTGGGACAGCATGGGTACTGGGTAAACATAGGAGCAAGAAGGAAATGACAAGGGCCAATGCCAGCAGTGCTGTGCGCGACATTTTTTTTTTTTTTTTTTTTTTTTGATAGCCTTTGAGGAGTGAGCGAGTGTGGTGAAGAGAACAGGAAGTTGGAAGGCAGAAGAAGAAAAAGAAAAAAAAAAAAGAAAGAAGGCCTCAAAAGAGAAGGGAGTGGGAGAGAGAGTGAGAGAGAGACAAGAAGGTTGATATGGCAAGCAACGCCAATGTGCCTTTCTTGACTCCCTCGACCCCTTGACCCCTTGTCTTTTTTTTTTTTTATCGCCAAGGCATAATGGGCGGGCGTTGTTCTGCCTATGGGCCCAGGGGATGAGATAGAGAGCGAGAGAGAGAGACAGATCGGGGGGAGAGAGACAAAAGAGAACGTCCCCTTAAGGGGTTTGAAATTTTTCGAGTATTTCTTGAAGGACCAGTAGAGAGCGGGTTTGCTCCCTCTCTACCAAAAAGCAAATTTTCAGGTGCGATATTTTCTGAGAACAGCAGCCACTCTGTGGTGTGGTGTATGGTGGCAAGTGAGCCAGAGTGGGAAAGCAAAAGAGCAAGCTGCCACCCAAACTGGATCCAACTAAACCGACGCACCCTGGAATCCATCCATCGCCACTCTTCGCCATCCAAGTCGCCCAAACCCATCTATCCATCTCGGGACCATCTCTTCTCTTGGGACACCACCCTCAAAATCCGTATTATCCTCTCGCTCGCTCGTCGTCAACCACAGTCAGTTTTGACTCTAGACTGGGTGTGTGCGTTTATTATTTGCCACCACCTTGTCTTTTTGTCTAGCTGTCTGCGATCTGATTCAGTCTCGCCTTGTCAATCTCATGGAAAAACACACACACACGCCCGCATAATCACAAACGCGCATCCTCTCATTCGCCCAGAGTTGTTTTGAAGCAGACACTAGAACTACACCACCTCTGGATGAGGATCGAACATCGACCATCACCAAAAAAAAGGCGGAAAATGAGCAACATGCACTCTGTCTGATCTTGGAGTCTTGACTCGTCCAATGACCAATCACTCGTGCGCTCTGGCTTGTCTGAAAGAGAGGAAGAGAGAAACAAACAACACAAAGTAATCTGGATCTCGACCATGGACGACCTGCAGATCTTTTGTTTCGTGGCTCTCTCTTTCTCCATCTCGACCTCGCTCTTCCATCAGACTGGAAAACTCCTCCCGCCAACTCTGCTTTTTTGAGACCAAAATCCTTACACTCTTGCGTTATCCTTTCTCTCCTGGTTGGATCTTTTTCATATCTTTATAGCAATGGCCAAGGAATCCAAGGGTACCAAGCGCTCCACCATCCACGACGTTGTCGCTCGTGAGTACACCATTCACTTGCACAAGCACGTCCACGGCAGGTAATGGTCACACTCCTCTTCCTCTCCCCCCCCCCACGCCACTTTTGGAAATCACCCAATGGAATTGGCTGAGCTTGTCTCGGATACCGACCTTGTCCACCAGGATTCAGTGTATGAAAAGAAGGAGAGAATCGTCTTTGTAAAGGAGCACTTCAAAAGAGTCTCTGAACCCCAATTGAGCTTGGATCATATCTTCTGCCAGCCTGACTTTTTCAAGTCGAAAAAGCAACCACAAAAAGACAATGGAACCCGACAGGAAGCAATAGAGTCACTTGTTACAGATTGACTGATCCTCTTTTTTCCCCTCTCTTTCTCTCTTTCTAAAATTCCACAGGAGCTTCAAGAAGCGTGCTCCCCACGCCATCAAGGCCATCAAGGCCTTTGCCCAGAAGACGATGGGTACCGCTGATGTCCGTGTCGATCCCAGCTTGAACAAGCAGATCTGGTCTCGCGGTGTCAAGACCGTCCAGCACCGCATCCGTGTCCGCTTGTCCCGCAAGCGTAACGATGATGAGGATGCCAAGGAGAAGTTGTACACCTATGTCACCTACGTCCCCGTCACCTCCTTCAAGGGACTCGAGACCCAGGTCGTTGACGAGTAAATTTCTTTTTCTTTTTTATAAAAGATAAAGAAAAAAAAAAAAGAATTGAACAGACAGGAAAAAGAAAATACACGTTTTTTTTTTTTTTTTTTTATAAACTGGATCTGGACATTTTTTTTTTTAAATTACTCGAACGCTTCTCCCCTTTCCTTTTTGCGCTTGATCCCCCCTTCCTCTTTTGAGTCTTTGTCGGGACTAGTATTAAAAGACAAAAAAAAGATTTTTTTTTTTTTTTCCCGCTGCTTGTTGGAAACGTTTTTTTTTTTTTTTGAACCGTGTGATGATTTCAGAAATCAAGATGAGACCTCCCCTTCCTTTTGGGAAAATGAAAAGAGAAACGTTGAAAAATGAGAGAGAGATCATTTATCCTAGAGAATAGAACACATACACACACACACACACTCTCTCTCTCTCTCTCTCCCATCGCACGCAGACACACGCGTGTTTTTGCTCTGCTATTCTATTCTGAACCGACTGGGTAGCCCTTCTCCCCCCACCCCCCCCATATCCTGATCTTCAGGGACGTTTTTTTTTTTTTTTTTTAAAAAGAATCAAGGAGCTGCGAAATTAGCCTGACTATACTACAAACAAGCAAAAGAAAGAAAGAAAGAAAGAAAAAGAAAATAGCAGGGAAAGAAAAAGAAAAAGAAAAAAAAAAACAAGACGGACAAAAAAGAGAGAGAGAGAGAGAGAGAGAGAGTTGGAAAGGGAGATGGAGAGAAGAAAAAAAAAATCCGTCCATAGAGTACATACTTCTAGCATTAGAAGAATACGCGAGAATCGAAAAAAGAAAAGAAAGAAGCAACAACAACAACAACTTGCTAAATCAAAAGCAAAGCAAACAATAAAGAAAATTAACAACAAACGACGACAACAATGAATAACAAAAGGAAAAAAAAAAAAGAGACAGGGAGGGGAGAGCGGAAAGGAGGAACGCAATCAAGCATTCACTCTTTTTGTGTGTGTGTGTGTGTGTGTGTGTATGCATGTGTTCTTTTTTGCCTCATCGGAAGAGAAAAGAGCCTCCCCCAAAAAAAAAAAAGAAAAGATCCTTCCTCTTCACTTTTCTTTTCTAGGCTGTTGCTGATTCTTGTCGCATTTTTTTTTTTCTTTTTTTTCTTCTTCTTCTTCTTCTTCTTCTTCTTCTTCTCAGACAAGTTCCGAGTCCTCCAGATATTTGTACTCGAATCGGAAATCAGTCTTTTTGCGTTGACACCAGGCTCCTTCGTAATCAAAGTAGATATACGTTCCTTGTTCGTAATCGTCCGTGATCGCCTTGGGCTCTTCATGTCGTTGGAACCAAGTCAGATACTTTTTATGGAATCGCCATGATCGCTTCTTGAGTTCCTTGGCAGCAAGATATCTTTTTTTTAGTTGGAGGAAGGGAGGGGGGGGGGGTGGAGGAGAGCAAAAAAGAAAAAAAAAAAAAAAAAGTCAGTGTCAGCCATAACTCATGATCTCTCATTGTCAATGATCATGCAACTCCTTCATTTTCTCCCCTCTACGCTTGCTTGCACAACAGGTGCGGATCAAAATAAAAAAACAAACAAACAAACACGCAAAGAATGAAAAAAAAAAAAAAAAATAGCTTACTGTTGATAAGATCCTTGCTGATAGTAAAACACAAAGAACAATGTATCCACATCCAGCTTTTCAAACATCATTGACGAATCAAACAGACCCTGAGGAGGGACCTGAGGATAATAAGAGGGTGTTGGGTAAGGGTTCTTGGGCGTGTAGTACTTTGGCCTATGCAAATGAAAAAAAAAAACAAAAAAAGGCAAAGAAAGCAGAGGTTCATCATTGGTCGTTAGACATGCTGTTCAAAGCTGTTCTCAATTACGATCCCCTACTCCCATCCCCATGACCAATCAACAAGAAAGAAAGAAAGAAAAAAAAATAAAACATAAAAAGAGGACTTGCCTTTCAGAATCAACAGGTTCAGGGATAAACTGAAAACTAGCCTCCAACATTTGTTGAACAAAGACTCCCATATCCTTGGACATGGCCCGTTCCTTGGATGCTTCAAAACTATGCGCCAGATCCGCTAACGCTGCTGGAAGTCGAATCTCGGGTTCGGATGAGATACGCGTCGTTGGCGTTGGAAGGGACGTGGACAAGGTCGAAGAAGTGGACGACATCTCCTTGAACTGTGGTTGTGGCTGCGGTTGAGACTGTGCCTGTTGTGATCCCTACGAGAAACAAATAGATAGCAGTTGAGCCGCATGTTAAAAAAAAGAAAAGATAAAAAGTCGTACCCCTTGGTTCAGTACCACGGCCAGTTGTCAATTACCTCAGTGGTCGATTGAGGTGGTGACAAAGAATGAGCCGCTAAAGTAGAGGTTGGTTCAGACACAGGTGCTGCAGGTTCCACCGCTGGTGAGGCCTTTTCCTTTTCACTGACAGCAATCGTCTCTGAAACGGTCAAAGGAGACGCCTGTGCTTTGCTCGTTGGAGGTGTAGAAACGACTGTTGTCGCTTCTACCACGGGCGATGCCTTGGGAGAAGGCACAACAGCGGTGACGGCGGCAGCAAGGTTGGGGGATGGTTCTTCTGTCTTGACAGAAGCACTTGTCACCATTGGTGAATCCCGAACTGCGACCGGCGCGGTTAAAGGGGTTGAGCTGATTACGGAGGCTACAGTGGTGGCCGAAGTCACCTTGGGTGATACAATAGCGTGTGCGCCACGAGAGTCTGTAGGTAGATTCGCTGCTGCTGCTGTTGCATACTGAATGACGGGTGTCTCTACTGGCTTGGGTGGTCGAGAAGAAGGTCCCTGTGAAGCTGATGTAGATGGTGATTTGGCTTCTTTTGTTTCCGCTTGTGGTTCTAACACGATGGGCAGAGAAGAGGAAAATATCAAGAAGGGACATTGATTAGAAACCGGCAAAAAAGAGATATTTGTATAAAAGGACGAGCAAAAGTCATTGGGA